>JANAVB010001796.1:1911464-2248861 GCA_029216955.1 Iris pallida | reverse complement strand
GGGGGAATGCGAAAAGTTCTCCGTCCGTTTTTTTATTTAAGTCTGGAACGTAAATGTAGCGACGGAAAAGCGACTACTGATTATCCGTCGCTAAGTGGTCGCTATTATTGATACTTGCCGACTGAATATCCGTCGCTACGTAGTCAAGAAATGTCCCGCCAATTCTCTACACAATCTCCGCCAAATAATCGACTACATAGCGACGACTGGAGTTCCGTCGCTATATCTCCGACTACCTAGCGACGGATATGCGACCTTTCCTCCCCCTAAAATTGAAATAAAAAATGTAAAGGTGTCGGTAATCCGTCGGCGGGCTGCCACGAAGCCGTCGCTAACGTCGACTGAAAATTTTTGTCGCTAAGTTACTGTATTTTGGTAGTGAAATATCACGTTCTTCCTTGCAATCGCAGTTGCTGACGGACAGAACTGAGTTCAGAAATAAATCTCACGTTCTTCCTCGCAATCGCAGTTGCTGACGGACAAAACTGAGTTACAACTTAGATGAAGGAGAAGAAAGAAGAAAGAAGAAGAGGAAAGGTTCTTGCTGGGGTGATTAAAATCACCATTGCTCAAAGCAAGATTCGCCCCAACACGATCTGCTTCCAGAAACCAGCAAGTTCACGATGAACTTCTGGAACGCTCGTAAGTCAATGTTTGAGACTTGAAAGGGCTTCCTGGACTTTACGGACTCCCTTTAACTTTCTTTTGGTGCATCTTCCAAAGGAGGCCAAGGGGCTCTATTTATTGAGTGGAGTGACTTCACCTATTCTTCTATCCGATGTGGGACTAAAATATCAATACTCAAAAATAGAGTTTGATATTTTAGATCATCCCACAATCAGCATAGAAGTGTGACAGTCCACGTCTACCCCCTGAACACTCCCGTGCATGCACGAGACATCCTGGAGTCCGTGTCCGAGTCCGAGTCCGCACAACAAAAATTAACTTGCATCCTTGTGGAATTAATCCTTTTTTCCTTTTAGAAAATACTCCCACATGGCACACACTTGTGCCCCACCACACCTCATGTGCACACCTCAACACAAGCAATGCATTATATGAGATACTCACCATTTGGTGTAGCCGATGTGGGACTATCTTTCCTAGTCCAAAGGCAAAAACACCAACATAATTATATCCATGGACACACAATGCTTCTTCCAACCAATCTTGTGATGCAAATGTTCGGGATGAGATAGAAAATTTCTGAGGAGCCACCTTGTTTGAGTCGCAGTAGAGCCAATGTAGCTCTCTGATTCCTGGATGGAATTCCAAATTCGAAACATACGACATGGCACACTTGTCTCAACATAGTCACGTATGACCGAGGTAAGTTATTGAATAATTAGTTATAAACTTTAATTAGTCACGAATGTGTTATGTTCATATTTTGTTGAAATTATACAACACTCGAGAATAACACTTACATGCTTTTGTAGAAACCCCACCGTATAAGCAACCGAGATTATGGATTTGAGGACTACCGGTTCCAACATCGAGCTATATTGATTCTAGCTTGTGTGAGTTTTTTGCATGTGACACTGGGATGGTACGTATTTTTCATTTATTATTTTAATCAATAATAGATTTTATTAGATATTTATACGATTTATTAATTTTTAGCGTCCTAGAGTTCAACACACAATCCATAACCCAGATAGTAATATGATTAGAGCGATTATACAAGAACTTGTGGATCATCTGGGAGCAGGACAAGAGCCCTCGATACCATTATATTATCCTACAGTGTGTTAGAGACGTACAAGCCTCCATAAGGTTAGGCAGACTATCACAAGCAACCATGTCAGACTAGCGAAGGAATTTCACATCAGAGTACGTATGGGTGAGCATTTCTTATGCGGTTTCAACGGAGACGAAATAGTCAAAAAGGAATAAACCGAACTTCTAAAAATTGAAACCGAAGCGCAAATAAAAAAAATCGAAACCGAATGAACCGATAATCAATTCCATTTGTTCGGTTGGGCAATTTTTATTGATTAATGGGCCGAACACAAAGTTAGAGGTTGTGGTTAATTTATACTAAAAATATATAATTTTTATGCATACATTTGTTGTATACTAGTTACTGAATTACCAAAGTTGGGCTTTAATACACATACATAAAAAAAACTTTTTTAAATATACATATATTTAATCATGAAATGTGCATTAAACTGAGGATAATAATATAATTCATTAGAGAAATCCAAAATTGATTGAGAAATTTTAATCTTTTCAAAACCAAAATCAAACAAAAATATTTCAAATAAAACCAAACAAAAATATTGATTTAAAGAGTTTGGCAGGGGCCGCGCGAACGCAGGCCCCCAGTGCAACAAATTATGACGTTCACTCTCCCACTTGGGGAGATGATAGGCCAGCACCCCTCCAGAGTGCAATGGAGGCCACTGTCCTAGGCCTGGGCATTCTTGATCACCCAAGGACCCCGTCCAGGTAAGTATGTTTTAATGTTGGACAATGGCCTCTATTTATGAGCAGCTCTTCCCTCATCCTCTGCGCCCATCCGATGTGGGACTAAAGAGAGAGAGAGAGCAATGCTTTTGTGCCTCGTTAGTCTTCTTTTCAATTGTTCTCCCTTTGTAGATCAGCAAACCACACAACAGAAACAATCATTATTTATGTATGTCTCCAATCGCCAACACTCGTATACACAGGCAGCCTCCCCATAGCCATAGGAGGAAGAACCTGGGAACGATAGTCATATCATTCATATAGGTAAGGTAGCCAATCAATCGCCTACATTCAATTTCCTCCCTACATATGAACTTGACACAATCAGAAGAATAATAGGTCCTCAATGACAACTTAATATGTATGGATCATCTTCCACACAATATAACCTCTTCAATTTTCATCCTCTTGCTATCAACATCGCTGTCACAAACTAACCCATAGTATGTACGTCTCATTTTAACAAATAAAACCTGGCTGTCCTGTACATCCAATTATGTGTAAACCGAATCAATTCCTTTCTACAAAATTAGTATTCCATTTTTCAACCGAGAACCGAACTTTTATTATTGAGGTTATTTACATAATTGAGTAAGTCTTATTTAGTTTTAAACTGAAACAGAAATCCACAGCCGAATATTTCTTTTAGTATTTTCAAAATCGAAACTGAACCGAATATTTTTCAATCGATTTAAAACAGTCAAAACCGAATAAACGAACTTCTAAAAACCAAAAGCGACTCAAAATTACTCATAACCGAAACCGAACTATTAATTGATTCCGTTTATTTGGGTCGTTCGTGCACTTCTCGGCATGACAATGAGGTGCACTTCGCGTCGACGTGATCTAGGCACTTCACTGTACGAGAATTTTGATATGGAGTACTATACGCAGATATTAATGACTCCATCAGGGTTAGAACCAGACGACTTGTCAAGAGTGGTAGCTGATTTATTGGAGGTACATAAAGCATTTTCCTTTTATTATCAGACTTCAGACAAGTTTCATTTTATTTGTACGTTGAAAAAGTAGACGTTTGAGAGAGTGATGATATTCTTACCTCCAAATCATCCCTCCAATATCATTCCTTATGTGGTCGCTGACGTGGCATGTTAAATAATATTATGTATCATCTGACATGGTCGATGACATGAAAAATTTTAATCCAAAAAATTAATTATCTAATTTTATCCATGTTAATATTAATATTAATATTAATATTAATATTAATTAATGTTAATGTTGATTTTAATGTTAATGTTAATATTAATATTATTGTTAATGTTAACAGTAATATTAATAATGTTAATTTTAACATTAATTTTAATGTTAATTTTATGTTAATGTTAATTTTAATTTTATTTTTAAAATTTGTCACATCAGTTGCCACGTCAACATATCACGTCAGCTGCCACGTAAGGAGGGACGGTTTGGAGGTACAATTTGGAGGAACAAATAGCATTATTACGTTTGAGATGCCTTTATACATAAAACTTTTATTCATTTTGGAATTTAGTTGTTACATTAATGATAAAATTTTACTTTCTCGGACGGTTAGTATGATACTTTTTATCCATTCATATCCAATTTAAGAAGACAACTATACTGGAGAAAGTTATCCCTACTTTGCTCCGTTCGAGAACTAAACAATTATTTTGGAATTAACAAGACTCTGGTTCTTAGAACATTAATTTATGCACCATTTGTATATCTCTTAAAAGATGAAAAGACAATGAATACAACATCAAAGATAAAAACAAACATACAACTTTTATTAATTTTCAAGTTTAATAATAGCACCAAGATAAAAATTTATTATCTCAGTTGGTTAATACTATTCTCTTTATTGTGTCTTAGCCCACAACAATTATTTCAATTATAATCTCTTGTCAATAAATCTTTCATCTTGATGTGGTTCATTTTGGGTCTACCAGCTTTGCGTCCAATACTTGGTACTCCAATTTGACCTCTAACTAATACAATTTGAGGAGTGTAAGTAACTAAAATTGATTCCATACATGGCTGGTATGCACTTCTGAAATTTTTAGTAAAAAGCATGATAAAAACTTTCAATTTGTACATAACAAAAGTTACACGTAAAGCGTATATGTATACTGTTTGCCATTAAAATTCTTTTATTGCAAATTTCAATACAAACAGAACAGTGTTACAATATAGGACTTAGACGTAGTCCTAGGAGTACAATTTTGTTTATCTGGGTCCCTTGTGCCGATGGAGTGTGGTAATGCGTTGACTCCGTTGACGATCTGACAACGGTTATCGGTTCTCTGAAGACTTGGATTGCTCTGGTGCTGGAGCTTGCTGAGAGGAGGAAGACGTTGAGTGTCTGTATCTGCCTCTCTGGTGGTTGTGTGTTCTGTACGTGTGTAGATAGGTAGGTGTGTACGTCCGAAAGAAGGAAATGATCCCTCTATTTATAGCTTTGCAGGCTGGCTGCTCATGCACGCATGTAGGATGCGCCTGTACGCGGGGACGCCACGTGTTGATTGCTGATGGAGGCACATGAACGATGCGCCCTGATCGAGGGATTGAATTTTCATACTGCTGTTGTGGACCGGCACGTAGCAGAGGAGAAGATCTTTCTGTTGCTGAGATCTTGGGTGAGTCGAGTCAAAGGACACGTGTCATCGACCCATGGCTCGAAGATCTCTGATTTGGTGGGGAATGATCTGGTGGGATGCGCCTAGGATTTGGCATGAGGAGGCTTTGGCTCGTAACCTTTAGGAGTCACGAACCATTCGGGGCGCATGGCTTTCGAGGCGCACGCGAGGCTTCAGAAGTGACTTAACTCCTGTCTTTCGGGATCAGAGAGCAGTCTGAGGCGCATGGCTTTTGAGGCGCATGCAGAGCTTTAATGGTGACTTTCTTCTGTCTTTAGGGATCAGAAAAGTCTGAGACGCATGGCTTTTGAGGCGCATGCAGATTTGGGCGCATGGCTGCAGAGGCGCATGCAAGCAGTTGGGTAGCCACGTGGCAGTAGCCGTCGGAGGAAAGTAATGATGATGCTGATGTTGGCGACGCTTTATCTTCTGAACTGTTCAGGCTTCGGGAGGCGTGCTACCAACTCTGTCAGTTCAGCATTTAATGTTTGTGACATTCGATGGACAGCTGAGTAGGGCGTCGGTTGGCGTTCCACGGCATATGGGGACGCATGGGGGCGACCCCTGTGATGTGCTTGGTACTGAAGGGCGCGTCTGTGTGATGCGCTTGATGTTGAAGGGCGCGTCTGTGTGATGCGCGGTCTGGCCGGCGCATCTGCTTCGTGACACATCTTTAATGGTGCGACTGTTACGATCTTCGAGTGCTTTAAATAGCTTTTTGACTTAGCTGAATTCGAAGCGTCCGGTACATCCATTTAATGCAAATTTATTGCACGGAATTCGGAGAGCCATCCACTTGGCACATGGTTTGATTCGCCCGGCCTATAAATAGTGGCATGGAGAGAGTTTGCTTCTCGTTCTCTCACGTTCTTCCGACATGAACTTGTTTACTCGGATGCATTCGGTTGACGAGATGCTCCTGAGGGTGAAGATGCGACGCAATGTCTTCATTGATGCACTTGAAGGTGACTGTTACATCCAAAAGTCGGAGTCGAGGGCTTTCGAGGCAGGCGGAAGGTGCCTGTTGCATCCAAAGATAGGGATGCTCGGGCCTCGTCTTCGTTGTGCAGGAAGAGCCGTAGATCGGAATGGCGGTGCTAGCTTTGGTGGCTCTTTCTTCCTTCAAAATGGGTGTAGCCCATTCTGGTTGTGTTGAAAGCTGCTCCTTTAGCCGCGGTTTCGATCACGGTCTTCCTTGGCCTTTGGAGGCTCTTTCGAAGCCTCCCCTGGCCACAGGTTGGCTTGTGGTTCTTTTCTCTTCCTCGGCTAGAGGGTTGATTGCCACCCTCGTTCTGCTCAATAAATGCTTCATTAGTCGAAGCATTTAGACGGTGAGCCTGGCTGGAAGAGCGGCACATAACTAGGCTGCTGAAGGGATGCACATAACTGAGCTGCCAAAGGGATGCACATAACTGAGCTGCTGAAAGGATGCGCCTTGCTGAGGACGCATGGTAGGATACGCCTAACTGGGGGTGCATGGTGATCGCTGCGCCTATTTGAGGGCGCATGATGGCTGCTGGCTATAGACTTTAGGATCTTTTCTTTGTAGAAATTCTCCTTTGTACAATCTTTTCTTAGACATGTAATAAACTTTTATATGTAATAAAAAGTCCATTTTAAATGTCTATATTCGATATTTTTGCTGTGAAGTACTCTGTCCGAGCTCTGGCGCATGTAGTGTCTGCGCATAGGATTTCTGGTCCTGAAATTCTATGCTTCTACAAGGCCCCTTCAAAGTTTTCAAAACTTTTGGACAAGTTTTGGAATACTTTGAATAAGAAGCATGGTGGTAGGGGCGCACGACTGTCGGGGCGCATAGATACTCCGCGCATCAGTGCTGGGGCGTATGCTCCGCTCAGTTAATGCAAATATGATGCCTCGATAACCAAGAAAGATTAATGATGATCTTTTTGGTTTTATTTGGTTATCTCTTCACAGAACCCGAGGCGACGGCTGAGGTCACACTTCATCGGTTCACGCGTACGACCAAGCCTATAAATAGGCGTGAGATGGAGAGAGAGAGTTCTTCTTCTCCTTACGTTTGCTTTTTAGAGTTCTTTTTCACAAAAAACCCTAGCTTTCTTCTCTCAAGCAATGGCTCCCAAAACTCCTGTGGCGGTGCTGGACGAGGCAAAGGGAAAGAGCCTGGAGAGGCTGCTGTGGAATTTGCCGAGGAGGATGCTCCTGTCACCATTGTGACTCCGGCACGTTCGACCCGCGGTGACGGTGGGTGTCTTTTCTTCCCTATTTTCTTTGTTCAGACGAACTTTGGATCATGCGGCTGAGTTGGCGTGCCCTAACTCTCTGCTGCCGGCGCGTATGGATGCGCCGAGGTTTTGTCCGCCGACGTGCATAGGTTTAGGCCTTTATCATGCACCGATTTTAACTGCTGACGCGTATGGGTTTACACCCTGATGATGTGCCGAAGCCTCTGCTGACGAGCATGGGTTCACACCCTGATGATGCACCGAAGCCTCTGCAGACGCATAGGTTTACACCCTGATGATGCACCGAAGCTTCTGCTGACGCGCATGGGTTTACACCCTGATAATGCGCCGAAGCTTCTGCTGACGCGCATGGGTTTACACCCTACTGATGCGCATAGCTTTTACTGAGGCGCATGGGTTGACACCCTGATGATGCGCCGGTTGCTTTGACACACTTTGTCTTTTTGCCTGACTTTTTATTTTCGGTGCCAGTGTCGATGACAATTCCTTTGCTGAATGAGGTCCTTCTGATGCTTCCTTTGTCAAATGGGAGTTGATTTTGACGAGGCGGTTATCAACCCTGCGAAGGATGCTATCTTACAGAATCAACCTCCTGAGAGAGTGCTGCAGATCCAAACCAGTTGCCGATTTTCCTTCAGAGTATGATGGAGAGCGAAAAACTGAAATCTGCTGAATCGAGGATGTGACCTTCTTAAAACCTGCCTTTTTGTTCGGTGACCGCCTGATCTCCACTGAGGCGAAGATACTGAAGGTCAAAGAAGACTGGTTCTTCTCTGCAAAAGGCATGGTGCTGTACATGCGACAACTTGACCGCCAGTTGCTGCTGACGGCCTTCTATCGTTTAGCTTCCAAGAGAAGGATGCCCTGGGAGCTTACTCCTTCTCAATGAGGGGCCTTGGGAGGTGCTTTCGATTGATGCTACCTCGAATCAGAGGGATACCCTGGCCGCTTCACGAACCGTCCCTCGTTTAGTTACCGAACTTTGCGTTCTGGGAGCCTCTACAGTGAAGTCCCTAATGACACTTTTGCCTTTAGCGCCTCAACCTTTGCAGGTCGGATGCTGACATCGAGGGTCACGTATCCGAAAGGTGGCTTTAGAGTTGAAGGTTGGTGTCATCACATGCCGAAGTGGGACGAGTTGACCATTTGGGTGCTTTCGAAGTTCAAGGCTGAGCTTAAGGAGATTGGGCTGACAGCCGCTATCCGTGCCATGCAGGCTGGCGTGGACCTCAAAGCCTATGTTCCTTGCACTCTTGGAATTGTTCAATGCCCAGACTGGCACCTTCTTTACTCCGGTGGGGGAGTTGGGGTTGGCTCTTCATGAGATGTACGAAGTGTCCAAGCTTCCTTGGGGCTCGGAACCGTACGAGGAATATTTCCCTCAAATGAAGAGATCCAGGTTCTGGAAAATAAGGACCCGGAGATGATGGCTATTTTCAAAGAGGTGGCGAGCCATCATTATCTGATGCACCGGAAGGACAAAGGCAAGACCCAGCCTCATGTGACTGCTTGGAGGGATTACGTCTTCAAGCAGGATTTGGTGGATTCCTCGAGGATCCGGTTTACGACTCCGCAAGGGTTGAAACCCGCGGAAGTGACTTCTGAAATAAGCCGGCTGACGAGAGGACCCCTCGTTCCAATGAGAGCGGCGAGAACGCGTATAGTTGCTTCTGGCACTGTGCGCCGGATGTCGTCTAAGGCGGTGCTGACGGCATACTTGATGATATGGCTCCGGGATTGTGTGTTTGCGGGCGGATCTGGTGCAGTGGAGAGGGTACACCAACCTCATTTTGCCTGCGTGAAATTGGTCTTTGGACGTCCTTTAGCTCTCCTTCCCGCGACGGTGTGTAACCTGTTGCGGGGTTTGAGGACCTTTACTGATGATGTGATCCATGGAGAGGTAGAAATGACAACTTTCTTCGAGCCGAACTACCATTCTATTATCTTATGGGATGGTTGATTCTGCATCATCCGAACGTGATGAGTCCAGGTCCGGAGGAGGATCATGTTGAAGGAGATGCCTTTATCCCGCTTCTATAAGAGGAAGTGGTTACACACTGGCGTCCCCGTTTGCAGGAGAGTTTTGTCCTACCTTCAGGGGTGGGAGATTGTCAAGGTTGGCCCCATCTTCAAAGATTTCGAGGCTGACCAAGATTTAGTCGACTCTGGTGAAGACGCGATTACTCTGCGAAATGGGGTTTTCGATGGTTGCAAAGTATTCGGCTTTCTCACTTGGTCTACCGGAACCAGAATAGGTGTTATCTGGAGCCGTATCTGCCCAGCCATTTGCTCGCCAGTTTGGCTATACCCAGCTAATGCTACGGAATCCCAGTAACAGTCTGGGGTTCGTCGGGAGTTTGCTGGATGGAGCCCGGGGCTGGCAATATTACAATGCCGGGTGTACTGGTGTTCAGTTTACTACGCCCGTTCGCAACCCTCGGCCACAGATCCTGTATTCGGCAGCTAAGCTGTATTGCACAATGAATACTGCATCTCCAGGTTATGATAGAGAGACTAGTTTCATCATTGGAACTCAGCTGGAGGCCACGGAATATGTTGATAGCGGCTCGGTCATATCGTCCACCAGAATTGGCGGGATATTGGGTCGCTGCTGCAGCATCAGTGAGAGATCCCTCTGTTGGAAAGACGGGCCGACGCGAAGCTGGTTCGTCTGTACCAAAAAGGCCGAGAAAAGCCACGACTCCAAAGGCTACGGGAATGCCGTCTATAACGCCAGTGGAATCAGCTCTTGCCGAGGTAAAGAGTCCTCCGTAATTTTGGCTCATCTTGTCATTTTGGTGACTTATGCTTTTCTTCTTGTAGGGATCACCGAAGAAGAGGACCCGTGTTTCGAAATGGGTGTCAGTAAACCGAAGGAGGTGGCAAGCTCTTCTGACGAGCGCATTCCTCCGATGGTAATGTCTCCACTGGAGGAGAATCCGGAAGATGTTCCTGCGAGGTTTTAGTATCCCAGACTTTGTTAAAAGAGATGCGGAGGTTGCAGCCACTTTCGGGATGGTGCCAGCTGCCGTAGAAGCCTTGGACGCTGAGGGTCCAGCGGACACAGGGCCTCGTGATGATGAAGTGGAGTGGAGTTCGTCGTCTTCAGATGACATTGCTCCAGAGTTGCAAGAGCTGTTGCGGGGGCAACAGATATGATTGGAACGGAGGAGAGGGTTGATTCCCCTCTTGTTACGATGAGGGTCGGTTGTATCATTGCCGAGCCCTACCCCAGACCAGCAGCAGAAGCTGAGGTGGCTACCGATCAGGAGGTAGTCGATCCTGTCCCTGTAGAGGGATTTGATGAGGAGACTCGTCTGGCGGTCCTGACTTCAGGGACGAGTCAGGAGGCAAGTGTTGATCTCCCCGTTCTGCAGGGGAGGTACTGGCTGCTGATAGGACGTTGGGGGCTGAAGAGGTGGCCACTGACGTCGGTGATTCTTCCGAGTTTGGAAAGGATAAGGGTGTGATGGAACCCTCTGTTGCTCCTTCCACCTGGGTACTATCTCGACGCCTGTTTCGGCTTCTTCTGTTCCTGTGGCTCCTTGGGCTAGTAGTCAAGCCCCTGTTGATAAAGAGCCTGTTGATGTCGAGGTTCCAGCCTCGCAGGTTGAGGTCGACAGATCTTCTTCCGGTCCGCTAACTAGAGCAGCTCCTCCGACTCCTGCTATGACGCCGCAGGTGCTGGCGGATGCAGATGAATACGTGAAATTCATCGTCGAGATAGTGTATTAAATGCTGCAGAGGGGGGTATCGGCAGTGATGGACGCCAACGGGAGCTTTGCGACGGCAAGAACTCTGGCACTGCCTCATATCAACCTGATCCGTCTTCACCAGGGCTACGATCATATGGCCGTCATTCTGGAAGCCACGGTGGCTGAGTTGGACCAGCGGCTTTCCGAATTACAGCGCATCCAGCGAAACGACCTCTCCGTCCTGATAGATGCGGAGAAGGAGAAGCTGATCGCCGAGATTGAGTCTTCCTACCAGGCCACTGTGAGTGTCTGGGAACGTGAAGTAGCTGAGACTGAAGCTGCAGTAGAGCGGTTGTCTCAGTCTCACGGGAGACAGTGGAGGCGCGAGCTGCGTTGGACGCTAATATCATGGAGATTGACGCCCAGATCCGCCGCCTTGAGGACCAGCGGGCCCGACTCCTTCTAGACGCCGAACGTGTCCAGGCTGAACACGTAGCATTCAAGAAGGAGAAAGCAGCTTTCACTCACCGGGCTCTTACCCTGGCTCAGCAGCGGCAGCAGCTGGATGAGAAGCATGAGAACGATACTTCTCCTGAGGCTATTAAAGCGATGCGTCAAGAAGCTGAACGTCGAGTCCTGGCGACTGTGGAGACTCGAGCGACGGACTTGAGGCGTCGGATTGAAGAGCTTTCAGCCAACCCTGGGGATGTTTAGGGATTGTGGTCTCTTATTTTTTGTATTTTTGCAACTCTTGCTGGGGATGTAAACTTTTACTCTCTAAAAATAAAGAATATAAAGTTTTTTGTGGTGTGTTCATTTTTGCTGTCATGAACTTGATGATTTGTGTGGACCTATTATCTTTTGCGTACCTTGGTTTTTAGGTACAGATAATAAGTTTGAGAGAACCCTCATGTTTGCTCAGAGGTGATGTGGACATGGCAAATATGGGATTCAAGTGGTGGAATCTCCCTACTCAGAGGTGTTATGGACGTGGTAGGAATGATCCTGGGGGATACGCGAAACTACTCAGAGGTAATGTAGACGTGGAAGTTCTGCGATCAATGTAAGACAACGTAAGGGTTGTCTGTACGGGATGTTTACTCAGAGGTCATGTGGACGTGGTAAACATGGTGGATAGCGTAGTCTTATGGGATGTAAGATTCCGCTTTATAGGGTGTAGGGGGGACAACTCAGAGGTGATGTGGACGTGGTTGTCCTTCTACTGGAGGATGCTATGGAACAGCTGGGTTCCAGAAGCGTATGATTTTGTGAAAGAAAATTGTCTGTGAGTCCTGATGATTGGGTCCACAGATCCCCGGGTGGAAGCACATGTCTGAGAGATGTCAAGAGTAGTACTTCATTAGGAACTTGTCGTTGATGGGCATCATGAACAAGTCTCCATTGGATTTGGCGAGGCGGTAAGCACCGTTTGAGTATACCGTCTCTATGATGAAAGGTCCTTCCCATTTGGGCTCGAACTTTCCTGGTGTCTTGTGAGTCAACACCATCGGCCTCCTGACTGCCAGAACCAGGTCGCCAACTTGGAAAGTCCTCTGCTTGACCTTCTTGTTGAAAGCCTGTGATATACGGGCTCGGTAGAGTTCGATGCGTTGTTGAGCTAGGAGACGCTTTTTGTCAAGTGCCTCCAGTTCCCGCAGACGACGACGTTGATTGTCTTCTTCTGTGAGTTGGTTTATGATTGCTACGCGGAGTGAGGGTATCTGGATCTCGAGAGGCAGTACCGCTTCGCTCCCGTAGACCAAGGAGAATGGTGTGTTGCCTGTCGGGGTCCGTACCGTTGTGCGGTAGGCCCAAAGGCATTCGCCGAGCTTTTCGTCTCAGTCGCGTTTGTTAGATGACACGACCTTTTTGAGTAGCCTGACGATAGTTTTGTTGAACGCCTCGGCCAATCCGTTTGCTGCCGGATTGTAGGCGGTTGATGCCACGTTTTGAATACGATTCTTGTCACAGAATCTGCTGAAAACATGGCTAATGAACTGAGGACCATTGTCGTGGATGATCCTCCGGGGTACTCCGAAATGGTAGATGACGTGGTGTTTGATGAAGCTGATCATCCTGGAGCTTTTCACTTCTGCCAGTGGAACTACTTCTGTCCATTTGGAGAAGTAGTCGGCGATTGCTAGGATGAAGCGGTGCCCTCTCGATGAAGGAGGGGTGATCGGTCCCACAATGTCCATGCCCCAAGCTTCGAAGGGCCAGGAGGCGACTGTAGGATGGAGTGGTTCTGACGGTGTATGAATGAAGTCTGCGTGAAGCTGGCACGCATGGCACTTCTTAGCATATTCGATAGCGTCAGCGGCCATGGTTGGCCAGTAGTAGCCCATGCGTCGTAGTCGGTCCTGCAACTTAGGACCAAGCTGATGGGCCCCGTAGGTTCCATCGTGAGCTTCTCGAAGGGCTTCGACAGCTTCTTCGTTGGACAAACATCGAAGGAGAAGTCCATCGTAGGAGCGTTGGTACAGCATTTTAGTAGCCGTATCGTAGTAGAATCGAAAAGAGCGCCTCCTGACTGAGACGGCTTCTTTCGGGTCCTTTGGAAGAATTTCGTAGACAGCGAAGTCGATGAATGGGAATCTCCAGTCTCGGACGTTAACACTAGCACTCGTTGACATGGCATGGGCCACTTGTGAGCACAGGTTATTTTTAGGGCAGACCAGGTCTCGACCCACTACCGTGACGTAGTATTGAGTTCCAAGGGGTGCCGCTAATGAGGCTGCGAGGCCGGCCAGAGCATCAGCCTCTAGATTTTGTAGACAAGGTACGTGTTCGACGAAGAACTCGATGAAGGTTGAAATGATGTTCAATACAACTTCATGGTAGGGGATCAGATCTTCATGGCGAACCTCGTATTGCCTTCTGATCTGGTTTACGACGAGTTTTTAGTCGTCGTAGGCTTCTAGATGATTCACCCCCAGCTGTTGCGCCAGCTGGAGTCCCATAATGAGTGCGTTGTACTCAGCAACATTGTTGGAGCACGACTTTGAAAGGGAGTAAGCACACTGGATGACCAGCTGATCGGGAGAGACTAATACCACCCCCACTCCAGCGATAATTTGACCTTTGGGGCCTGTTCTTGAAGCGCCATCGAAAAACATCCGCCAGACGGAGCCTTCTTCGGTGACGTTTGATTCTTGGACCTCATCCGGGATGTCTTCATAGAGTCTTGAGGACTCTGGGATGGGATGTGCAGCTAAAAAGTCGGCCAGAGCTTGACCCTTAACAGCTTTTTGTTGAACGAATACCATGTTGTATGGTGTTAGCAAGATCACCCATGTGGCTAGCCAGGAGTTCAATGATCCTGGCTTCGTTATGAGGACCCTGAGCAGATTGACTCGGGAAACGATATGAATTGTCTATCCCGAGACATAATGTCGAGTCTTTTGGATGGCAAATACCAAAGCTAAGCACTCCTTTTCAACAGAGTTGTACCGGTGTTCGGCCCCGATCAGAGTTCGACTGAGGTAGTAGATTGCTTGCTCATAGCCTGTGTCACTGTTCTGAGCTAGCAGGGCGCCGAGGGAATGATCCATGGCACGGACGTAGAGAAGAAATGGTTTGTCGGCGACTGGTGCCACCAGGACTGGCGGGCTTGTCAAGTAAGCTTTGATATCATCGAAAGCTTTCTGACATTCCTCTGTCCAGACATAAGAGACTCCTTTCTTCATGAGCTGAGTGAAGGGTCGACATTTGCCGAAAAGGTTTGCTATGAACCTCCGGATGTATGCCAGATGCCCCTGTAGGCCTCGAAGTTCTCGAAGATTCTTTGGAGGGTCCATATCAAGGATAGCTTTGGTCTTCTCGGGATCGACATGAATGCCTTTTGCCGTGATGATGAAGCCCAAGAATTTTCTGCTAGAAACCCCTAAGAAGGATTTAGCGAGGTTCATCTTGATTTGATGCGCCCGCATGAGATCGAAGACTGTCTTGAGGTCTTGCAGGTGATCTCCTTTGAGACGGCTCTTGATTGCGATGTCGTCAACATAGCATTCGACTATCTTGCGAAGGTGTTGACGAAAAATGGTGCTCATAGCTCGTTGGTATGTCGCACCAGCGTTCTTCAAGCCAAAGGGCATCACTGTGTAGCATAAAATGCCCTTTGGAGTCCTGAATGACGTGTGTTTTGCGTCATCAGGGAATATCTTGATCTGGTTGTAGCCCGAATACCCGTCCATGAAAGACATGCGCTCGAAGCCACATGTGTTGTCGATCATCACGTCGCTGATTGGAAGCGGGAATTCGTCCTTTGGGCAAGCCGAGTTGAGGTCCCTGAAGTCGATATAGACTCGTATCTTCCCATTCTTCTTGGTGACGGGGACGACGTTGGCTACCCAATCTGGGTGTTGCTCTTCACAGATGAAGCCGCTGGTCAAGAGTTTGTCTACCTCCTGATCGATGGCGTTCATGATGTCCGGACGGAAGCGCCGCTGTTGTTGTTTGATAGGCTTGGCATCAGGTAAGATGTTTAGCCTATGCATCGCGATCTGGGGATGAAGTCCCGGCATATCTTCGTAGCTCCAGGCGAAGACGTCGATATAATCTTTAGCCAGCTGGATTAAAGATTCTCGGTCTTGTCCTTTTAGGCTTTTGCTGATGAAGATGGGTTTGGAAGAAGATCCATCCCCAAGGTCGATCTGCTCGACTTCGTCTTCGGTGGAAGGTTCACACAATTTAAAACGAGACTCCCATTGTTGTCCTAGGCGTTGAGCCCATGGTTCCTCTTCGAAGAATTCCGGTGCTTGGCCTTTGTTTTTTTCTTTTTGAGATTATGCAGACGTCATGTTGGCTGACAGCACCCTCTTGAAGACTGAGCCGATACTGGTATCGGAGTCCCACGTTGATGCTTCAGACGAGTGAGAATGTTCTACTTCTTCCGCATCTGAACTCTCTGGAGTTGACGGCGGCGTGACGTAGCCTACCCCCCGTCGAGTTCGATTGTAATAGTCCTGCGGCTTTCCTTTAGGTGTTGGAAGCCGGAGAGGGAGACGTCGACCCTTGCCGTAGTTCAGGCCTTTGTCGCTTTTTAGGTCGTAACCCATCTTTTGGATGAGGTACTTTGCCTTGTCCGTGTACCGATAGAGTTGCATTCTGCCGGCATCTGGTTCTGGCTTGAGTGGCGGGAGGTCTTGATGACGCTCAACCTTGCCGAAGATGATGGATTTTTTATCTCGACTCCGTGGTGGGACTATGTAACAGACCCCTTGGGACGGAATTACTCGATTTACATGATGGACGGTCGTTATTTGTGTTTGCAACGACCGTAGAGCGTTATCTAATGTATACATGGCATTCCAATGTGGAAGACTAGAATAATTAAAAGACACTCTGTTATTGATGAAATATGAGATTTTATCCCATGGGATTACATTGTCTAGAGAAGGGACATCTACGTCAGCCGAGATATATTCCTCCAACTCTTCATCTGTAAGCACTGGAGTAGGATCGAGAGAGTCCACCACAACGTTGGCTTTGGAGTCCGAGAGGACTACGTGAGCCTTCTCTGGCGGCTGAGATGGCGGCGGCTTGCCCTTAAGACGCACCTTCAGAGGTGCCTCTGCTGTACCTCCGGTGATTGGAGCCTTCCTTTGTAGTTTTGCCACAAGGGAAGCCGATGTTTGAGGCGGCTTTTTCTTGAGCCGTATCTTCAGGGGAGCTTCAGGAGCAGCTGGTGCTTTCCCGGGTAGCTTAATGCTCATGGGAGGCAACTTCTGAGGCGGTTTGCCTTCGAGTCGGATCTTCAAAGGAGCGTCGGGGGTGACCTCAGGCTCCATGTTCGGCCCTGCTGCCGTTTCTGCTTCGTCATCGGCATCATTGGCTTCCTCCCCGTCAAGTGATTTGTATAAGTCAGCATCAGTGAAGTAGGCTTCAATCCCTTTGAAAGGGTCGATGTCCGCGAACTCCGTATGGATGAAATTGTTGGTGGACACGTACTTCATACATTGGTGGAGCGTGGACGGCACCACCATGTACTCATGCAGCCATGGGCGACCCAACAGAAGGTTGTAGTTGACTTCAGCGTCCACGACATAACAAGTGACTTCGGTTCTGAGGT
This sequence comes from Iris pallida, assembly GCA_029216955.1. Classification (NCBI taxonomy): domain Eukaryota; kingdom Viridiplantae; phylum Streptophyta; class Magnoliopsida; order Asparagales; family Iridaceae; genus Iris; species Iris pallida. Next base: position 2,231,775 of record JANAVB010001796.1, on the reverse strand, counting down.
TACCGATGAGGCACTTTAGTCGTATTTTGCCCAGTGGTTCGTTTTTGCTGGCGTTGAAGCCATTGATTGTTGTGTTGGAGGGCGCCAGTCGATACATTGGGATCCCCAGTGTTGAGAGCAGCGTCTTCGGAATGATGCTGAGGGAAGATCCCGGATCGATCTGAATTCGCTTCACCTTGACTGAACCGATATACCCTGTATAGTACAGCGGCCTGTTGTGTCGGTTGTGTTTGAGCAGCATGTCTTGTTAGGTGAAGGTTATATTGGGGATAACCTCATCCGCACAATGACAGTACATGCATACAGTCGGGAGATCTTCAGGCTGCTTGACCTGACTGAGAAAGGATTTAGCATCCTTCAGAGCTTCACAGAGAGCTTCTCGGAAGTCTTTGGAAAGACGAAGGAGCTCGAACAGAGATAGGCGGGCAGGAGTACTGGCCAGTTGTGCCAGTATGTCGAAGTTGTGGGGCTTGGCTAGCCCCAAAGCATTCTCCTTTCGTAGAGGCCTGTCGAAGTGGGCCTCTATCTGCTTCTGCTTATTGGCTGCCGGGGGCTTAGACGGGCCCTCATCCTGGACAGCAGGGATAGTGCCAGGAGGCACCACCTCGATGGCAGCTTCGTCGGGTTGGACGTTCTGTTGTGAACGCGTCTGCACAGGAAGTGCCTCTTCCGCTGAAGAAGAGACCGTACGGCAAGACTTGATCTTCCTGCCTTTGGATTTGGAGGTAGGGCGTACCTCCGGTTGAGTCACCTCGGAGACGAGATCGGGGTGAACCCATAGGATCTCTCCCCGAGATGTGGTGAGTGGGATGAGTCCACTCACGTTGTCACGGGTAGGTGGTAGGTTAACCTCCTCCATTGTCGCCTTAGGGATGGGGATGACGCCATCTTGTGTTGTAGTCGGCGGCAGGGTGCCAAACTGGAGTGATACCACGTTGGCTGACATCGTCTTCTCTTCGTAGTCGACAGAGATTACATCCGCATTGATCATGCACTGGATGTAATTCTTGAGGACATAGCAGTCCTTGGTTGGGTGTCCGACAAACCGATGGTAGTGACAGTACCTCGGGTTGTCCACTTTTCCAACCTCATTGGGGCGCTTCGGGTCCGGAATCTTGATCTTGTCACCCTGATTCAGTATCTCAAAGAGTTGCAGGGTGTCTTCGTCGTTGAACGAATAAACCTCCTTCGGCCTTGGTGCAAGTGGAGGTTTTTGAGTAGGTGCTGACGCACCTTTTGAGGCATTGACAGTCAAGGCCTGTTTCCCCTTTGTCTCTCGTCCGGGGTTGTTGGCTGCAGGCCGTTTTCCCTTGTCCTCGAAGGCATGGAAACTGACTCCCAGAAGACGAGCATTGGCCGCCTTCTTCTCTGCGGCTTTTGCTTCAATGATCAAGGAGCTCCATTCGGGAGGAGAAGTAGAGTTAAGCCAGAGTTTGACTGCAGGCAGTATGTTCATGCTGCAGGAGGAGAGAAGCGCATGTTCTGGCATGCCCGGGGGCAGTCTGAAGCAGGCCTGTCGGAAGCGTTCGATGAACACTCGGACTGTTTCCTTCTCCTTCTGGCGTATCTCTATAAGGGACGCCATTGTCATGTCCTTTCCGCCGTCGTAGAAATAGTCAAGAAAAAGACGCGTCAGGTCATCGAAGGAAGATATTAAATTGTCGGAGAGGCTGCAGTACCAGTCGTACGCCACTCCTTTCAGTGCCCCAACAAATATGCTGGTAAGTAGTGCGTCCTCCTTCAGAAGATGTCCCGTCTGAGACTGGAAATACGTCAGATAGTGACGCGGAGAGTCCTTCCCGTCGTATGGCATCAGTGTTTGTAGTTTATACTTAGGAGGATAAACCACCTTATTCCATTCGAGGGGATAAGGTTGGGGGATGCCCATCTTTTGGCGCTCCTCTTGTCTTGTCTTGGACTCAAAGCGCTCGCGCAAGTCCCTGATCATCTCGACCACGTCTTCTGTGGAGCTGGGAGTCGAGGAAGGTGGCACCACCGGGAGTTGAGCACTTGAGGGATTCGATGTCTGAGGTGCTTCACGGCGATCTATGTCCGAGGATACCCGTTGAAGGGGTACACTCGATTCTCCATTGGCCCCTGGGTCGGGACCGGTAGAAGGTGTCCTGGCCAATGCTGACCGTATCTCAAACAGTGCTTGAGTCAGTGTTTGCATGGAGGCAGAGAGGGTTTTGAGTCCTCCCTCCAGGGTATCCATGCGCTGGACGAGGTCTGTTGGCGGCGCATCAGACTCGATATCAGCCCCAGTCACGTTTACTGTCATGACGCGGCCGGGAGTGGATGGATGGGTTGAGGCTTCACTCTCGGCCTCACTCTCTTGTGGGGGAGTTGCCTCTCCTAGAGCCTCGTCTTGGCTACCCCCGGCTATGTTCGGGAGAACATTCACCACGGGCGTATCTGTAAGGGCCTGATTGCCCTCAGCTCCGTCTTGAAGGGCCTCTGCGTCTCCGGAACACGGGTCCGCAGATGCTAGACTACCCCCAGCTATGTTCTGGGGGATATCCTCATCTTCTGGGAGGCTGATAGGATCTGTCCCAGATGTGCTTTGGACACCCTCGTCTTCGGACTCGACAAGGGTCTGACTACCTCCAGCTTCTTCCAAGATTTTCTTCCTCCTTCGAGTGCCTTCGAACACTCCGGAGGACGCGACAGCTGTCTTGGTTTTCCTCGGCTTGCTTTTGGTTGAGGAGTTGGAGATCACGTTGCATGAAGCAGCCCTTGGCTCTTCTTCTGTTGACACCTTCATCCCGAGGCGACGTCGGAGGGGTGTCGATGATTGCAGCCGCTGGAACACCGACTGCCTGGGTGGGACTGCCGCTTTGCAACAGCAGTTGATGGTGACCACAGCACAAGTATGCCCCGTGAGAGGCGCATCGTGCTTGTCAGTCGACTCTCCTGATCGGCGCTTGTGAGTGATCATGTTACGCAGATCGTTGAAGGAGAGTGCCACCTTCACACCCCCTTCAGGCGCATGGCAAGGCCAAGCGCCGGGGTGGTCAAGTGAGTGTTGCGCCCCCTGATCTAATACCAAACAAGCATCCCGATCAGTAGTGGGGGAACCACAACATTTGAAGTGACTTGAACGGACCTCAGACGCACAACCAGAGGAGGCACGGGAGTTCAAGACCACTGAATTTGCCTTACTCGACTTGGTTGTGCACGCAATAGATGCGCCCAAGCGAGACAAGGACTTTGAAGGTCAGCTCGTTTCTGGCGCCGCAGTACTCGAGTCGACCTTGTACAACTTACCATCAGCAGCGCGTATAATTGTGAGCGCATGCTTCTGGCTTGCTGCTGGCATAGCACGTTTGGGGCGCATGGCCCGTGCTGCCTTGGATTTCTTCGTGCCAGGTCGCTGGGGCGCGTAGTACTCAGAATCCAAATTCTTCTCGCCAATACAGCGAGTGAGTCTGTCAAAGACAGAGACCTTCTGTGGCATATCAGAGGTGATGCACGGGGCATTGGCTGCGCCCTGCTCCGTCGACGCATCTTTCTCGCCTGAGAGGGAGATGGCTGGGGAACGTGGTTAGCCGCACGTTTCTCCGAGGGATACGTTGCACCAGCGGGGGCATCTTGGTTGCTGAGGACGTCAGCAGGAAGGGAGGGCTGGATCGGCACATCCCCTTCGGTGGTGGTGCCCGAGGCGTCGACCTTGCGCACCCAGACTCGGCGGGTCTTCTTCGGCTTCGGCAGCCATTTCGAAGGACTCGCATGCCTTCAGAGATGAACTCCTCATACGCCTGTTGATTGAGGCGTACGACCAGCGTCTTGTGGGAGGAGCCCACCTTCACGTCGTCGGATTGCGACACAGCTTTCTCGGTGGAGGAGAAAGAGGTCCCCAGCAGAGTCGCCAGCTTATTTGCCATTAAAATTCTTTTATTACAAATTTCAATACAAATAGAACAGTGTTACAATATAGGACTTAGACGTAGTCCTAGGAGTACACTTTTGTTTATCTGGGTCCCTTGTGCCGATGGAGTGAGTGGTAATGCGTTGACTCCGTTGACGATCTGACGACGGTTATCGGTTCTCTGAAGACTTGGATTGCTCTGGGTGCTGGAGCTTGTTGAGAGGAAGAAGACGTTGAGTATCTGTATCTGCCTCTCTGGTGGTTGTGTGTTCTGTCCGTGTGTAGATAGGTAGGTGTGTACGTCCGGAAGAAGGAAATGATCCCTCTATTTATAGCTTTGCAGGCTGGCTGCTCATGCGCGCATGTAGGATGCGCCTGTACGCGGGGACGCCACGTGTTGATTGCTGATGGAGGCACATGAACGATGTGCCCTGATCGAGGGGTTGAATTCTTCATACTGCTGTTGTGGACCGGCACGTAGCAGAGGAGAAGATCTTTCTGTTGCTGAGATCTTGGATGAGTCGAGTCAAAGGACACGTGTCATCGACCCATGGCTCGAAGATCTCTGATTTGGTGGGGAATGATCTGGTGGGATGCGCCTAGGATTTGGCGCATGAGGAGGCTTTGGCTCGTAACCTTTAGGAGTCACGAACCATTCGGGGCGCATGGCTTTCGAGGCGCATGCGAGGCTTCAGAAGTGACTTAACTCCTGTCTTTCGGGATCAGAGAGCAGTCTGAGGCGCATGGCTTTTGAGGCGCATGCAGAGCTTTAATGGTGACTTTCCTTCTGTCTTTAGGGATCAGTAAAAAGTTTGAGACGCATGGCTTTTGAGGCGCATGCAGATTTGGGCGCATGGCTGCAGAGGCGCATGAAAGCAGTTGGGTGGCCACGTGGCAGTAGCCGTCAGAGGAAAGTAATAATGATGCTGATGTTGGCGACGCTTCGTCTTCTGAACTGTTCAGACTTCGGAAGGCGTGCTACCAACTCTGTCAGTTCAGCATTTAATGTTTGTGACATTCGATGGACAGCTGAGTGGGCGCGTCGGTTGGCGTTCCACTAGGCGTATGGGGACGTATGGGGGCGCACCCCTGTGATGTGCTTGGTACTGAAGGGCGCGTCTGTGTGATACGCTTGATGTTGAAGGGCGCGTCTGTGTGATGCGCGATCTGGCCGGCGCATCTGCTTCGTGACACGTCTTTAATGGTACGACTGTTACGATCTTTGAGTGCTTTAAATAGCTGTTTTGACTTAGCTGAATTCGAAACGTCCGGTTCATCCATTTAATACAAATTTATTGCACGGAATTCGGAGAGCCATCCACTTGGCGTATGGGTTTGATTTGCCCGGCCTATAAATAGTAGCATGGAGAGAGTTTGCTTCTCGTTCTCTCACGTCCTTCCGATATGAACTTGTTTACTCGGATGCATTCGGTTGACGAGATGCTCCCGAGGGTGAAGATGCGACGCAATGTCTTCATTGATGCACTTGAAGGTGACTGTTACATCCAAAAGTCGGAGTCGAGGGCTTCCGAGGCAGGCGGAAGGTGCCTGTTGCATCTAAAGATAGGGATGCTCGGGCCTCGTCTTCGTTGTGCAGGAAGAGCCGTAGATCGGAATGGCGGTGTTGCAGCTTTGGTGGCTCTTTCTTCCTTCAAAATGGGTGTAGCCCATTCTGATTGTGTTGAAAGCTGCTCCTTTAGCCGCGGTTTCGATCACGGTCTTCTTTGGCCTTTGGAGGCTCTTTCGAAGCCTCCCCTGGCCACAGGTTGGCTTGTGGTTCTTTTCTCTTCCTCGGCTAAAGGGTTGATTGCCACCCTCGTTCTGCTCAATAAATGCTTCATTAGTCGAAGCATTTAGACGGCGGTGAGCCTGGCTGGAAGAGCGGCACATAACTAGGCTGCTGAAGGGATGCACACAACTGAGCGGCCAAAGGGATGCACATAACTGAGCTGATGAAAGGATGCGCCTTGCTGAGGGCGCATGGTGGGATGCGCCTAACTGGGGACGCATGGTGATCGCTGCTCCTATTTGAGGGCACATGATGGCTGCTGGCTGTAGACTTTAGGATCTTTTCTTTGTAGAAATTCTTCTTTGTATAATCTTTTATTAGACATGTAATAAACTTTTATATGTAATAAAAAGTCCATTTTCAATGTCTATATTCGATGTTTTTGCTGTGAAGTACTCTGTCCGAGCTCTGGCGCATGTAGTGTCTGGCGCATAGGATTTCTGGTCCTGAAATTCCATGCTTCTACATACACATGATAGTAAAGTATGATACAACCTAAAATATGAACAATATCAACGGACTATGCAAACTGCATATGTTACTTGTTTCATGATCTAATATTTTAAAGTTAAAGTTATCAATATGCAACATTTAGGCCTCGTTTGGTTACCGGAATTTGAGCTTGGGAAAGGAAAGTGATTCCTTTCCTATGTTTGGGAGCCAAAAGAAAGTTGTTGGAAAGGAAAAATGATTCCCAAGAGGTAGAAAAATAGGGGGGAAAGTGGTTCCTCCCATTTATCTAAGGAATCACTTTCCCTCCAACTTTCCCGCATTTATTACAAAAAGTTTTGACCAAAATATTCATGTTCATAATATTATTTACCATTTTTATCCATAATATCTTTTAGACAAAAATATTTCTAAGTAATAATTATTTTTATTAGCACGAGGGTATTTTTGGAAAATTGACTTGATTTTGTTTCCTTTCCTTACAAACACCAAACACTATAATGAAAATTAAAGATATATTCCGGCTATAATCCCGATCTTTCCAAACACCGGAAAGGAAAGTTTATAGGAATTATAATTTCCTAAAGGAAAGAAAATACCAAGGAATCAGTTTCCTTTCCTTTCCATTCCGCGAACCAAACGAGGCCTTAAAATGGACTGGTTATGTTTTTTATGCGGGCCATAGTTTTAACAATTGTTTATTTTTAAATTTTAAGTGGTTTGTATGTTTTTGCCATGAAGTGATATAATCTTAGCTAATGCCATCAAATAATATTGTTACTGGTTTATCACAAGTTTCAACATCTACACCAATAATCCATTTTAAAACTCTCATGTTTTCTCATCCAACTCGTTGTATTGCAAGCTTATCTAACCATACTTGATATTTTCTTACTCGGGGTACTTTAATTTTTAATTTTTTTTTAAGATGTTGAATACAACAAAATATGGTGAGTCTGAAAAAGTTTCAAGCATACCATTTACTAATTATTTTTGTTTATCTGATATAAATGACATAGTATCAATTGAAAAATAATGCTTTCAAAAGCTATTTTAAATTGTTTAGAAACTACATCCATGAATTAGTATTTTTTATTTTTAGCAACGACATAAGCAATTGAATATAAATGGTAGTTAGGATCTTGATCACAAGCCAAAAAAAATTCTCTTGATATCTGGATGTAAGAAAAGTAGCATCAATAATAATCACAACTAAACAACTGCTTAAAAAACTATCCATACATGTCTTAAAATAATTAACTATTCTTTGTAGCCTTTATAGAACATTTTTTTCCTGGGATTTGTTTCAATAATTGGACAAGCATGTTCTTTAAGACTACCATATGACATAACTACCATTAATTTTAGAATATAATTTTTTGGGCTTTCTAAGCTTTAGAATATTTAATATATATTTGATGATGTCTATATATATTATTTACAATGCGTGATGAATTATATGACTTATTATCTCATTTTATTAATTACCTTTTTAAACACATACAATTGTAACTGGTGGATGACATCATGTTGTAAGTGCACCTAAACAAACATGTCGACTTTATAATATATATGAATAAAAAATGTTCCTCCTTCACCAATTACTTTAACATACACTATCCAACAATAACTTGTTCATCACAAATATATATAATTTTTCGGACATTGTTCAAACAAGCTAGGCAAGTAAAATTATGTTCAATTGCTAATCACTTATAAAACTTTTAAATTTAGAACGAGATTTAAATGTTTTCCAACAAATATTCTGGGAGTGCGAACACCATCGGCATTATCATCTAAATGATCAATTAAAGCACTATTATTTTCTTCATCACCACCCCTTTCATTTAATATACATTCTTCTTCAGTAATAAAATAATTTGGTGAGAAGAACTATGACCAATATTAACATTTTGTTGTGAAAAAGAGAGAAGAAATGAATAGCTAAAAATTTGTACGTAGTTTTTCTCATTGATAACATATATAGAGGAATGAGATAGAGATTGTTTATGGGTATGGGTAAGAGCGTCCATATTTGAATTTATCGAAATCACAACACTCCTCCTTTGATGTCCACTTTACTTATTGTCTGATTAAAAACTTTTCTAGAAAAAATCCTTAGGGAAAAACCCATAGAAAAGAAAATATTACAATAATATTCTTCAGGAATATGATTCTTCGAAAAACCAAGTGGGTGCGACTTACACTGCCTCATTAAAAACCTTTCGAAGGAAAAATCAAAGTGGAAAAAAATCTCAATGAAGGAAAAGAGTACAATGCGCAAAGGCATGTTTCAAGATGTCTTCATTAGTATCTTCAGGATGCTTGCATCTACAGGATGCTCCCCTAAAAAATATTACATTCTTGTTCTTAAATCAATTCAAAATAAAAAAAATTAACCCCCAATACAATATTATATCACACCCCAACACTCTATTGTCTATACATTTATACTCATATCCTTATGAAGATGTTGCAAAATTTATTTGTGATTCCTGAAAGCTCGCAACTCCTCCTGATATGTTGAAATTTTGAAAACATAGTTCTCCTCCTTCTCTTGTTTGTTCTGTTAATTGTAAGAGAGATTTGGAAAGATTATCGCAGTATTTTGTTCTATTTATCTTCAAAATATTTGCAACATTGTTTAGTAAAACTATACCTTATTTGTGATTTCCTCTTGAGTATCAGATAAAAATCTTGCATTTGTATATCTCAACATATCAAAACATTCATCAAGAATAATTAATATGCATTATCTCAAGTATATGTGTGTAGATGCTATCAGTAGATTCAAATAAAATACTATGCTGAGTGAATGACAATAAAGAATTTGTATTTTAAATATGTGCTTCAAGACCCAGAACATGTTCTTTTGGTCGTAACATGACCATTATAGGTATATTATTCATATTAATTCTCTACAGGAGAATTATCACTTCAGGAGATTTACCTCTACAGGAGACTATCTCTACATGAGATCAACATTATCTTATCTCTACAGGAGATTAATATTATCTTTTCAAGTGATTATAATAGATCTCTTCTAAAGATTCATATTTTTATGAAATTACATGAGATCACTTCTGAAATTTTTTCTCTTCTAGAGTTTATCCCTTATGAGATCTCTTTGGGAGATTTCGATATCTTCGGAATATTTTAGATCTTTTCTGGAGATATCCGAGCTCTTCAGGAGATATTCGATCTATTCAGGAGATATCCGATCTCTTCGGAAGATTTTTGATCTCTTCGGGAAATTTTTTCTCTCTTCGAGATTTCTATCTTGTAGATATTCGATCTATTCAGGAGTACGAATGTGCTATGTTCATATTTTGTTGAAATTGTACAACACTGGAGAATAACACTTACATGCTTATGTAGAAACCCCACCATATAAGCAACCGAGATTATGGATTTGAGGAATACCGGTTCCAACATCGAGCTATATATGATTCTAGCTCGTTTGAATTTTATGCATGTGACACTGGGATGGTACGTGTTTTTCATTTAGGACCATGTATCTTGATCATTTGATTTCTTATAAGAGTCTCGAGAGCTGTATGTAGATCGCCCGTAAGGTAAGCGACAAATTAAAAATTTATTAACTGACTTATGTAATTGTATTTGGATTTCTTTTTTCATAAGATAATTGAATGAGAGACCATCCTAGACCTGTAGATAGCTTCGTGTTTAGGTACAGCCGTAACCGTATTGTGGAATATTGACATACCAAAGTGCGTAGTTGGTCGAGTTATACCTCCGTTTTGAATGAGAGACCATCCTAGACTTGTAGATAGCTTCGTGTTTAGGTACAGCCGTAACCGTATTGTGGAATATTGACATACCAAAGTGCGTAGTTGGTCGAGTTATACCTCCGTTCGCTGTATTTCGTTACTAGACGTGATATTACCCTATATTATTCATGTGGATGTTTATGAGATACAAAACATCCTACAATTTTAGTCTACATATAGGTATTATATACCATGGACACACAATGCTTCTTTCAGCTAATCATGTTATGCAAAAGTTAGGGATGAGACCGAAAATTTCTGAGGTGCCACCATGTTTGAGTATTGGTAGAGCCAATGCAGCTCTCTGATTCCTGGATGGAATTCCAAATTCGAAAACTACGACGTGGCACACTTGTCTCAACTGATGTCACATATGTCGAGGGTAAATAATTGAATAATTAATTATTAAATTTAATTAAGTACGAATGTGCTATGTTCATATTTTGTTGAAATTATACAACACTGGATAATAACACTTACATGCTTTTGTAGAAACCCCAGCATATAAGCAACCGAGATTATGGATTTGAGGACTATCGGTTCCAACATCGAGCTATATTTGATTCTAGCTTGTGTGAGTTTTATGCATGTGACACTGGGATGGTACGTGTTTTTTATTTATTATTTTAATCAATAATAGATTTTATTAGATATTTATACGATTTATTAAATTTTTAGCTTCCTAGAGTTCAACACACGATCCATAACCCAGATAGTAATATGGTTAGAGCGATAATACAAGAACTTGTGGATCATCTGGGAGCAGGACAAGCGTCCTCGATACCTCCATTATATTATCCTACATGCAGTGTTAGTTAGAGACGTACAAGCCTCCATAAGGTTAGGCAGACTATCACAAGCACACCATGTCAGACTAGCGAAGGAATTTCACATCAGAGTACGTATGGGTGAGCATTCGTCTTATGCGGTTTCAACGGAGACGAAATAGTCAAAAAGGAATAAACCGAACTTCTAAAAATTGAAACCGAAGCGCAAATAAAAAAAATCGAAACCGAATGAACCGATAATCAATTCCATTTGTTCGGTTGGGCAATTTTTATTGATTAATGGACCGAACACAAAGTTAGAGGTTGTGGTTAATTTATACTAAAAAATATATAATTTTTATGCATACATTTGTTGTATACTAGTTACTGAATTACCAAAGTTGGGCTTTAATACACATACATAAAAAAAACTTTTTTAAATATACATATATTTAATCATGAAATGTGCATTAAACTGAGGATAATAATATAATTCATTAGAGAAATCCAAAATTGATTGAGAAATTTTAATCTTTTCAAAACCAAAATCAAACAAAAATATTTCAAATAAAACAAAACAAAAATATTGATTTAAAGAGTTTGGCAGGGGCCGCGCGAACGCAGGCCCCCAGTGCAACAAATTATGACGTTCACTCTCCCACTTGGGGAGATGATAGGCCAGCACCCCTCCAGAGTGCAATGGAGGCCACTGTCCTAGGCCTGGGCATTCTTGATCACCCAATGACCCCGTCCAGGTAAGTATGTTTTAATGTTGGACAATGGCCTCTATTTATGAGCAGCTCTTCCCTCATCCTCTGCGCCCATCCGATGTGGGACTAGAGAGAGAGACAGAGCAATGCTTTTGTGCCTCGTTAGTCTTCTTTTCAATTGTATCTCCCTTTGTAGATCAGCAAAGCCACACAACAGAAACAATCATTATTTATGTATGTCTCCAATCGCCAACACTCGTATACACAGGCAGCCTCCCCATAGCCATAGGAGGAAGAGAACCTGGGAACGATAGTCATATCATTCATATAGGTAAGGTAGCCAATCAATCGCCAACATTCAATTTCCTTCCTACATATAAACTTGACACAATCAGAAGAATAATAGGTCCTCAATGACAACTTAATATGTATGGATCATCTTCCACACAATATAACCTCTTCAATTTTCATCCTCTTGCTATCAACATCGCTGTCACAAACTAACCCATAGTATGCATGTATGTCTCATTTTAACAAATATAAATCTGTCCGAGCTCTCTAGCCTAATGGTATTAGAGCGGACATACGGAGGGGCCGGCAAGGTTCGAGCCCCCCAGTTGTGTGTGTGAGTGGGATTTCAAAATAAAAAACAAATATAAACCTGGCTGTCCTGTACATCCAATTATGTGTAAACCGAATCAATTCCTTTCTACAAAATTAGTATTCCATTTTTCAACCGAAAACCGAGATTTAAATTAAAAAAAAAAATCAAAACTAGCCATAACCGAAACCAAAGTTTATTTTGTTGGACTATTTTTTATTTTTACATAATTGAAACTCAGGATATTTACATAATTGAGTAAGCCTTTTTTAGTTTTAGACTGAAACAGAAATCTAAAGCCAAATAATTTTTCTAGTATTTTCAAAATCGAATCTGAACTGAATATTTTTCAACCGATTCAAAATAGTCAAAACCGAATAAACCGAACTTCTAAAAACCAAATGCGAATCAAAATTAGTCCTAACCGAAATCGAACTGTTAATCAATTCCGTTTATTCGGATTGTTCTGTTAGACTAATTTTATTATTTAATGAGCCGGACCAAAAATTGAAATTGTAGTTAAACTATATTAAATATATTGGAAATTGCTGAGAAACCCAATTTCGGGGTTGGTTTTTATGAAAAATCCACCCGCAGGATAATTTTTATGAAATGACCAGAATTATATATTTCCACGTTAAGTATTCCAAGATTCCCTTTAGATGCCCTTTATTTACAAAACTAATACCACAACTACCCCTCCGCACAAACTCAGATTTGGATTGCGATTCTCGTCGTCGTCTTATTCTTCTTCACGAGAGATCTAAATTCCATTGTTCTCATTTTCAGCAGAGATTGCAAAAATGTTTGTAGTTCACCGTGCTTTTTTTCAGTCGAACTCCGATCACCGCTCTTCTTCTTCATCATCTTCTTCTTCTTCTCCGACAATTAGGTCAATTATGGAGAGAAAATCTTCTTCTTCTTCTTTTCCATATGAGTTAGCATCGTTTTGAAAGAAGAACGAAAACTCTTGAATCTTTATTCATGTCAAATTTCTTTCCACAAAACAAAAAAATAAAAAAATTAGGTTTCTGTCAACTGTTCTCCGTCGATATCACACGAAGAATAGTTATTCTCCTGCAGTTTAACAAGGAGAATGTCATTCTCCGTGTTGAACGTCAATCTCCATGTTACTAACACGGAGAATGGCCATTCTTCTGTGTTTTAACATTTGAATGACCATTCTCCGTGTCATTTAACACGGAGAACGCCATTCTCCATGTAATTTAGTACGGAAAATGGCCATTCTCCGTGTAATTTAGAACGGAAAATGCCATTCTCCGTACTAAATTACACGGAGAATGGTCATTCTCGTACGTTTTAACACTGGAAATGATTATTCTCCGTGTAAATTAACACGAAGAATGTCATTCTCCGTTTTTTTTAACATGGAGAATGACATTCTCCGTGTTTCTAACACGGAGAATGGCCATTCTCCTGCGTTTTAACACTGGAATGACCATTCTCCGTGCTAAATTACACGGAGAATGGCCATTCTCCATTTTATTTAACACGGAGAATGCCATTCTCCGTGTTTCTAACACGGAGAATGGCCATTCTCCTGCGTTTTAACACTGGAATGACCATTCTCCGCGCTAAATTACACGGAGAATGGTCATTCTCCGTGTAAATTAAGACGGAGAATGGCCATTCTCCGTGTAAATTAAGACGGAGAATACCATTCTCCGTGTTACTAACACAGAGAATGGCCATTCTCCGTGTTAGAAACATGGAGAATGGCATTCTCCGTGTAAATTATGACGGAGAATGCCATTCTCCGTGTTACTAACATGGAGAATAATCACCCTCATGCGAAATTAACATTTTTCGTGTTCTAACACGGAGAATGCCCATTCTCCTGCATTTTATGGTCAGTTGAAACTTTGGAGGGCCATAACTTTTGACTGGGAGGTCGAAACGAGGCCCCGTTTGTCGCAAAATGAGCGTATCGTCGAGGAGCCTGAGATTAACGGCTTCTCCGTTAGACGGCCTTTCGAAATTTTAGAATCGCAAAAACTTTTAAATTTAGAACAAGATTTAAATATTTTCCAACAAATATTCTGTGAGTGCAAACACCATCGGCATTATCATCTAAATGATCAATTAAAGCACTATTATTTTCTTCATCACCACCCCTTCATTTAATATACATTCTTCTTCAGTAATAAAATAATTTGGTGAGAAGAATAACTATGACCAATATTAACATTTTGTTGTGAAAAAGAGAGAAAGATAAAAAATTAATAGCCAGAAATCTGTACGTAGTTTTCTTTTTCATTGATAACATATATAGAGGAATAGGATAGAGATTGTTTACGGGTATGGGTAAGAGCATCCATATTTGATTTTATCCAAATCACAACACTCCTCCTTGGATGCCCACTTTAATTATTGTCTGATTAAAAACTTTTCTAGAAAAAATCCTTAGGGAAAAACCTATAGAAGAAAGAAAATATTACAATAATATTCTTCAGGAATATGATTCTTCGGGAATCCAAGTGGGTGCGACTTACACTGCATCATTAAAAACCTTTCGAAGGGAAAATGTTAGTGGAGAAAAATCTCAATGAAGGAAAAAATGTACAATGCGCAAAGATATATTTCAATATGTTTTCATTAGTATCTTCAGGATGATTGCATCTACAGGATGCTCTCCTCAAAAATATTACATTCTTGTTCTTAAATCAATTCAAAATAAAAAAAAATAACCCCCAATACAATATTACATCTCACCCCAACACTATATTGTCTATACACTTATACTCATATCCTTATGGAGATGTTGCAGAATTTATTTGTGATTTCTGAAAGCTCGCAACTCCTCCTGATATGTTGAACTTTTGAAAACATAGTTCTCCACTTTCTCTTGTTTGTTCCATTAATTGTAAGAAAGATTTGGAAAGATTATCGTAGTATTTTGTTCAAATTATCTTCAAAATACTTGCAGCATTGTTTAGTAAAACTATACCTTATTTGTGATATCCTCTTAAGAAGTATCAGTTAAAATCCTGCATTTGTATATCGCAACATATCAAAACATTCATCAAAAATAATTAATATGCATTATCTCAAGTATATGTTTGTAGATGCATATCAGTAGATTCAAATAAAACACTATACTGAGTGAATGACAAAAAAGAATTTATATTTTAAATATGTGCTTCAAGACCCAGAACATGTTCTTTTGGTCGTAACATGACCATTATAGGTATATTATTCATATTAATTCTATACAGGAGATTTATCTCTTCATGAGATTTACCTCTACAGGAGACTATCTCTACATGAGATCAATATTATCTTATCTCTACAGGAGATTAATATTATATTTTCAAGAGATTATAATAGTTCTCTTCTAAAGATTCATATTTTTATGAAAGTACATGAGATCTCTTTTAAAAAATTCTCTTCTAGAGTTTATCCCTTATGAGATCTCTTTGGGAGATTCCGATCTCTTCGAAATATTTTCGATCTCTTCGGGAGATATCCAAGCTCTTCAGGAGATATTTGATCTATTCGGGAGATATCCGATCTCTTCGGAAGATTTTTGATCTCTTCAGAAGACTTTCTATCTCTTCGAGATTCCTATCTCTTCGGAAGATATTATCATATTTTCTATCTCTTCAGAAGATTTTCTCATCAGGGGGTACTTTAATCTCTTCAAAAGATCTTCTCTTCAGAAGGTACTCTAGAGACGACAATTTTGATGAATCCATTCAGGGATTTCTTCATAACTCAATGAGCCTATCATATTCTTCTGGATGGTTTAATCCATATATGGCTCATTTGTAGATCCTTCGGGGATAACATGGTAATTTTAAATCCTTCAAGGATATACCTAAATTTTTAAATCTTTCTGGATTCCTTGAGCTGAAATTGTTCCATATATTTGGATCTCTTATTTGTTACATACACCCATTCAAAACCTATCGGGTTTAATTTTTTTGGGTTTTGAACTATAGGACCGAACACTCCACGTCTTGCAAGACATATCGCATCTTTCCATTGGATTATTCGTGGTTTTAATGTTATCCACTAATTTTATCACCATTTTTATTCTTATTTGATAATATCATTTATGACAAACTTCGTAATTCAAAATTTTACTTAACTATGTATAAAACATAGATTTCATGGGTACCGGTACCTCTTTTTCAGTCTTTCCTGGAATCTGAGGTATATCCACTATCGGAGCGATATACTTTGAGAAATTTTAACTTTGGTTCATGACATCTTCCGGACCGTCATGAACTTTTTCTCTACAGAAGATGCTTCTTCGGGAGATGCTTCTTCAAGAGAATTAAGGTGTGTTATATTATTCGACATTTTCTTCTGGAGAGCTGAATCTTTAGAGCCTTTAGTATTATTTGGCCTCTTCTTCTGTAGAGCTGAATATTTGGAATATTTAGGTCTTATGCGTTCTTACAAAAGAACTTATTCATTTGCTGTCTTTATTTGGTTCTTTTGGTATGTCTATTAGAAAATAAATTTATAGTCGGTATTAGGGGTGGACATACGGTTCCAAGACCCGCGATTCTGACCCGGCTCGAACCGTAAAATGTCCAAACAAGTCGATTTCTAAAATTTAAAATTTAGACGGGGTGGGACGGGGCGGGTCGTGTGACACTAACTGGACGGGACGGGTCCTATTTTCAAAATAAACGGGGCCCCGGACCGACCCATTTCTAGGGGTATGTATTTTTTTATATCAATTTTGGAATTTTTTGCTATTATAGTTTATAGATAATAGAACGAGTTATTGTTTAGTAAACCAATTCTAGAAATTTGGGAAGACATAAGACTTGTTTTGTTCATATAGATAGTAGAACATATGTAAATATTTACTATTCTAGAATTTTTTTTAAACTTTTTTGGTCCCGTTTGGACCCGCGAGTTAGCCCGGTTCGGACCTGTTTCAAACGGGTTGAACCGTTCTGGTTCCAATATTTTTTGGACCCGCCCCATCCCATCCTGCCAATTAACGGGTTCGGTTCGGGTCCATAAAATAATTGGGACTAGCCCGACCTGTGCCCACCCCTAGTCGGTATAGCTATATATGTAGCATAATTAAAAATATCAATTAAGCACCTAATATTTTATTTGTAGTAAAAATAAATGATAATTTTTCCTAATTTAGTCAAGATTAGATAAAGTAGAAATATGCCATGACACGTTCTTCTGCAATTATGCTTTAGACTGTTCTTCGAGAACGATGATGCAAGAAGTTCTTCTAGAACGATACTTTACGACGTTCTTCTAGAACGATAATTCACGACGTTCTTCTAGAATGATAATTTTTCTTCTTCCTATCTCCCCCTAACGGCGGAAATTCTATCTTATTAACGTGACAGATCATCATTAAATCTTCTGACTAGAAGATTTAATAATCTGAGGAGATAAACATTTCAATGTTGTATTTCCCAAAACAAAGATGCCAACATTACAATTTCAAGTAATATCAACATAAGCCCAAAAAATTGTAATTCAAAATTATGCTACTAGTCACATTTTAAAAGTCATTATTTTGGGATGTCTTGTCGATCATGTCACAGTTTAAAAGTTATAATATCGTCCAGCTTCTAGCTCACAATGAACCCTTAGGATTGAGCTTCTGGCTCATGATAGTATATAACTTGACGTCCTTAATGTGAGTGATGTATAAGTTGAAATGAGTGGAATTTCTCACATGATTTTATTGATGGGCTCCTGCCACTACTTATAGAGAGTAAACCTCCTCTTCACAATACAACTTCCGATGTGGGACTAAAGTCCCTTATTAGTTCTTAACACTCCCCCTCAAGATGGGCGATAGATATTAATCATCCACATCTTGTTACATAGCTTTGACAGACTCAATGAACTAAGACCCTCAGTCAGACAGTCTGCAACTTGTTCTTCTGAGCGAACATGGTCAATCTTTAGTATCCCTTGTTCCAGCTTCTCCTTGATGAAGAATCGATCACTCTCGATGTGCTTCGTTCTGTCGTGCTGAACTGGATTGTTAGCTATACTTATTGCAGCTTGACTATCGCTCAGAAGACACAATGTTGCTCCCTTGTCCAGCTTCAACTATGTCAACAGTGCTCTTATCCATAGCAACTCCGACACTCCCAGAGCTATTGCCCTGTATTCTGCTTCAGCTGTCGACCGTGCTACCACTGGCTGTTTCTTGCTTCTCCATGAGACTAGGTTTCCTCCTACAAAAATATAGTACCCCGTGGTAGACCTTCTGTCGTCTATGCAGTTTGTCCAGTCTGCATCGCAGTATCCCTCAACTTCTATGTGTCTATTCTTTTTGAACCATAGTCCTTTTCTCGGCGTCCCTTTCAGATAGCTCAAGATCTGAAACACTGCTTCCATATGACCCATTCTTGGATCATGCATGTAGCGGCTCACCACCACAAATGAGACATCCGGGCGAGTGTGCCCCAGATAAATCAATCTCCCTACAAGTCTTCGATATCTTTCACGATCAACAGGCTCTCCTGCTTCTGCTCCCAGCTTGCACTTCTGGTCAATTGGAGTTACTGCTGCTTTGCATCCCAGCATCCATGTCTCCTTTAGTAGATCTAGTACGTATTTTCTCTGTGAGAGAACAATTCCCTGTTTGCCGTCACACACCTTCTCCTGAAAAGTTACCTTAGGAATGTCAAAGGAAACAATACAGTTTAGATCAAGGATAATGGCACTAATAGATATAAGATTGACAGAAAAAGAAGGAGCATATAAGACATTGTTGAGAGTAAGGAAACGGGTGCATGCGACAGTGCCTTTACCCATTACAGGTATGGAGGTACCATCAGCAGTCTGAATACTCTCCGGCAACGGTTGCTGAGTATAGTCCTGAAACTCACCACGGGACCCCGTGACATGGCGACATGCCCAGAGTCCATAATCCTACCTGGCTGATGGACAGATGCAAGAGCACGTACAGGTATACCTGTGCTGGGTGGGGCAAAGCAAGTAATGTGATCTCCCGAGGTAGATGACGCCCCAGGAGTGACATGACTGTCGACCGAACCCAGCTTTGTGCCTCACAACTTTGCAAGGAACTCCCGCTCAAGCGGAGTTATTTTTTCAGTTAATTTTCTCCCCCTTCCTCCGCCAGATGTGCTTTGTGTCCTACAAAAGAATCTCTCCTTCTACCAGCATATCCTCCTCTACCACCACGACATCCTCCACGTCCCCGTCCGCGATTACTAGACTGACTTTGCAGGAGTTTTGGACAAAATCTGATGTAATGTCCGAAGTCACCACAGTTGTGGCACACACCACTCACAGATAGAGACTGAGTGAAGGCAGCAAGGGCAGACTTTTCAACCGCAGCTTGGTCCCCCTAGAAGGAGCCCTTGTTGGGCATCAACTTCAATCGAGCTTCTTCCTGTGTCGTGACCGCTATAGCTTCCTCCAAGGCTAGAAGCGTGGGTTGGTATAGGAGAATATTCCTTCTCTGCTCAAACACAGGGTTGAGCCCCTTCAGGAACTTTAGCATTCGCTGTTGCAAAATATAAGCCAGGAACGTCTGAAAATACTTCGCAAATACCGGTTCGACTTGTGCATCTTCCATCCCAAGAGGATCATAGTGATCCAGATCAGACTAGTACTTCTTCAACAGGGCTGCGTACTCAGAGATGGTACGTCGCCTTGGGCCACCCGATCAAGTTCATCCTGAAGTTGGAAGACCCGCATAGGTTGCCCAAGCCTGAGTACATATCCTTCAAAGTCTGCCATATATCAGCGGCAGCCTCCATCGTCTCGACATTGCCCGACACCTGGTCGGTCAAGGAGGCTGTCAACCATCCAGCTACGACCTTGTTGAAAATATCCCAGATAGCAAACTCCTTTGAGGAGGGATCGGATGGCGCCTTCATTTGGCCATTGACATAGCCAACCAAGCTACGTCCCTTCAGCGTCCGCATCGCCTGCCTCGACCATTTCAAGTAGTTGGACGTGCCTTCCAACTTTGTCTCCAGCTTTTTGAACTTCCCTATTTTGTAGGGTGACGGATCCACATCAGTATGGATCACCCGTGGGGTTGTCTCGGTTAATCTCTTGGATAAGATCTCATCAACTAGGGCCTTCATCTCTTCTGCCGTCAGTTTACCACTGATAGAATCCATGGCGTCTTCAACTGTGAGTAGGGAGCTCTTGTTGTATCCCTAGTCGTCATCCTCGTCGTCGTCTGCTAACTGTTGGGTGTCCTGATCTCGGGTGTCTATGTCATTGATTGTAGAGAACAGGGGGAACAACAAGTGGCCTCCTCACAGAAATTCTTCAGGTATACGAGCAATTAGAACCGCGTCATGATGATGAGGTTTGATAGTGCAAGCATAACCAATTGGATCGTGACTTCGTGCATGATCGATGTTTCCAGAACTCCGAGTAGGAGTTGTGCGAAAATAATGAACTTTTGCAAGCACTTCCAAAGAAGGTGTAAAAAATAAAAAACCGGGGTACTGTACAGCAGTTCCGGGGGGGCAGGTCCGGGGGCGCTGCACAGCAGGTCCAGGGGGGAGACAGGTCTGGGGCGCTGCTCAGCAGGTCCGGGGGGGGCAGGTCCGGGTTGCGGGGTTGCTGGAATAGGAGATCGGGGGGGCTGGCGTCAGGGAGGGAGGGGTGGTCCGGGGAGCTGCACCGCAGGTCCGGGGGAGAGGAGCTGGAATAGTAGATCGGGGGGTGGGGGGCTGGTGTCAGGGAGGGAGGTCAGGTCCGGGGCGCTGCACCGCAGGTCCGGGGAGGGGGAAGGAGCTGGAATAGTAGATGGGGGGTTTGGGGGGGTGCTGGCGTCAGAGAGGGAGGAAAAAAAAAAACTTTGGAACCTGGCTCTAATACCAAGTTGAAATGAGTGAAATTTCTCACATAATTTTATTGATGGGCTCTTGCCACTACTTATAGAGAGTAAACCTCCTCTTCACAATACAACTTCCAATGTGGGACTAAAGTCCCTAATTAGTTCTTAACAGTATATCTCTACTGAATAGCTGGAGAATCTATGTAGACGAACTTTTGGTTCTCTTAGACGAACTTCTGGTTCTCTTAGACGAGTGGTTACACAAAATTATTCCTTATTTCACTTGCTCAAACTTTACCCATTTTTTTATATCCTTAGAACTTAGCAAAATTCTTCTGGAATTAAGAGAGTACGACACGTTATGTATCTGTTGGAAAAAATATGCTTTGTTAGAACCTTTAATTAATGTGAGAAAGACCAGCTATCGTCGATACTACATTCGATCTCGTATTCCTGTTGGAGAAAGATCCTATAGATAAAGATTGTCTGCGTAGCAACATTGTAAAGTATTAAATATGTTTATAGAACTTCAGGTCTATGTAGGACAACTAAACATCCACAGTCACCCTTTGGATTGGATAAACTTACGTCACACACTAAAATTTTCTAATTTATAAGAGTTTTGCAAGTTTAAAATATATGCAACTATATTATTGAAATACCAATATTCAGATTGGTAATTTTTACTTTTGGCATTTCGAGGGCTAACAACCCGTTGTGACCTATAAAAGTTATTTCGCATGTGACAGATTTTCTTCAAACATGCAGCGTAATACCTGTTATGCATACACCAATTTGAGGTAGTACAAAATTCGAGCAATTTGTATCACTTTACAAATAAATAAAAAAATAAGACAAACTGAACCAATGTATATTGGTTGCATAGACATGTTATCCAAATAATATTTTGGTTTATGTTGGGCAACAATTTCTAAACAATAACTGATATGAAACAAATACCAAAACAATTTAACAGTATCTTAGAAATTTTAAGTTATTTATCTGTTATGCCTCTTCCTTGGGTGTGCTCTCTATAAACAAGGGAATGGTAGTACGCTGCACATATGGCTACTCATTTAGAGGATCACATTCGTGTTTGTATTCCCGTCCAACATATATCTGATATGTCACTACATGACTTTCCGGAAAACATAATTGAATGTGATTTAGCATATGGTCCTTACGCTTGCACAAAACATAATCGAGATATAAGAAACTGCCCGCCATTTCTTATAGCAGGTTGTCTTCTATATTACTTTGGAAATCAGTTACCATCCGAAACATGCATAACAATAGATGTTTAACAGGCCACTGCATCTAATCTTGCCAAAAGATCTATCTGCAGTAAATAAGAATTCATTCCAAAAGTTTACTTTATAAAATAAAATATTCTTTTATAAGTTTGTAGCATTTCAGGTCAAATATGTGAGGTTGTGCTCAATGTGCACAAAATAAAACAATACAGTTATCCAATTTGTATATGTTGAAATTTATAAAATAAACGAACGAGTAAAAGATGAACTCATATGAACTATACAGGGTCGTCTCGGACAGACTTTTGACAACTTCCATAGGTTATGGATACAACATTAGTATGTGAGGAATAAAGTTTTCAGCACAAGCAATACGAGAAACAGATTTTAAGTATCTAATATGTAACAAAATTGCATTTAATGACTAAAGACGTCTGACACATGGATAGAGAAATATAAAAATCATATTTCAAATTGACGTAAAAAAAAATGGTTTCTATTCATTGAAATTTATCAAATATTAACAAATTGCACAAGATCATCAAATTTCCTTAAAGCACGCATGGAGGCCGATTACAAGATACAATTTCATGACCATCGGATTGAATAAAAAATAATTCTAAAGGGGCAGTCAACATCTTATTAAAGAACAAAAGGATAAATTATTTGCTTAATCTTGTTGCATAAACCTTACTTTTAGTTAAGTGGTGTGTGGCCTAACCAAGAATGCATATATAGGCTCGATAATTATAACAATAAACACATTAACATATATTATATATGTTAACAATAGAATTTCCATCTGATCTAAGATCTACTGGATTCAAACGATTTTGATCATAATTCTAAAACAATTAATTCTCCTTACCGTGAAAGGAAATAATATATGTGACATTATGCACTTATTAGAGATATTAGAGACGAGCTAGTAGAGAAGTCTGTGGAGGAGAAAAAAATGTGCAGAGAAGAGAATATAGAAGAGTATGATTTGGAAGCTTTTGCCAATCTCCCTTAAGTTTATAGATATTGTGGTATAGCATCCACATATGTGGAGTATAGTATCTGGCATTCATATTGTTACCGACTAAGTATCTACACTATAGGCGTGTTAGGACTATTGTTGATA
Organism: Iris pallida; assembly: GCA_029216955.1. Taxonomy (NCBI): domain Eukaryota; kingdom Viridiplantae; phylum Streptophyta; class Magnoliopsida; order Asparagales; family Iridaceae; genus Iris; species Iris pallida. Next base: position 2,208,629 of record JANAVB010001796.1, on the reverse strand, counting down.
TTTGTTATCGACCCATTGGCTACCTAAAAGAGTTGCTATGGATTGTTACTGATAATATATACATAGGTCTGGCCAGTCTCGCTTTGACATTACATGATTGACGAATCCTTTTATTGCATCCTAGGATAACCTAGATATTAATATATCAAGTCGTAGGAACTGTTTAGGTGCTATGTTAAACTGCTGGTTGTGTACTATATTACCTGTTGTAGTCACAAGGATGTACATTATCTCAATGTAGTACTACACCATTTGTCCTTGCTTAGTGTAGGGGTAGACTACTGCCTTAATGATATAATATAGGTCCATAACGGGCACTAATTACTATGTATTGAATGAAATTTGGGTTTTTTAACATATTTTACTCATACTTAATTGTGGTACTTGCTATTAGGGGTTGACCTCCCTGATTTTGTTTGGCCAAATCTAGTAGCAGGGCCGGAGAAATCTACCCATTCTCCAGCCCGATACCACTCACCAAGAGGATGGTCGTCGCAGATCTTGAGTGGATTTCTTCTGCACCACTCCTGATTTTTTTTTCTTTTGAGGAATTTATCCGTTGGGCACCTGTTTAGCCTGTCTATTCTGAAAGTCAATTTTATTCAGACTGTAAATGACGATGTGATCATATATTATTTGACACTGTGCTAGCTTTCCACATTGTATAGCTAGGTTCATGTTCATTTTGATATAGTATCGAGGGCGCCTTATAGTTTTATCTTATATTATGTATTCATGCTTATTGTTTGATTGTTTGAGTCATAACATATTCTGAGAGACCATAGGATAATTGTATTGTAATACATACCCCCTTGTTTAGGTACAGCCGTAACCATATTGTGGAATATTGACATACCAAAGTGCATAGTTGGTCGAGTTATACCTCGTTCGCGGTATTTCGTTACTGGACGTGATATTACCCTATATTATTCATGTGGATGCTTCTGAGGTACGTAACATTCTACAATTTTAGTCTACATATATGTATTATATACCATGGACACACAATGCTTCTTCCAGCAAATTATGTTATGCAAAAGTTCGGGATGAGACAGGAAATTTCTAAGGTGCCACCATGTTTGAGTCGTGGTAGAGCCAATGCAGTTCTCTGATTCCTTGTTGGAATTCCAAATTCGAAACAAATAGACCGAGGTTAAGTTATTGAATAATTAGTTATAAAATTTAATTAAGTACGAATGTGCTATGTTCATATTTTGTTGAAATTATACAACACTGGATAATAACACTTACATGCTTTTGTAGAAACCCCAGCATATAAGCAACCGAGATTATGGATTTGAGGACTACCGGTTCCAACATCGAGCTATATTTGATTCTAGCTTGTGTGAGTTTTATGCATGTGACACTGGGATGGTACGTGTTTTTCATTTATTATTTTAATCAATAATAGATTTTATTAGATATTTATACGATTTATTAAATTTTTAGCGTCCTAGAGTTCAACACACAATCCATAACCCAGATAGTAATATGATAAGAGCGATTATACAAGAACTTGTGGATCATCTGGGAGCAGGACAAGAGCCCTCGATACCTCCATTATATTATCCTACAGGAAGTGTGTTAGAGACGTACAAGTCTCCATAAGGTTAGGCAGACTATCACAAGCATACCATGTAAGACTAACGAAGGAACTTTACGTCAGAGTACGTATGGGTGAGCGTTTGTCTTATTCGGTTTCAACGGAGACGAAATAGTCAAAAAGGAATAAACCGAACTTCTAAAAATTGAAACCGAAGCGCAAATAAAAAAAATCGAAACCGAATGAACCGATAATCAATTCCATTTGTTCGGTTGGGCAATTTTTATTGATTAATGGGCCGAACACAAAGTTAGAGGTTGTGGTTAATTTATACTAAAAAATATATAATTTTTATGCATACATTTGTTGTATACTAGTTACTGAATTACCAAAGTTGGGCTTTAATACACATACATAAAAAAAACTTTTTTAAATATACATATATTTAATCATGAAATGTGCATTAAACTGAGGATAATAATATAATTCATTAGAGAAATCCAAAATTGATTGAGAAATTTTAATCTTTTCAAAACCAAAATCAAACAAAAATATTTCAAATAAAACCAAAAAAAAAGATTTGAAGAGTTTGGCAGGGGCCGCGCAAACGCAGGCCCCCAGTGCAACAAATTATGACGTTCACTCTCCCACTTGGGGAGATGATAGGTCAGCACCCCTCCAGAGTGCAATGGAGGCCATTGTCCTAGGCCTGGGCATTCTTGATCACCCAAGGACCCCGTCCAGGTAAGTATGTTTTAATGTTGGACAATGGCCTCTATTTATGAGCAGCTCTTCCCTCATCCTCTGCGCCCATCCGATGTGGGACTAAAGAGAGATAGAGAGCAATGCTTTTGTGCCTCGTTAGTCTTCTTTTCAATTGTTTCTCCCTTTGTACATCAGCAAAGCCACACAACAGAAACAATCATTATTTATGTATGTCTCTCTCCAATCGCCAACACTCGTATACACTAGTATTCCATTTTTCAACCGAAAGTTATCTCTACATCGCTGTCACAAATTATTATTTTTTTTTATCCATGCATATCCAATTTAGGAAGACAACTATAGAGAAAGTTATCTCTACTTTGCTCCTTTTGAGAAATGAACAATTGTTTTTGTAATTGACAATACTCTGTTTCTCGTAACATTAAGGTTGCGTTTGGTTCATTGTAATATAATCGTAATCGTAATGGAATTGGATTTATAATGTAATTGAGTTTGTAATGTAATGGAATTACAATTACATTACTATGTTTGGTTGAAACATGTAATCAAACCATGTAATGTAATATTAATTGCATTCATGTGTTTGGTTTACCATGTAATGTAATTGAATTTTTAATTTAATATTTTTTTTAAAATACAACATAAAATTAAAAAAACTCTACCCCAATATTCCATTTTAAAACTCTTATGATTTTGCATCCAACACGTTATATTGCAAGCTTACCTAACCATACTTGATATTTTCTTACTCTAGGTACTTTAAATTTTAAATTTTGTTTTAAGTTGTTTAATACAAAAAATGGCAAGTCTGGAAAAAAAATTACGCATACCAGTTACTAATTGCTTTTGTTTATCTGATATAAATGACATACTACCATTCATAAATAATGCTTTCAATAGATACTTTAAATTGTTTAAAATTATGTCCCTGAATCAATATTTTATTTTAGCAACAACATAAGCAGTTGGATAAAAATGGTAGTTAGGATCTTGATCACAAGCAAAAAATAAATTATCTTGATATCTAGATGTAATTAAAGTAGCATCAATACTAATCACAAGTAAACAACTGCTTAAAAATTTATCCATGCATGTCTTAAAATAGATAATTGTTCTTTGTAACTTATTATTCTTTGTAGCCTTTGTAGAACATTTTCTCCTTGGATTTGTTTCAATAATTGTACAAGCATATTCTTTAAGACTACCATATGGCATAACTACCATTAATTTCAGAATATAATTTTTTGGGCTTTCTAAGCTTTAGAATATTTAATATATATTTGATGACCTCTATATATATTATGTTAGAAATTTATTGTACCCTGTCGATTCATGAGATGAAGAATAAAAATTAAATTGCGGAAGCGTACCTGAATCCATTGTCTTTGCTTGACGGATCTTGAAGCACACGTCTCTTTATGGGGTTTGATCTTCCAACCCGCTACGGCTCTTAATAACAAAGATGAAATCCTTGTTCCTCTCTTTGTTGATGGGGATACAGAAGAGAATAGAGAAACCCTCTCTTTGGTAGCCGTATGAGTTGGGGACCATAACCCTAATGAGTACACATATTTATATATGTGTTGATATTTCTAATTTGGCCCCTCATCAAATTAGAATTATCTCCGGTATCTACACATTAATTCCATGACAATTATACCCTTAAGCCAATTTCCAAATAGATCACTTTAATTTGGCTTAATTATTTAGATAGCCCAACATAATTAATTTTACATGTGTGGCCCCATATTATTGAATAATCCAACAATCTCCCACTGGGCCACATGTGTAACCTTATAATTGTGTTAACCTTAGTGAGCTCATAAATTGTTATCTTAATCCTTAGGGTATATCCGGACAATCTCTTCCATTAACCATATCAACATAGGATCAAAGCGGCATTCGTCACGTATAGCGTAACTAAACCATCAATGGTCACATATACCAATATAGCTAAACGACATAGATCAATCATGGATGCGTAGCGTGGAAATTACACGCAATGTGATCAATACATGTCTATTTCCAACTAGTCCTCCTTAACTTTAATGAGATCAATACTTTAACATAATGAAAACAGAATGAACTGAATTTCCATATATCTGATCAGATAAATATCCAAAATACTTTAATATACAAATGTGTCCAAAACCAAATAGCACCCAAATACAAAAAATACAAACTCCCACTATATTGCCATATTCTTAATTAACACCCATATGAGCAGTATGCTCATGAATGACCCTGGGTGATAATGCTTTTGTGAGCGGATCCGCTAACATGGAGTTTGTCCTAATGTGCTATATGGACACTATAACCATTCTGAATTCTTTCCTTCACAACTAGAAACTTTAATTCAATATCCTTTGACTTATACAAGTTTCTGTTGTTATTGGAATACAATATTGATTTATTGTCACACCATAATTTTATGTGGTCTTTCAACACCGTACTGTAGGCGCAGCCTTGTGACAATTTCGTAACCATATTCCCTGAATAGATACCCCACAGCATGTTATAAACCTTGCTGCCAGGTGGAAGAAATTATGAGTGCATGTTTGACACTCATCCAAAATATATCTCCATTAGTCAGCATGACCTGATGTGGATCTCCTGTTGTGTTGGCATCCAACAAAATCGGAGTCGGAATACCTTATGATCTCCAGAATTATTCGATCTCCTACAAAGAGCATATAATTTTTTTTTGTTCTCTATTAATTACTTAAGTAGTTTGGCTGCTATCCAATGATCCATCCATATTTGCTTAAATATCTGCCTAACATCCTAATATGTACGCAATATCCTGACACGTACATACTTGAGCATACATTAGACTCCCTACAACCGATCATGAAGGAAAAATCTTTTGTATTTTCTTAATTTTAAGGCTAACCTTAGGGCACTTGTTTGAGACCGAACTTGTCTCCTTTAGCGACTGGGGTATCACCTGGTTTGCATTCATGTATGCCAAACCTTTTAAGCACTTTATCGATATAGCTCTTTTGTGATAATCCAAGAATACCTCGAGAACGATCTCGGTGTATATGAATTCCTAATACAAAAGAGGCGTCACCAAGATCTTTCATCTCAAAGTTATTTGATAGAAATTTCTTAGTGTCATGCAATATGCCTATATCATTTGTGGCAAGCAGTATGTCATCAACATACAAAACCAAAAAAAAAAAATTATTCCTACTCCCACTGAACTTGTGATACACACAATCTTCAACAGTGTTTATCTCAAAACCAAACGAGACAATCACTTGAAGTACCTTTGACGAGAAGCTTGCTTGAGTTCATAAATAAATTTTGTCAATTTGCAAACCATATTATTTGGATCTTTCGACACAAAGTTTTCTGGTTGCACCATATAAACTGTTTCATCAATGTTACCATTGAGAAATGTCGTTTTGACATCCATTTGATGTAACTCAAGATCAAAATGTGCAACATGTGCTATGATTGTTTTAAAGTAGTTTTTCAAAGATACCGAAGAGAAAAACTTTTTAAAATCAATCCCAAAATTTTGAGTAAAGTCACTAGTTACAAGACGTACTATATACCTCTCCACATGACCCTTCGAATCCTTCTTGGTTCTAAATGTCCATTTGCAACCAATGGACTTCATAACTTTTGGTAATGGGACAAGTTCTTAAACTTTATTGTCTTGCATGGACTTATACTCCTTATTTATTGTATCAATCCACTTTGAGAACTGGAATTTTCCATGACCTGACGGAAGTTGATTAGATCATCTTCCAGTATCCACAGTCTTCCTCACGTTCCTAGAAAAATATGACAATATTATCCGAAATTATATTTCTCCTTTCTCTAGTGGACCATCTTAATATTACTGGTTCTTGAGGTTGTTGAGTTTGTTTCTTAGGAATAATTACCTTATCTTGAATATGGTGCCGCTACGTTGTCGTTGTTAAGGTATCTCAACAACGACTTATAGAGGTAATTCGATATTGTCTTATTGAGGCTCCGAATTCACATCTTGATCATGACAGGTATAGAATCATGCACATCGTCAAAAGTGATAATAGGAATCGTAATTGATTCCTTCTTAAAGACAATGATCCTGACTTTATTTCTCTCCCAAACTCAACATCCTCAAAAACTATTACACTTCTCATCTCAAAATTTTCTTTTGTGTGGGATCGTATAATTATTAACCCCTTGATTTGTCAGCATAGCCAATAAAGTAGCTGCTTACAATTGAACTTTGGTCTGTATTTCCTTTACACATTTAATACAGACATTGAAGTCTATAAAGTCAATGGAATCCAAATCTCATCAGACACAAGCCGTTAAACTCTATTTCTAGGAGATGTAACCTAATCGCTTATGTCATAATGAGGTTAAATTTTTATTATTGTTAATTTTGTGTTTAGTACCACATGACTCCACTTGCAAGGTTTCATCAAGCTGCAATAGTTTCAACTGAATATATGTGATCATAAACCTTAAAGGAACCGTTACCAATAATATTTGGATTTAAAGATAGACTAAACTTATTATTTCCAAATGAACAATGATAACCAGATTTGTCCATTAAGGAAACTGAAACTGAATTTCGTCTAAAAGACGGTACAATAAAAGTGTCTATCAAATCCAAATAATAATCGGTTCCAAAAAATAACATAAAATGTCCTATTGTATCCACTTCTACCGATTTACCGTCACCCACATAGATGTATCTTTCACCATCAATTGGCTTTCGGTAGCTCAAACAACCTTGTCTATAAACACTAATGTGGGTAGTAGCACCAGAATCTAACCACCATGTGTTTCTAGGTACTAAATCTAAATTAACCTCAGAACAGAACAAATTTAGAAATGTACTTTTCTTTATACGCCATGCATGGTACTTTGTACATTTTTTCCTTATGGGTCCTGCCTTATCACAAAAGAACAACCTTTAGTTTTATATTATTGTTTCTTTTGAGCTGGACCCTTAGCAGCTACTGTATTCATTTTCATTTTGCCCTTAAAGTTTATCCCATTAAACATGAAAATTAAAATCTTATTGGCAGATATTTTAACAACATTACCTGTAAAGAGAACAAAACAACAAAAATGACATGCTCTAATTAATAACCAAAGAGTAAAATATAGTCAAACAAATTCAAATAATGGTGAACCCCATCTCAAGATACCTAGTACATCATTAATATCAAGTCTTTGGACAGTGATATTAACTGCAAGTGGTACTCTTGGTGTAATGATCAAACGTTGACAATAAGTCATGTCAAATAATAAGCCTATCTTTAGATCGGGTTATTATTCACATGTAAACCATATAATTGTCACACATTTATCACCACAAGTATGTGTGCAATTCGGCCAAGTATTAACCTTCCTTTGGGCCGACTAATACCCGCATGAATATACACACACAAACATCTGATATTCCTTATAGGCTATCTACGCAAGAGAGGTCACTTTGGCGACATCTTGTTTCAATGAGCCTACTTAGAATATTAGACAACTACTGCGAGTCACAAAAGGTACCAAAAATTTGAATGTTGACTAAATTTTACAAAATTGAATCATGTCCAAATCCTTCTGCTTATTTAAATTAAATAAACATAAATCCTTATGAACTTACATATTTTAAAATTTAAATAATCAACCGATTAAACTCTAACAAATATATGCATCAACAGATAATATCAAATAATTCATAAGGATACTTTAAATAGAATAATTTATAGAAGACCAAATATATGCATTAACAGATTATATAAATTAATCCATAATTAAAAGCAAAAAAAAAACTTTATACAAATAATACAAACTACCAATTGTATTTTCGTTGAAAGAATCACATAGTATAATTCTACACATCTCACCAAATCCTGACATCATGAAATTAATAAATCCAATGATAAATCTTTTTTTTTTAATCTGTCAGACCCACGTAGCAATCTACATACTGCTAATTAAGTGCAAAAAATCACAAAAAGAAAAAGAAAAGGTAAATACTACAGAGGAGATGATCGTAAATAGAGCTGAATTGAGGAAATAAAACTCTTGTATCATGACAATTTCTTAGCAGCCTGATGCTTAATTCCATCAATAAACAAATAAATAAACAATGAGCGTAAATAGAGCCTGATGCTTGATTCCATCGATAGACCGTAAATAGAGCCTGATGCTTAATTCCATCAACAAACAAATAAATAAACAATGAGCATAAATAGAGCCTGATGCTTGATTCCATCAATAGACCGTAAATAGAGCCTGATGCTTAATTCATATTGGTATCATTGTTGGATTATTCAATCAATAAACAAAGAAATAAAACTAAATTAGGCACCAATTGCCACGCGTCACCAATATGAATCCATTGCAGTCGCCATATATATTGAAGAATTTCAAACAAAAATTAATAGTAATAATTCAACCATATGAAGGATGGATCTAAACTGAAGGATCATAAAAAAAAATTGACGGAATAATCAAAATCCTAAATTAAATTAAATCTAGTGATCTAGGGTTTCTGAATACCAACACCAACAAATTGATTCTGAAACTTCAACCTCATAAATCAAACAGGGTGGCTCTGATACCACTTGTTAGAAATTTATTGTACCCTGTCGATTCATGAGATGAAGAATAAAAATTAAATTGCGGAAGCGTACCTGAATCCATTGTCTTTGCTTGGCGGATCTTGAAGCACACGTCTCTTTGTGGGGTTTGATCTTCCAACCCGCTACGGCCCTTAATAACAACGATGAAATCCTTGTTCCTCTCTTTGTTGATGGGGATACAGAAGAGAATAGAGAAACCCTCTCTTTGGTAGCCGTATGAGTTGGGGACCATAACCCTAATGAGTACACATATTTATATATGTGTTGATATTTCTAATTTGGCCCCTCATCAAATTAGAATTATCTCCGGTATCTACACATTAATTCCATGACAATTATACCCTTAAGCCAATTTCCAAATAGACCACTTTAATTTGGCTTAATTATTTAGATAGCCCAACACAATTAATTTTACATGTGTGGCCCCATATTATTGAATAATCCAACATATTATTCATAATGGTTGATGAACTATATGACTTGTTATCTCTAATTTTGTCAATTACCTTTGTTAACACATATAATACTGATGGATGACATCATGTTGTAAGTGCACCTAAACAAAAATATCGACTTTATAATATACGAATAACTAATGTTCCTCCTTCACCAATGACTTTAACATGTAGTATCCATCAACAACTTGGTTCATCACAATCATATGTAATTTTTTGAACATTGTTCAAACAAGCTAAACAAGTAAAATTATATTCAATTACTACATCACTTATAAAACTTCCAAATTTAGAACGAGATTTAAATATTTTTCCAACAAATATTCTCCATCATCACCCCTTTCATTAATATACATTCTTCTTCAGTAATAAAACAATTTGGTAAGAAGAACTATGGCCAATATTAACTTTTTTGTTATTAGAAAAATGTTGATTACTTATATCAAATTTTTGTAATGGTGGAGTAACATATATATATATATATATATATATATATATATATATATATATATATATATATATATATATATATATATTTCACTATGTAAATTGCTTTCATAGACAAAATCCCATGTTTCTTTACCCTCTAATAATAAACAAGTAGAGAAAAAATACTTAATATAAATTCATATTGGATAGAAAAATGACCGATAATAAGATTGCATAATTTATCTAACATGGTATCTCGATAAACTATAGTCGGGTTAAACTCATTCGTAAAATAACTCATTTAGTGTACCTCCATGTGAGCATAATATTACTAGTATTTGACCAAGGGCAAATAGATATTGTAGAGCTTCTAGAGAGCTATTAGAAATGAGCTACTAGAGAAGTCTGTGGAGAAGAGAAAAAATGTGCTAAAAAAGAATATAGAAGAGTATGATTTAGAAGCTTTTGCCAATCTCCCTTTAATTTATAGATACTGCGGTACATCATCCACCTACGTGGAGTGCTAGTATCTAGCATTCATATTATTACCGATAAGTATTTACACTATAGGAGTGCTCGGACTGTTACTGTAAAACCCTTTTTTTTTTTCCTCACTGACCCTCAACCCCCCCCCCCTCCTTTCTCTCTCTCACGACTCCCACTCTCCACCCACGTTCTCTCACTCCCCCTTTCTTCTCTCCACCACTCACCACCGCTTGTTTTCCATAAATAAAACACTCTCTCTCTCTCTCTCTCTCTCACTTTTTGAAACACGGAACCTCTCATTCCTCTCAAAACTCACTCCTCACCAAGACCCCCGCACCCCTCTGCGGCAAAAACCACTGCAGCCGACCCCCATCCTGCAGGCCAGCCCCTCGCCCGGCCGATCTCCTTCGCCCGGCCGCCTCTCGGACCGCCGCCGGTCCCGTCGTCCGCCAGCACCCCCGCGCCGATCCCGAATCCCCGTGCCTCTCCTCCCCGAGCCCAGCGTCCCCTGTCTCGCTGTCCCGTCGGACCACCCCGAGAAGGCGCTCGCGCCGGATCCGGCCAACCCCTCTGGCCGTGCCCCGAGCCGGACATCCCCGGACCCACGCACCTGCTTCTGCACGTCTCCCGTTGGCTCCCCGTCTCCCGGTCCAGTGCCCCCTCGCGGACCCTGCTGCCCGTGGACCGCTTCCCGTCTCCGATTCAGTGCGGTCCGTGCTTCCCGTGTGCCGTTTCCACTGTCCGGAGACTTTAGAGTCCGTGACGGCGCGTCCCGAGTCCGAGGCCACCCTTCGGACTCCGTCATCGAGCCTCTCGGTAAATTTCTTGATAGTCAGAGTAGTTCGTCCCTCCCGTAGAGTCTGTGATAACGCGGTTCCGGTTCCCACTATGGGATTCGGATTTCATCTCGTTGCGTTAGTGGATACGGCTTTTCGAGTTCGACTCGGACTTGATTTTTAGGTTGTGATTCTTGGGTTGGTTTTAGTATATACGTATTTTTATCCCTCTTTGGTGGTGGGCGTATGCATGTTGCTGTGTGAGCTTATAGGCTATAATTCTTTTCCATTTTGTGGTTGATGCTTGGACTTTCAAAGTCATGTGGCATTTTGGTTGGACTTGTGGTGTATATTTTGGATTTGTGGTTGTGTATTGGTTATTGGTTGGTTTTTGGAAGGGCTAGAAGTTATACATCTATATTTTGGATATTAGGTTTGTGTTGGATCGGTACCGCCTCGCGGCTAGGTTGTCCTAGTTACAAAGGAGGTGGTGCCCAAATTTTCGGTAAAATATTTCAAAATAATAGCATTTAATTAAGTTCAGTAATTTGGTAATTTAAAACCTATTTCAAAACCCTGGTCCTTGAAACGGTTTATTAAAATTATTTCATTGGTTTTCAGATTGGTTTAAGTGTTGGATTTTGTGAGTTTTTTTATTCCCTTAGACGACGACCGTATCGGTCGGATGAGCCTCGGTGAAACACAAATGTTACAGGACCTCCCTGTACGTTGAGACGTTAGCCAGCAACATGAGATTGCATGACCAAGCCTGAGACGTCCCCTATTTTCTTTAATTTATATTTAAATTATATTTTATTTTTAGAACTGGTTACTAGCCTTTAGTATTTTGGGTGCAGGACCTCGGCCTTCTATTTGGACCGCTTCACGGCACTCAGAGCTTGCCTCAGCCTTACTAATTTAATTCAATTAAATTGTTGTAAGGGCATAAGTCCAGCTTTTTTTTATTTTCTGTGGCCCTGTAATTGTGTAGCTTAGGTTTTCTATTTTATTTTCTGGTTGTTGTTTGCGTAGCAAGGCGCATAATTAAATTTGATATTAATTATTTTTTGGAATAAAATTAATAAGGATTTCTCACATTAAATAAAATAAATACCAATTACTAACAAATTAATAAATTCATGTTTTCCCATTTAAAGAAATTTAGTTTTATATATATTATTAAAATACAAAGTTTTGCCAATTAATCAGTAGTTGCTATCTTCCCCAATTAAACCAGTAACAGGGTTATCCAATTAAATGACAACAAACGTAGCTCGCGACGTTAAACAGTTTTCGGTAGATTAATTAATAACTCAAAACTTGACTAGGGTTTGTTTCTAGAAATTGCAACTAGCACATCTAAATATGGCTTCCTATGTTTCTACGTCAGGATTCTCAACTGTAGGATTTCGAGGACGTAGTTGACTTCCTCTCCAGTGCCGACATCCTGATCCAGTCATACAAATAGAGGCAAGTTACGGTTATGATATCTTATATTTTAATTAGTAGTTGTCATGTTGCATGTTTAAACCACATTGCTACACGGAACCCTCTCCTAGGGTTCAAATATTGATTGATATTGATTGTGGGAATATTGGAGGAATAGTGTAGCGTTTATGATCAATACCCCTCATATTGCATATTGTTATTGTGCGGGCTTACCCCTCTTACACACGGGGATAAGTCGTATCGCGTCGCTAGGATGCTATTGTACAACCCAAGTCGGTCATAGACGTTACATATTCAAATCACATTGTTTCAAGTATTGAATTGTTAAATTGCTGGAAAATATTATTTTCAACTGTTTAGCTTGCACTTTTCCGTTATTATTTGAAATGTGAGGTACATACTCGTACTTGCTTCTTTCCTGACTGGATCCCCCCTAATAGGTGATATTGATGACGCTGAGCTATTGTACAATAGCTATTATGATCATGTGCTATACCCGGTGGTGTTACCAGAGTCTTCCTTGGAGGACACGGATCCTGAGGCCGAAGAACCGGTCGTTTAGCTAGTTGCTATTTTCTTATTTTTCTAGTTTCATTATGTTGGAGATTGTAGACTTTTGGTTTCAGTGTTTATTTCAGTATTTTCATTTCCAGTTGTATTTCTCTTTGTTGAATAAAAGTTTTAAATATTCATAAATTCGTGTTGTGACAAATGTATAGATGTTGTTGAGATTACCTGCAAATAGAAACAACTTACTGCCGCCGTCTCACAGTGGTGCAGGCTGGACATGATCCGATTCGACCCAACAATTTAGGATCGGGTCGTGACAGTTACTGAGATTTGTTATCGACCCATTGGCCAACTGAGAGGGTTACTATGGATTGTTACTGATATTATACACGTAGGTTTGGCCAATCCCGCTTTGACATTACATGATTGACGAATTCTTTTATTTTCTAGGATAACCCAGAAATTAATATATCAAGTCGTAGGAAATGTTTGGCGGCTCTGTTAAATTACTGATTGTGTACTATATTACCTGACGTAGTCATAAGAATGTACATTGTCTCGATGTAGTACTACACCCATTGTCCTTGCATAGTGTAGGGGTAGATTACTGCCTTAGAGATAGAATATAGGTCCATGATAGGGCACTGATTACTATGTACAATTAAGTAATATTTGGGTTTTTAAAATCATATTTCACTCATACTTTCTTACGGTACTTGCTTTTAGGGGTTCACATATCTGATTTTGTTTGGCCAAATCTACTAGCAGAGCCGGAGAATCTACCTTTTTTCCAACCCGGCTCACCAAGAGGATGGCTGCCGCGGATCTTGAGAGATTTCTTCTGCACCACTCATGATTTTATTTTGAGTAATTTATCCGTCGGGCACCTGTTTAGCATGTCTATTCTGGAAACCTATTCTCCAACGATTTTGGTAGCATGATTGTATCCTTATTCAGACTGCAGATGACGGTGTGATCATATATTATTTGGCATTGTGCTAGCTTTTCATTTTGTATAGCTAGCTTCTTGTTTATTTGATATAGCGTCGGGGGCGCCTTATAGCTTTATCTTATATGTTCTATTTCATGCTTATTGTTTGACTGTCTGAGACATAACATATTCTGTGAGACGAAATGATAATTGTATTGTAATATGTTCCCCCTTGTTTAGGTACAGTCGTAATCGTATTGCGGAATATTGACATATACCAAAGTGCGTAGTTGGTCGAGTTATACCTCCATTCGCCGTATTTCGGTAATGGACGTGATATTACCCTAATTATTCATGTGGGTGATTTTAAGATACAGAACATCCTACAATTTTAGTCTACACACACACACACACACACACACACACACATATATATATATATATATATATATATATATATATATATATATATATATATATATATATATATATATATATATATACCATGGACATACCATGTTTCTTCCAGCTAATCATGTCATGCAAAAGTTTGGGATGAGATAAAAAATTCTAAGGTGCCACTATGTTTGAGTCGTGGTAGAGCCAATGCAGCTCTCTGATTCCTTGTTGGAATTCCAAATTCGAAACATATGGCGTGGCATACTTGTCTCAACATATGTCACATATGACCGAGGGTAAGTTATTGAATTAAGTACGAATGTGCTATGTTCATATTTTGTTGAAATTATACAACACTGGATAATAACACTTACATGCTTTTGTAGAAACCCCAGCATATAAGCAACCGAGATTATGGATTTGAGGACTACCGGTTCCAACATCGAGCTATATTTGATTCTAGCTTGTGTGAGTTTTATGCATGTGATACTGGGATGGTACGTGTTTTCATTTATTATTTTAATCAATAATAGATTTTATTAGATATTTATACGATTTATTAAATTTTTAGCGTCCTAGAGTTCAACACACAATCCATAACCCAGATACTAATATGATTAGAGCGATTATACAAGAACTTGTGGATCATCTGGGAGCAGGACAAGAGCCCTCGATACCTCCATTATATTATCCTACATGAAGTGTTAGTTAGAGACGTACAAGCCTCCAAAAGGTTAGGGAAACTATCACACGCATACCATGTCGGACTAGCGAAGGAACTTCATGTCAGAGTATTCGGTTTCAACGGAGACGAAATAGTCAAAAAGGAATAAACCGAACTTCTAAAAATTGAAACCGAACCGCAAATATGAAAAAATCGAAACTGAATAAACCGATAATCAATTTCATTTGTTCGGTTGGGCAAATTTTATTGATTAATGGGCCGAACACAAAGTTAGAGGTTGTGGTTAATTTATACTAAAATATATAATTTTTATGCATACATTTGTTGTATACTAGTTATTGAATTACCAAAGTTGGGCTTTAATACACATACATAAAAAACTTTTTTAAATACACATATATTTAATCATGAAATGTGCATAAAACTGAGGATAACTATATAATTCATTAGACAAATCCAAAATCCAAAATCGATTGAGAAATTTTAATCTTTTCAAAACCAAAATCAAACAAAACTTTTCAAACAAAACCAAAGAAAAAGATTTGAAGAGTTTGGCAGGGGCCGCGCGAACGCAGGCCCCCAGTGCAACAAATTATGACGTTCACTCTCCCACTTGGGGAGATGATAGGCCAGCACCCCTCCAGAGTGCAATGGAGGCCACTGTCCTAGGCCTGGGCATTCTTGATCACCCAAGGACCCCGTCCAGGTAAGTATGTTTTAATGTTGGACAATGGCCTCTATTTATGAGCAGCTCTTCCCTCATCCTCTGCGCCCATCCGATGTGGGACTAAAGAGAGAGAGAGCAATGCTTTTGTGCCTCGTTAGTCTTCTTTTCAATTGTTTATCCCTTTGTAGATCAGCAAAGCCACACAACAGAAACAATCATTATTTATGTATGTCTCCAATCGCCAACACTCGTATACACAGGCAGCCTCCCCATAGCCATAGGAGGAAGAGAACCTAGGAACGATAGTCATATCATTCATATAGGTAAGGTAGCCAATCAATCGCCTACATTCAATTTCCTCCCTACATATAAACTTGACACATTTAGAAGAATAATAGGTCCTCAATGACAACTTAATATGTATGGATCAACTTCCACACAATATATAACCTCTTCAATTTTCATCCTCTTGCTATCAACATCGCTGTCACAAACTAACCCATAGTATGTATGTACGTCTCATTTTAACAAATATAAACCTGGCTGTACATCCAATTATGTGTAAACCGAATCAATTTCTTTTTACAAAATTAGTATTCCATTTTTCAACCGAAAGTTATCTCTACATCGCTGTCACAAATTAGTACTCTTTTTATCCATGCATATCCAATTTAGGAAGACAACTATAGAGAAAGTTATCTCTACTTTGCTCCTTTTGAGAAATGAACAATTGTTTTTGTAATTGACAATACTCTGTTTCTCGTGACATTAATTCATGCACCTTTTGGACATCTCTTAAAAGTTGAAAAAACAAAGCATGAAAAAAAATTACAACATCAAATATCAAAACAAACATACAACTTTTATTCATTTTCAAGTTTAATTATAACATCAAAGACAAAAACTTACTATCTCTGTTGGTTACTTGGTTAATACTATTCCCTTTATTGTGTCCTAGCCGGGTCTGGGTTGGCCCGTGGAATTTTAAAAAATATATATGGCCTTTGCTATTAGCATTGAAAATGGATTTAAATGAACTACAATATTAAAGAGAATTTTTATGCCAATATTTTAAAATAATGTCATTATTTTAATATATTTTTTTAATATGTATTATTCTTGTTACTTAAGTCACATAACTTATGTTTGGGTTTCAGCATTTAACTCTCTTCAAAAAAAATTTTTGCAATACTCCAGAAAAAGGTTTGCGTAGAGGTTCAATGCAGAAACTCAATCATAAGTCATATTAAAACAATATGCTTTTGTTTGAGTATTTTGTTTTCAGCCTCTTTCCAAGCTTTTTTGTAATATCACAAATAAATCTTGTTGAGATGCTGAAAGCAAAAACTCAAACATAAATCGCATAATTTAAATATATCTATATAACAATAATAATACATTTGCCGGTGTAGATTTTTTTTTCCATTGGAGTCATTTCCCACAATACAAGTATTCAACAAGAATTTCCTGCGAGATTCTGCTTTTGCGATGAAGTGATAAAACCTTTGCTAATACCATCAAATAATTACTGGTTTATCACATAAAACATTCAACAAGGTTCGAAGTGTTAATATCCAATCTAGAACACAAAGATGTTATCCAATGCGCAACATCAAGAGCTAGTTTCAACATCTCCCCCAATATTCCCTTTTAAAACTCTTATGATTTTGCATCCAACACATTATTTTGCAAGCTTATCTAACCATACTTGATATTTTCTTACTCTACGTACTTTAATTTTTAAATTTTGTTTTAAGTTGTTTAATACAAAAAATGGCAAGTCTAGAAAAAATTTACGCATACCAGTTACTAATTGTTTTTGTTTATCTGATATAAATGACATACTACCATTGATAAATAATGCTTTCAATAGATACTTTGAATTGTTTAAAATTATGTCCATAAATCAGTATTTTATTTTAGCAACAACATAAGCAGTTGGATAAAAATGGTAGTTAGGATCTTGATCACAAGCAAAAAATATATTATCTTGATATCTAGATGTAATTAAAGTAGCAACAATACTAATCACAAGTAAACAACTGCTTAAAAATTTATCCATGCATGTCTTAAAATAGATCATTATTCTTTATAACTTATTATTTTTTGTAGCCTTTGTAGAACATTTTCTCCTTGGATTTGTTTCAATAATTGTACAAGCATATTCTTTAAGACTACCATATGGCAAAACTACCATTAATTTTAGAATATAATTTTTTGGGCTTTCTAAGCTTTAGAATATTTAATATATATTTGATGACCTCTATATATATTATTCATAATGTTATTCATAATATATATATATATATATATATATATATATATATATATATATATATATATATATATATATATATATATATATATATATATATATATATATATATATATATAATTCTTAATGTGTGATGAACTATATGACTTGTTATCTTTAATTTGGTCAATTACCTTTTTTAACACATACAATACTGATGGATGACATCATGTTGTAAGTGCACCTAAACAAAAATGTCGACTTTATAATACACGAATAACTAATGTTCCTCCTTCACCAATGACTTTAACATATAGTATCCATCAACAACTTGGTTCATCACAATTATATATAATTTTTTGAACATTGTTCAAACAAGCTAAACAAGTAAAATTATGTTTAATTACTACATCACTTATAAAACTTCAAATTTAGAACGAGATTTAAATATTTTTCCAACAAATATTCTTCATCATCAACCCTTTCATTAATATACATTATTCTTCAGTAATAAAACAATTTGCTAAGAAGAACCATGGCCAATATTAACTCTTTGGTCATTAGAAAAATGTTGATTACTTGTATCAAATTTCTGTAATGGTGGAGTAACATATATATATATATATATATATATATATATATATATATATATATATATATATATATATATATATATATAAAATATATATATATATATATATATATATATATATATATATATATATGTTACTCCACCATTATATATATATATATATATATATATATATATATATATATATATATATATATATATATATATATATATATATATATATATACAATGAATGTAAATTACTTTCAAGGACAAAATTCCATGTTTCATTACCCTCTAATAATAAACAAGTAGAGAAAAAAAATATACTTAATATAAATTCATATTGGATAGAAAAATGATCGATAATAAGATTACATAATTTTTCTAACATAGTATCTCGATAAACTATAGTCGGGTTAAACTCATTCGTAAAATAACTCATTTATTGTACCTCCATGTGAGCATAATATTACTAGTGTTTGACCAAGGGCAAATAGATATTGTACAGCTTCTGGAGAGCTATTAGAGATGAGCTACTACAGAAGTCTATGGAGAAGAAAAAAATGTGCTAAAAAAAGAATACAGAAGGGCATGATTTAGAAGCTTTTGCCAATCTCCCTTTAATTTGTAGATACTGCGGTATATCATCCACCTACGTGGAGTGCTAGTATCTAGCATTTATATTGTTATCGACTAAGTATTTACACTATAGGAGTGCTAGGACTGTTACTGAGATTTGCTATCGACCCATTGGCCACCTGAGAGGGTTACTATGGATTGTTACTGATATTATATACATAGGTTTGGCCAATCCCGTTTTGACATTACATGATTGGCGAATTCTTTTATTTTCTACGATAACCCAGATATTAATATATCAAGTCGTAGGAACTGTTTGGCGGCTTTGCTAAATTGCTGATTGTGTACTATATTACCTGACGTAGTCATAAGAATGTATATTGTCTCGATGTAGTACTACACCCTTTGTCCTTGCATAGTGTAGAGGTAGATTACTGCCTTAGAGATAGAATATAGGTCCATGATATGGCACTGATTACTATGTACAATTGAATAATATTTGGGTTATTTAAAATCATATTTCACTCATACTTTCTTACGGTACTTGCTATTAGGGGTTCACATTAGAGGTTAGCAAATACCGATCGCTACCGAAAAACCGACCGAATATCGATTAAAAATATTCCAAAAAACCGAAACGAAATTATGTACCGATACCGAATTACCGAATCGATTAAAATTTGGTATAATGGTAATGGTAACGGTTTGAATGTAATACCATACCGAAAATACCGAACCGAACCGATTATATATATATATGTTCATTTTTTTTTCCTTAGAATGTTGTTCGTGATTAATTTTATATTACTCTTTTTCATTTTTATCTTTGTTTTAGTTGAAAATTAGTCTGCTAGAACTTAGAATAGATTTTGGTGGACTTGAAGTTATGTTAAGAATGCTAAGAATGAGTTTTGGTCTTTTGAGCTTATATTTTTGTGTTTTCATATAATTTTGAAATGAATTTTAGTGTACTTAAACTTATACTAAGTAAACTTAGTGATCGTGTCTGATCTTTTAAGCTCTTTTTTAGGTGTTTGCGACTTGCTACATATTATTCTAATAAATTTGATTAATTGCTTGCTTGGTAGAGGCTTGGCTTTGAAATTTAATGCTTCCAAAAAAAGTAAAAAAATATTTTTCTAGGTTAAGAGGTTCATATTAAGTGTGTTGATTGATCAAATATTAAATAGTAAAATACCGATACCGAACAAAAACCGACTGAATACCAATTTAACCGAAACCGAAAAAACCGATTCTAAATGGTACGATATTGGTATTGATTTATTAAATACCGATTTTAAAAAATACCGAAAAATCCAACCAAATACCGACCGATTATACCGACGCTCACCCCTAGTTCACATATCTAATTTTGTTTGGCCAAATCTACTAGCAGAGCCAGAGAATCTACCTTTTTTCCAACCTGGTGCCGCTCACCAAGAGGATGGCCACCGCTGATCCTGAGAGATTTCTTCTGCACCACTCATGATTTTATTTTATTTTCTTTTGAGGAATTTATCCGTCGGGCACCTGTTTAGCATGTATATTCTGGAAACCTATTCTCCAACCCTTTTGGTAGCATGATTGTATCTTTATTCAGACTGCAGATGACGGTGTGATCATATATTATTTGGCACTGTGCTAGCTTTTCATTTTGTATAGCTAGCTTCTTGTTTATTTGATATAGCGTCGAGGGCGCCTTATAGCTTTATCTTATATGTTCTATATTCGTGCTTATTCTTTGACTGTCTGAGACATAACATATTCTGTGAGACCAAAGGATAATTGTATTCTAATATATTCCCCATTGTTTAGGTACAGTCATAATCGTATTGCAAAATATTGACATATACTAATGTGCGTAGTTGGTTGAGCTATACCTCCGTTCGCCGTATTTCAGTAATGGACGTGATATTACCCTCTATTATTCATGTGGGTGCTTTTGAGATACAGAACATCCTACAATTTTAGTCTCCATATATATATATTACATACCATGGACACACCATGTTTCTTCCAGCTAATCATGTTATGTAAAAGTTCAGGATGAGACAAAAAATTTCTAAGGTGCCACCATGTTTGAGTTTGGTAGAGCCAATGGAGCTCTCTGATTCCTTGTTGGAATTCCAAATTCGAAACATATAGCGTGGCATACTTGTCTCAACAGATGTCACATATGACCGAGGTTAAGTGTCACT
Organism: Iris pallida; assembly: GCA_029216955.1. NCBI lineage: Eukaryota > Viridiplantae > Streptophyta > Magnoliopsida > Asparagales > Iridaceae > Iris > Iris pallida. The sequence continues at coordinate 2,187,369 of JANAVB010001796.1, read as the reverse complement.
CCCCGTTCCCAGAATAAAGTATTTTATACGTGTACTTCTTGAATGTACTTATTCAATATTTATCATGCATTTATTCTGTATTTAAATTCTTCTAATTCGTGCTTATTAATTTTTCTGTATTTTATTTTCTGCTTTTTCTTGGCTCTTGGTTCATTTCGGTTCATGGGAAACCAACTTGGTTCGGTTTGGTTCAACATGGAAAGGAATGGATGGCTTGGATTTGGTGGAGAGAATGAATGGTGGAGATCCACTTGACCTTGATATAAAAGTTCTTCTTCCACTCTCTCTCTCTCTCTTCATTCATTCACATTTACTCCTCCACCAAACCCTAACCCATTTGGAGAGGCAAGTACATCTTGCACACCATGAGGGATTTCATGCATTCCCATTTATTTTTAGTCTATGTTGTTCATCTTCTCTTCCTCTACAAGTTTAGGTCTTGAAGTTCTTGATTTCCATGGATGGTTGGGTGTAGATCTAAGTTTTAAGTTTTGGTTTTCATAGTTTTGGTTTTCATATGAATTTAGGGTTTTGATCTATCAAATATTGTTGTTTTCGAAATTAAGTGGTTCCATGTTGTAGAGAATTTAATTCTACTAAAGTTTGGCTTTTGAAAAGTTAGATTTCGATTTATTTTGTGGAAGTTATGGCAAAAGTATTTTGGTTCGTTCCTATATCCATCTGCAGCATGAACAGCATGTCGCGGAAGGCACACAGCATGTCGCAGTAGCCGCATATCATGTCGCGCATGAGCCGCATTAAGGCGCATGTCGCAGTAGGCGCATGTTGCATGAGGCGCATGTCGCGGTAGGCGCATATCATGTCGCAGTTGAGCCACATGAGGCACATGTCGAGGTAGGCGCATATCATGTCGCAGTTGAGCCACATGAGGCACATGTCGCGGTAGGCGCATATCATGTCGCAGTTGAGCCACATGAGGCGCATGTCGCGGTAGGCGCATATGGTGTCGCAGTTGCATGCATGACGCAGAATAGGCCGCATATGCATAAATTGGTTGTTTCTGACTGTTATATGTCCTAATTAACTGAATTGTGGCTAGAATTTATTTCAACTCCCAACATGAATTTGTTGATCTTTTTCTTGGATTCAAGAATATGTTACCAACTATTTTATACTAGTTATGGGCTGGACCATGCTTAATACTAATTGACCTTCATGCCTTGATACCATTGATAATAATGGGTATCTTGACTAATTGATCATGCGTTCCTAGTTGGAACTAAGAGACTGGCTAGTCGTCTTATTGAATGAAATGAATGAGACACGTTCATGCAATGAACTATTATACTCGATGAGCCGATCCCGAATATTGGCATACAGGCACATGCAGGTTTCAAATTATTTATTTATCTATTTTACAGAACAGTATGTGTACTTTATGGTCAAGGCATGATTACTCCGTGGTTAGATTTGATTGTTGCATTACGCTATGTAAGACCTATAACATAGCCGCACGGGTATCGTTGTAGAGTTGCGCATATCGTACCCCGTACGAAAGTACTCATTTGAACGACCATGATCCACGGCATGGAACTTCACGCAACGTAGAGACTATTAAGTTAAATAAAATAATGATGGCATGGAGAGAATGGATTCTCGAGTTCTTACATGGCAGCCCCCTTGGGACTATTAAGTGCCCGACGGGCCGGCTGGTTCCCACAGATACGATAAATCTGTCGCACGGGCAGGGAACGGTATCTGCTTATATTATTGTACATGCTATAACGGCGGGCGTCCCGCTGGGACTCGTCTAACTACATGATTGGCACAATTGATTGATTGGATAGACTAGCCTTGCTTGCACATAGTAAGAACTGAGGAATCCCTAATTGCATAATTCCAGGATAACTTGGGACTCACAATAGCAAGCCATAGGAATTGATTGGCCGTTCAAAGATAATTTGTTTGTGTATTGTATCTACTCTGTTGCCCAACTAAGATGATCAGAATGTCAGGACATGACGGGCCAACTTCTGTCCTTGTTTGGTTGGGAGGTTGGTTCGAAGTGTCGTGATGTTATGTGAATCCCAGTGGCAAGCAGAGATCTACTTATCATATTCTCTTATTACTGGTTTTAATTCCTCATATCGTGCTTCCTTGTGGTACTTGCTATTAGAGGTCTAACCTCTCTGGTTTTGCATGGCCAGATTTAGAGCCGGTTCCCGAGGACTCAGCTTACTTCCACCTCCAAGATGGTCAATACTAGAGGGATGATCGCAGGAGGACTCGAGTGGGTTTTCTTACTTCACCGCTCGTTTTGTCATTTACTTTATACTTAGCCGTTTGGCACCGACATGTTAGTCGGATTGTCTTGCTCTTACTTTCGCATAATTGTAACTAAAGTCAGACTGCAGCTGATAACAATTGTGTATATACTTGCTATACCATCTGGCTATGTTTTGTAAAGCCAGATCTCAAGAACATTTTGACTGAGCGTTTGGGACGCCTTACTGCTTTATCTTACATGTTCTCTATTTCTGTTTCTTGTTTTGAATGATTGAGACAATAGATGTGAAATGACCATAGTAAGACTTTGATGTAGTATGCACCCCCTCGTCTGGTTAGACAGCATTGATCGTATTATACGGTATTCATCTACCCGTAATACGTAGCTGGCTGAGTCATTCCCCCGCTCTCCAGTATTCTGGTTCTGGGGCGTGACATTAAGTGATTGAATAATTGGTTATAAAATTTAATTAAGTACGAATATGCTATGTTCATATTTTGTTGAAATTATACAACATTTGAGAATAACACTTACATGCTTTTGTAGAAACCCCACCATATAAGCAATCGAGATTATGGATTTGAGGACTACTGGTTCCAACATCGAGCTATATTTGATTCTAGCTTGTGTGAGTTTTATGCATGTGACACTGGGGTGGTACATGTTTTTCATTTAGGTCCATGTATCTTGATCATTTGGTTTCTTATAAGTCTCGAGAACTGTATGTAGATCGCCCGTAAGGTAAGCGACAAATTAAAAACTGATTAACTGACTTATGTAATTGTATTTGGATTTATTTTTTCATAAGATAATTGTATGAGAGACCATCCTAGACCGCAGATAGCCCCTTGTTTAGGTACAGCCGTAACTTTATTGTGGAATATTGACATACCAATGTGCGTAGTTGGTCGAGTTATACCTCTGTTCGCTGTATTTCGTTACAGGACATAATGTTACCCTATATTATTCATGTAGATGTTTCTGAGATACAAAACATCCTACAATTTTAGTCTCCATATAGGTATTATATACCATGGACACACAATGCTTCTTCCAGCTAATCATGTTATGCAAAAGTTCGGGATGAGACCGAAAATTTCTGAGGTGCCACCATGTTTGAGTCGTGGTAGAGCCAATGCAACTCTCTGATTCCTGGATGGAATTCCAAATTCGAAAAATACGACGTGGCACACTTGTCTCAACTAATGTCACATATGACCGAGGGTAAATAATTGAATAATTAATTATTAAATTTAATTAAGTACGAATGTGCTGTTTTCATATTTTGTTGAAATTATACAACACTCGAGAATAACACTTACGTGCTTGTGTAGAAACCCCGTCGTATAAGTGACCTAGATTATGGATTTGAGGATTACCGGTTCCAACATCGTTTTATATTTGATTCTAGCTTGTGAGTTTTATGCATGTGACACTGGGATGGTACATGTTTTTTATTTATTATTTTAATCAATAATAGATTTTATTAGATATTTATATGATTTATTAAATTTTTAGCGTCCTAGAGTTCAACACACGCTCCAAAATCCAGATAGTAATATGATTCGATCGATTATATAAGAACTTGTGGATCATCTGGGAGCAGGACAAGCGTCCTCGATACCTCCATTATATTATCCTACATGCAGTGTTAGTTAGAGACGTACAAGCCTCCATAAGGTTAGGCAGACTATCACAAGCATACCATGTCAGACTAGCGAAGGAACTTTCCGTCAGAGTACGTATGGGTGAGCGTTCGGCTTATTCGGTTTCAACGGAGACGAAATAGTCAAAAAGGAATAATCCAAACTTCTAAAAATTGAAACCGAATCGCAAATAAAGAAAATCGAAACCGAATGAACCGATAATCAATTCCATTTGTTCTGCTGGGCAATTTTTATTGGTTAATGGGCCGAACACAAAGTTAGAGGTTGCGGATAATAATTTATACTAAAAATATATAATTTTTATGCATACATATGTTGTATACTATTTATTGAATTACCAAAGTTGGGCTTTAATACACATACATAAAAAAAACTTTTTTAAATATACATATATTTAATCATGAAATGTTTATAACGCTGAGGATAATTATATAATTCATTAGAGAAATCCAAAATTGATTGAGAAATTTTAATCTTTTCAAAACCAAAATCAAACAAAAATATTGATTTAAAGAGTTTGGCAGGGGCCGCGCGAACGCAGGCCCCCAGTGCAACAAATTATGACGTTCACTCTCCCACTTGGGGAGATGATAGGCCAGCACCCCTCCAGAGTGCAATGGAGGCCACCGTCCTAGGCCTGGGCATTCTTTATCAACCAAGGACCCCGTCCAGGTAAGTATGTTTTAATGTTGGACAATGGCCTCTATTTATGAGCAGCTCTTCCCTCATCCTCTGCGCCCATCCGATGTGGGACTAGAGAGAGAGAGCAATGCTTTTGTGCCTCGTTAGTCTTCTTTTCAATTGTATCTCCCTTTGTAGATCAGCAAAGCCACACAACAGAAACAATCATTATTTATGTATGTCTCCAATCGCCAACACTCGTATACACAGGCAGCCTCCCCATAGCCATAGGAGGAAGAGAACCTGGGAACGATAGTCATATCATTCAAATAGGTAAGGTAGCCAATCAATCGCCAACATTCAATTTCCTTCCTACATATGAACTTGACACAATCAGAAGAATAATAGGTCCTCAATGACAACTTAATATGTATGGATCATCTTCCACACAATATAACCTCTTCAATTTTCATCCTCTTGCTATCAACATCGCTGTCACAAACTAACCCATAGTATGTATGTACGTCTCATTTTAACAAATATAAACCTGGCTGTCCTGTACATCCAATTATGTGTAAACCGAATCAATTCCTTTCTACAAAATTAGTATTCCATTTTTCAACCGAAAACCGAACTTTTATTATTGAGATTATTTACATAATTGAGTAAGTCTTATTTAGTTTTAAACTGAAACAGAAATCCACAGCCGAATATTTCTTTTAGTATTTTCAAAATCGAAACTGAACCGAATATTTTTCAATCGATTTAAAACAGTCAAAACCGAATAAACGAACTTCTAAAAACCAATAGCGACTCAAAATTACTCATAACCGAAATCGAACTATTAATCGATTCCGTTTATTTGGGTCGTTCGTGCACTTCTCGGTGATGCAGGCACTTCACTGTATGAAAATTTTGATATGGAGTATTATACGCAGATATTAATGACTCCATCAGGGTTATAACCTACTTAGGAGGAGAACTCGCTGGAGAAGGATGGTTCAGATGCGCTTGCAGAGGATACGGCGGAAAGGAGAGAGCAACTAAGTCTCAGACTTGGTGTTCGTAGGGATTTCAGACGACTTGTCAAGAGTGGTAGCTGATTTATTGGATATCTATGTCAAGAGTGCATGCACGTGACATTTTATTTATCAGACTTCAGACAAGTTTCATTTTATTTGTACGTTGAAAAAGTAGACGTTTGAGATGCCTTTATGCATAAAACTTTATTCATTTTGGAATTTAGTTATAACATCAATGATAAAAATTTACTTTCTCGAATGGTTAGTATGATTCATTTTATCCATTCGTATCCAATTTAAGAAGACAACTATATATGCTGGAGAAAGTTATCCCTACTTTGCTCCGTTTGAGAACTGAACAATTATTTTTGGAATTGACAAGACTTTTGTTCTCAGAACATTAATTTATGCACCTTTTGGACATCTCTTAAAAGATGAAAAAACAAAGCATGAAAAAATTACAACATCAAAGATAAAAGGGTAAAGTGCATTTAAACCCTCCTTAGAGTTGCCTCGTTCGCAAAATAAGACCTTTTAGAAAACTTAAGCAGTTTGCACCTCCCGCAAAACCGTTTTTGCTCGGAATGCCCCTTTCCGTCAAATTGACGTTAGAACTAGCCGTTAGAGCCCATATTTTGGATAAAAAAATGTGCACCCCCCAAAATACCCCTAATGCTTACATTTGGCTGTTGGCTCTCTTTCATTCTCTATATATAATATAATGTTTGTTTGAAACATAAAACCTAAACTTTATATTTTCTATTTTTTGACCGGTTGGTTGGAAGGAAAAATAATATTTTTTTTATATTTCTTTTTTTTTTATTTATTTGCTCTCATTTAATATATTGAAGCTTTTTCTTACCTACAGATCTCAAATCCAACTGCAAATTTTTTTTATATTCTCTTTTTTTTACTTATTTGCTCTCATTTAATGTTTGAAGCTTTTTTTACTTATTCCTTTTTTTTTCTCAAGACGTCCAAATAGAAATTATGGAAGCCTATTCCTAGATAATCGACAAAGGCGGTGGCAGCCACTGAACCCGGACCATGCTTCGACATACATGTTTTGCAATTTATTTTTGGATTTTTGACACGTTTAGTAATATTTAAGTTATTTGTTTAAGTAATACATGTGATGAAAATAAATTTGTACCAAGATTTACAATTTCAGTTAGAATTAATAAATAAATAATTATGATAATAGTCATGACTAATAAATTATTAAGTAAGACTATAATGATGAATACTAAATTATTAATTAAAATTATTATAATATATAAATTAATTAAGATTATAATTATTATAAAATATTAAATAATATAATATTAGTTACAGTTATCTAGCTCCAAATACGGTTTAAAAAATATGTCCTAAGTTAAATGGCTGGATAGTTCAGGACTAACCGGACATTTGTTAAAAGATTTTTTTTTCCAGAAAAAATTTAAGATGAAAACCTACTATTTAGATTATAAACATTTATTTTCGAAAATGACGTCAAGCATGATAATTGATTTTTGTTTAATAATCTTTTTAATATTTTGTTTTTTGTTTCCATTTTTTAGTTCTTATTTCATTTTTTTTCATCTTTTTAATAATCTTTTCTAGTTTTTTAAGAGTGACTTTTATTTTCAAATTTGTACAGTTTTTGTTTTTGTCTTTTTTCATTGTTTAAGATTTATCCTCATTTTTTGATTTTTTGGAATATTTTGTCTATTTTTTATTTTTTTCCATATTTTAATATATTTTTTGTTTTTTATTTGCTATTTTTTTTCCATTTTTTCATTATTTCTATTTTTTAAGAATTAATTTTTTTTGTATTTATCAGTTTTGTTTTTCCCAAAAATATTAATATATTTGTTAAATAAAAAATAATTTATGACAAAATAATTTTAAATAATATTTATCCACTTTTTTGACGGAACTAACCTTTTTTAACAAGTTAATATTAATTAAAATAATTTTAATAAATAATTTTACTAGCAAAGACCATTTTTCCTTTGTTAATATTTATCCACTTTTTAACAAGTATTTTTGCATAACTGTTTTTAACAAAATAATTTTATAACTAACCGTTTTTAACAAGTTAATATTAGATAGCCCAGGGGTAAAATGGTCAAAACAATCACATTTTAACACCCGTTAACAGAAAAGTTAGCGGATGGGATGATTTGAGCATTTTCGTAAACTTTTGGGTTTTTCGGATCAGCGAGTCTTTATTTGCATTTTCTTGACATCTAAGGAGGGTTTAAATGCACTTTACCCAAGATAAAAACAAACATACAACTTATATTCATTTTCAAGTTTAATTATAACATCAAAGATAAGAATTTACTATCTCAGTTGGTTAAATAGTATTCCCTTTATTGTGTCCTAGCCCAATTATAATCTCTTGTCGATAAATCTTTTGTCTTGATGTGGTTTTTTTTTGGGTCTACCAGCTTTGCGTCCAATACTAGGTACTCCAATTTGACCTCTAACTAATGTAATTTGAGGAGTGTAAGGGACTGAAATTGATTCCATACATGGCTGATATGCACTTCTAAATTTTCAGTAAAAATAAGCGATAAAAACTTTTAATTTGTACATTACAAAAGTTACACATAAAGCTTATATGTGCACAAGATAGTAAAGTATTATACAACCTAAAATATGAACAATATCAAAAGGACTAAGCAAAGCAAACCACATATGTTCTACTTGTTTAATGAACTAATATTTTAAAATTATAATTATCAACATGCAACATTTAAAATTATAATTATCAACAAACATTGTTCAAACAAGCTAAACAAGTAAAATTATGTTCAATTGCTACATCACTTATAAAACTTTTAAATTTAGAACGAGATTTAAATATTTTTCTAACAAATATTCTGGGAGTGCAAACATCATCGGCATTATCATCTAAATGATCACTTAAATCACTATTATTTTCTTCCCCCTTTCATTTAATATACATTCTTCTTCAGTAATAAAACAATTTGGTGAGAAGAACTATGACCAATGTTAACAGTTTGGTTATTAGAAAAATGTCGATTACTTATATCAAATTTTTGTAATTGTGAAGTAACATATATATTTATTTACAACGAATGTAAATTACTTTCAAGGACAAAATCCCATGTTTCTTTACCCTCTAATAATAAACCAGTAGAGAAAAAAAATACTTTAATATAAATTCATATCGGATAGAAAAATGATCGATAATAAGATTGCATAATTTATCTAACATAGTATTTCAATAAACTAAAATAAGTCGAGTTAAACCTCATTCGTAAGATAACTCATTTAGTGTACCTTCACGTGAGCATAATATTATTAGTCTTTTGATCAATGGCAAATAGTTATTGTAGAGCTTCTGGAGAGCTATAAGAGATGAGCTACTAGAGAAGTCTGTGGAGAAGAAAAAAAATGTGCAGAGAAGAGAATATAGAAAAGTATGATTTGGAAGCTTCTGTCAATATTCCTCAATTTACAGATACAAAGTCTAACTATTATAATCTAAATGGTTGAAAATCCGACCGTTTAATTTAAAAATAATAATAATAAGTTTCAACTTGATACCCTCAACTATTCCATTTGTCAACTTGATATTTTTAGTTTTACAACTAAATACCTTAATTATAATTAGTTAACTTAATACCCTAACAGAGTTGATAGAAATATGAATGGAAAAAATATCCTTCACTTAATACCTCAACTATAATAATAATATTATTATTTCTATTATTGTTAATAATATTATTACTTTTATTTATTTTTATTTTTATTTTTTTTCTCTCCTCTCCAATCATTTGAAAATGGAGCAGCAACTCCCCTCCTTCCTCCTCCTCTACATGGAAACCACTGCCAATATCCCTTCCTCCTCCGCACAATCTCGAGCACCATCACCATCATCCCTATCATCATCGTCGTCTCTTTCCCTTTCCTCCCTACTGCTTTCCATTTTTTTCCTTTATAGAAAATCATCGCCACCATTAGCCCCCAGCTCGTTGCCATCATCGTTTCTACTTTTCCTCCACTCTGCTCAAGCCCAACCACGACCATCATCGCCGCATCCCCCCTCTCCACCGAGCTCCCCTCTCCCCTTCATCTCCTCCTATTCTTTGTCTTTTATGTGGGAAAGAAGAATATTTTGGGTTGGGTTTTATGTAGGGAGGAAAAATGGAGGTGAGATTGAAGAAGAGTGATGGAACGGAATAAATTAGAATTAGGGTTTGCTTGCATTTGAGGAAGGCGGAGAGGAGAATGAAGAGAGGGAGACTCCATCTCATGGCTGCTAGTGGGAGAAGAGGATCATAAATATTTTGGTCCTAAAAAAATTCATTTTTGTTTGTTGGGACGAAAAAACTAACCCACGGAGGGTATCGACTTGAAATATTCAATAGTTGGATTGAGTGATTTGTATAATATTATAGTTTATGATATCAACTTAAAAATTTTAAATAATTGAAAGTATCAAGTTAAAAAAAAACCTTAAAAAAAATACAAAATGTACCGGTCCAATTGACGCATTCCTTGGTATATATTTTTTTCGAATGCGCCAATCCGACTACCCTATTGACGACTTATATCACTATATCAAATTTTTTATCTCTACAGCCAATTACCCTTGAGATTTCATTACCCTATAGAAAATTTTCTGCAATTCTCGATGTACCTTTTAAAAAAAAATTTGTAATAAGTATATTAAACAATTTTATTATCTTATTTGCAGGCGCAAAAGGATCAAGGCTTGCGTCTTAATTTGTCAATTGTCAAGACCTGGATCTCTTGCAATTCCATGATCGAACCAACATATGCACTGATACACTACTCCTATAGACTTCTTGGCTTTTGGCCTACAGCCAGAATAGCATAGGCTGCTTATACACTGGACTATGCCACTAGTAAACACTCATCGAAGAAAAAGAAAACATGTACTCCCCCCTGCTCAAGATGGTCTAAAAACTGGAACATTATGCTCCAAAGAAGAAGAGTTCAACACTAATTACTGGTCCAAATAAATTTCATTCTAATGAATCATGCAAGCATAGTAGTTCTGTTGCCAACTCTTAAGTTGGATCTTGACAGAATATATTTGAACATACGATTCTCTCCAGCCTAAACTTCCAGAAGATCAAAATTCAGATTAGATTGACATAAATCGGTACATTAATTTGGCCCGAACAAGTATACATTCCAATACTACAAAAATCCTCTTTACAACATTACTGAAAATGAAAGGTTTCAAATATTCGAGTCCAAAATCAGAAAGCAGCATAGTTTACAGAAACCATTGTTAATAAAGTGGTAAACAAGGTCCTCATTCTGAGTCGGAATCCTGAGCAATTGATGACCTGATGCTCCTACTTTTGCCAAAATCTCCATTGTCTTCCTCATCCTCCACCTTCCTCTCATCAATGATGCCTGAAATATGTGATGGTTTAGGCCAACTAACACATAGATTGTTTTACCAACAAAATAATAATAATACTAATAATAATAAAGGGTGTTGTTATTGATACTCTTAAAATGTCATCTCGCACTCATCTTTAATTTTCTATTATTCAATTCCAAATCTACCCTTGCATTAATTTGACATTAATTTGTGCATGCATGGAGGAGCGCAAGATGACATTTTAGGAGTGCCAATAATTTTAATGCGGGGACAAATTTGGAATTTCAATGATAGAAAATTAAAGAGGAGTGCATGATGACATTTTAGGAGTACCAATAACGACATCCATAAAAAAAATAATAAAAATATAAATAAATAAATAAGATGGTAGAAATCTCACCTTTTCTTTTCAGGAGATTCTCCAAGGTTCTCGTGGTGAAATCATCTTTGGCGCCTAGATCTTGAAACCCAACTATCCTATCAAAGGCAACACCTTTCCTAAGATAAATTTCCATTAAGATGTGTTAGTCATATGCAGCAATGGAACTAGAACAATCTGCAGATTGATAAGAAAATGAATGCATCCACCTGAATAATATAACACATGGAAGGGTTTTAACTCCGAGTTTCGTCACAAAGAAGGGAGCATTCTGCATCAGGTTCAGTTATCAATAAAATTTAAGATTTCATTCTGTAACACTACGTGTGAACCAGCAAGCTTGCCCTCCCGTGTGTGCATGTGGTGGGGTGGTGGTATTGTGTGTGGTGGGAGTGGGGGTGTTATAGGGATTGGACTACACACTTTTTTGCTGCAGTAGTGTCCAAAAATAAAACCGACACTGCACCATGTGTTATTATGACACAAAACCTTCCTTTCGGAGATTGAAGGAAGAGATGACATTTATGCTCCGATGCATACACACATACAACCATGCTTGGTTATATTGGTTATCTATTAATGCCTTGAATCCAAACCAAATGCAGAAATAAAATAAAAAAAACCACACTAAAGAAGTACGGCATTGTGAAGTTTGACAAATTGAAGAAAACTGCACCTTAAGAGGTGTAGTGTGAGGAAATGTGTGGACTGTGGAGATGAAGGGGCAGGGGTTTCGTTTGCAGATGCATAGTTAGCAAAACGGCATACGACATAATACAGAACTTCCATAAAACAGAACAATTTGCATTTAGTACGTGAAAAGTGAGAACTCTCCAAACACGTCCTAAAAACATAAACAGAAAAATATAGATACATGTTTAATACATATTCCATAGCAAACATGTATAATATACATGATCGAAAATTTCAGGAGTATTATCTAAAATCAAAGAAAAATATAGGATATAAAATACTTTTGGGAGATCAGCTTTCATGATAAATACAGTTTTATGAAAGAAAAATATCTGTTGAATACAAGCTTAAAACATTTTAACATAAAAACAAGTGTTTTTGCTACTCTTTTGTTTTAAAAAATTATTTAGAACATATAAGCCTCTGTTAAAAGTTTAGATATATAACTTTGGCGCTTTCCTAACAACTCCAGCTTTTGGGAACAAAAATTAACTAACACGGTTCAAAGCTAAAGGTCATGAGTTCAAATTCAAATTTCCCTCCAACAATTAAATGGTTTATAATGCCTTTCCATGCGCAATCATCCATTCACTGGGTCTTAGCTCAAGTGCAAGCTATAGGTTCATCCACGTGCAGGTATCCAGATTCTTGTAATCGAGGCCCGCACATGAGAGAGGGTGCTAGGTTTAATATATAATGTTGGCCCGTTCCCAAGAGCTCGAGCTTTTGGGAGCCTTGGCTAACTAACAGTGTCAAACGCATTTTTTAACGAAATGAAGATTTGCTAACAATGGATGGAAGGCAGGCTGTTTTGAGAGCCACTCACTTCTGCGTCCAACTTGATGAACTTTGTGTCGATATGTACTGGTGCAAGGGCCTTCAAATGCTTATCCATTATTCTGCAATTAAGCATCAAAGCAGACATCTCAAGCTAGGAATAGACACAAGCTATATATATACAAGCTAGGAATAGACACAAGCTATATATATATATAATATATATATATATATATATATATATATATATATATATATATATATATATATATATTGTGTACGGAAGATTACTTGCAACGATAGAACTCATGGTGGTAGAAGTGGCAGATTGTTCTGTCACTTCCAGTGACTTCACCAAGAAAGTCGCCTTCAGATATTTCTCTATATTCGCCATGACCTTGCCTTTTCAAGACCTCCCTCTTCTCAGCTTCTTTCTGTAGAAATAACATTTCTTGTGAATTGACATTTTAAAAAGCTTAAGTAGTGTGCTATCATTCCAACTGGAATGGTCTTCCATTCCACTACCTTGAGAGCAGCAACCCTATCTGCGTGTAATTTTTCCAGCTCAGGGTCCTGATAGTATCGCAAGCTAAGTTAGGTAAACTATATATAGTAACACACAGAAAACTCCCAAAAGTATGTACCTAAGTCCAAAATAAATACAATAATGTACAACTTACATCCAACAATTCATCAAGATCAACCTCTTCATTGGCTGCTTGAGACTGCTGAGCCTTTCCATGTGCTATTATTTCCTGCAATATCAGTGAGATGTCACAAGCAAGCCAAATGAAATGCTCATGTGCACGAACAAGAATAACCTAATCCTGTTAGAAGTTTAGTTTTAGCATGCTTCCATTGAGGGCTAATAAGGGGTAAATATGTGCTACATTGTTTATGATCATTACTCTTGTTTTGGATCCCTGTATTTAATCTCCTAACATCCCTATGTATGTCAATTACCAATTATCAATCTATCACCAATTTAAACAATTCATGTTTTACGCTCTCACAGGAGGATTGATAAGGAGTGATGTTGTCAGATTAACTGCTGGTCAGGTAATCTTGGTTTCTCTGTTCGCTAGACTTTTGTGTTCCGTAGTGGCACATACAGCCCAATAATGGTTGGAAAGGATGTCCGATGGAAGTCACTGTTGCTAGGACTAACCATTTACTTTAGCTCATGATGTTTTCTGAAAACCAAACAAAGGTCCCCTTCCAGTTTTCAGCAAGTTCCAGCTTGCAAGGGCGTGTTAAAGAGTATAATAGTTTATCTTATTCTTATGCATTTATTGCTTTATGTGTGAAACCCAATTATTATTATTATTATTATTATTATTATTATTATTATTATTATTATTATTATTATATATTTTTTTCAAGTGTTAAAATTATTTCAAAATTAATCAACTTGGATTTTTGGATTCGAACCCAGACCCGAGTCCGAACCCAGACCTGAGCCCGAACCCAGACCCAATCTTACTCCTAATTCTGATTTGGTTAAAAAAAAAATATCTAGTGGAGCTGGTCCACGAAGGACCAGCACTCTTTTCTCGCACACTCACGTTCAATCCTCACTCCCTATTCTTTCTCCCCCTCCCCTCATCTCTCTCCCACGTATATTTCTCCTCACCACAAACCAAACCACTACTCTCCTTTTAAAACTCACCACCAGCCCACTCCTTCACTTACTCAACTCTCTACTCTACTCCAGAACAAAACTCTCTTTCCCACAACCCCATCTCACGAGCACAAAACCCCACTTCCTCACAACTTCCCTTTCCCCTCACTCCCACGCCAGAGCCTCTCCCCGACCCCCCTTTGCCGAACTCCCCGCGCCCCACACCCGACGTCGCCCGACCCGCCGGCCTCCCTCCGGCCCGACGCCGTCGCCGCCTACCGGCCGCGCCCGCACCCGACGCGCCGGCGCCGTGCCCTAGCCCGCGCGCCCTCCCCGCGCGGCTTCCCCGGCCCGCCCGACTCCGGCCGGCCTCCCCGACCTCCCTGTGCGCCCCTGGCACAGCAGCTCCCCTGGCCAGCGCCCCTCTCCGACTCCTCGGCGCGACCCTCCAGCGTTTCCGGCTGTCCGTGTCCTGTTCGGTTGCCGCGAGCTTTCGCACTCCGCTGTTTTCGAACAGCACTGTTCTGGATCTTCCCGACCTGCTGTTCGGATCCTTTTCTTTCTATTATTAATCAGCTGAGAGCTCTAGCCGAGCAACCCGAGGTATAACCCATGTCCCGTCTCATTTTCTACAGTCTGTGATGAGAATAGTCCCCGATTCCCCTTGGGAATTCGGTTTTAGCGACGTCGTGTTTTTCCGGAACCTTCGAAAAGGTTCTGTTGATTATTTTGGATTTTCGGAACTTTTCGGGAATTGGTTTTCGGATATTTTGAGCTTTCCGAATTTTTCCGGTAGCGTTCTGTGATGTTTTTGGTTGGATTCGGACTTCCGAAATTATTTCGGGTCGTTCCGAATTTATCTGTGGATTGGTTGTGGATTATTATATATATACATATTTGGGATTCCCTGGTTTGGGATTTGCAGGAAAGATTATCGGCATATTTTCCAGTTTTTGGGTTGACCAAAAAACAGAGGAGATGCTGCCGGATTTTTCCGTAAATTCTAGAATATTTTTAAAATGAATTTAAAATGGATTACGGGATTTTATTTAATATTCAGATTTTGGGCGACGACCGTATCGGTCAATGGGCCCCGGCTAAGTGCAAACGAAACCGGCTTCGCCCGGACGTTGAGACATTAGCCTAGTTGAGGATTGGACCATATCTGAGACTAGTTCATGATTACTTTATTTTATTATTTATTTAATTATTTAATTTATTTAAAGTTTAGGACTAACGGCAGTTTTTGTCTTATTTCAATTTATATAAATAAATTGTAATGGGCATAAGCCCAGCTGGTTGTTGGTCTGTAACTGTATTTGGTAGTATAGGTTTTGGTTGTTGCTGATTTTGCGAGTTTTTGTATTAAACGAATAAATTTAATAAAAGTATTTTCGTACAAAATTAATAAAGGTTTTCTCACCTAAAATCTGCAAGTTTTTATATTAATTAAAGATCATGTATTTCTCACTAATTAAGAAATTAGTTTTATATTTATAAATTATGAAAATACAAAGTTTTAATAAATTAATCTGGTAGCGACGAGTTTTCCAAATTCAAAGTATAAAACGGTCTTTCCCTCGTATTAAAAATCAAACGCACAAATAATCGTGTTTTCGTGTTTAGTTAAATAAAGAATTAAAATTGGATTAGGACACAAATAGAGATTTCAACTAGCGTAGCTAGATTGGTAACCTGGAATCTGAGTCAATTTCTCGAATGTAGGAATTCGAGGACGATTCTGAATTCCCGTCTCGAAGTCTTCAACCTCTCCAGTCAAGTTCATTTTTGAGGCAAGTATAGTTGTGTTAGTTTTACAGTTATTTTAATAATCGCTTTACTGCAAGTTTAAACCACGATGCAAACACGAAACTCTCTCGGAGAGTACTGATTGTGACTACTGTACTGATTGGAGACTGGGGGAGTAGAGTAATGTTTATGACCAAAGCCAACTGTAACTTAGAACTGTATTAGCTTACCCCTCATACGCACGGGGATAAGCCGAATCGTATCAATAGGATACAACTGTACATCCCAAGCCGATCATATTCATTGTCTATTCAAATCACACTGTTTTACTGCTAGAAAATTGTTTAATTTCTAAACTGTTTAAAAGTGCATGATTCTATTATTCATTTTAAGTGTTTTAATTTAGCATGAATTGTACTTTGCTCCCTCCTGACTGGAGATACATTTTTAGGGGACATTGAGGATGCTGAGCTGTTAATCAGCAGCTACTACGACCCTGTCCTGTACCCAGTAGTGCTGCCAGAGTCCCCATTGGAGGACGTTGGGACTGAGGCCGATGAACCGGCTGATAGATAGATTTTCTTTTTCAGCATTGTTGTTTATTTCCAATTCAGTTATTTATTTTCAGTACATTTTCCCAGTTGTATTTAACTTTCAAAGTTTAATAAAATTTCATTTCCGAATTTGAGTTGTGACAAATAGATGTTGTTGTGGTTACCTGCTAATAGAACAGCTTACTGCCGCCGTCTCAACAACGGTGCAGGCTGGGCATGATCCGGTTCGACCCAATTAATTGGAATCGGATCGTGACATTATGTATTTACCATTTCTAGCTTGGGGTAGTTATGCCATTTGTCACATGCTTTGTAGTTCTATAAATATTGGCCAAGAGCAGATCTTTTGCAAAGCAGGGAACATGGCTGAATCATCAAGTTGGGACCAGTAACTGGGCTTCCAGCCCCACTCGTCTGATTATTCCGTGTTTAGGAGAGAGAGTTATGCCATTTGTCACATGCTTTGTAGTTCTATAAATATTGGCTAAGAGCCCTAATAAAACTTTATACAATCTACTGGTTAGTTACTTTGAAAGTTTTAAGCTTTAACAGCAACAAAAGCATGCATGGTTATTAGAACGGTGTACAATCTCATGATTACATACAAAAGCATGAAAATGTAAGCTCAAAAGTTAGAAGATGGAAAGAGAGTGCAACTAATGAAAACTCAGATATCGCTCGAGCAAAATTAAGAATTTATACAAAGAAAATATAAGTACAGTTCATTATTTAATTTATTAATTTTCTTATACTTTTAGGTTTCTTGTAATTATGGACAGTCAATTTGTCTCCAAAATATGGTTTGCAACTATGGCAAGTTGATAATCACCTCTCACTAGCTTCAAATCTAATTTGCACTCCAGAACTTATGCCCATCAAGTGTGACGCGATAACGAAATACAACAAACTCAAATAATATAAAATTATTAAACATAATCAAATTAGTAATAGAAATTGAGTTCAAATATATGTCATATGAAGGGAGTTATTTGAAGAAAAATATGTTCGCTAAATTGTACCCCAAACTGCTGTTGTAGCTCAAATGTGTTTGCTAAAAAATGGTTACCAAGTGTGGCTAGGTTATAATCGCCTCGAAGTAACTTGGAGTTTAAGTGGAACTCCAGAAGTTATGCCCACCAAGTGTGATGCGAAAAAGAAATATGATGAACTCAAAAACAATTGAACTTATTAAACACAATAAATTAGTAATATAAGTTATACAAGTTAAACACAATAAATTAGTAATAAATTAGTAATATAAGTTAAACACAATAAATTAGTAATATAAGTTATGTCTTGTTGTAGATATCTTAACAATCGATATAGGCTTGGATGAGACAAATTTTCAAATTAATCAGGAAGATTCGAGGATATTGGTCAGGTAAACCTAATAAATAATTGACCGAACCCAAAACCCATTTAGGTTCTACTATGATTATTGCAAGATTCATGGAAGTAAGGTTAAGCCATGTTCTCAAAATAACCAGATCCTCCTCTATTAGGCTTAGTATAGCATGACAATCAGAAGAATCCGATAAAGCACAGTTGAATAAATTCAAATTCGTTTTTCTATTTTCCAGGAGGTT
Source organism: Iris pallida (assembly GCA_029216955.1). NCBI lineage: Eukaryota > Viridiplantae > Streptophyta > Magnoliopsida > Asparagales > Iridaceae > Iris > Iris pallida. The sequence continues at coordinate 2,169,072 of JANAVB010001796.1, read as the reverse complement.
TAAACAAAGACTAACTTTGAAGAAAGTCACTCCTACATCTCAAAAGTAGCTATCAAGTTCCATATTCTAACAACAATTCGACTTTAAGCCATCACTCCACTTCAAAGATAGTTATATGTACGATCGGTTATTAGCATATGAATAATTTTACTCCATCTATCTGATCTCGATTTTAGGTACAAGGTGTAGCATGCATGAAGCAATGAACTGAAGGAAGATATTATCGTAGATATGTGGAAGAATAATTTAGGAATCAGCACCGACCAAAAAGAGGACCAGAAAAAACCAATAGTCAGATCAAGACTGCAGCAGTAGTCGAGAACAATAGAGAGGAAATCTCGTGAAACAAAGAAAGGCATCAAGAACTCTCTCTTTTTTCCTCTTTTTTAGAAATTAGGGCCAAGAGGCAGGTTGAGGGCAGAATAATTTCTTCTGTAAAAGGGGAAAAAAAAAATAGGGTGATGGGTAGAGGAGGGGCAAGAGGCAGATCAATTTCTTGAACACGGAAGGCAGGTAAGAGAGGTAGAGGGTTAGAAGAGAAAAGGAGCAGACGAGAAAGGTAGAGAAGAGAGGAGAAAAAAACAAGAAATATTGGTGAATAAGAAAGTCCAACGCTTGAAAAACTGACACCATAACAAAGAAAATTTTATGAGAGAAACAAAATCATCATTTAACCTAAGTCCTCTCACTTTAAATAGATATAGAGTTGGATAATAGTACATAAACAGATTTCAACACAATAAGCTAACATATCAATTTACCTAACAAAAACATTATAGATTCTAACCATAAGGGAACCCCAAATGTAGGCACAAGTTCAAATCTGCACAGAAAATGAAATCAAAGAAAAATACTCTATTCATTATTAAGTAAGGAAGGGATTGTTGGCAAGGAATGTCAGACCAGCAAGTAAACACTCAAACCCGAGGCAAAATTCAAAATGCTCGTCCCATGTTGAGCCAAACCTAAGAAAAGAATATTGACAGCTTTATATAGCCAAGACACCAAACACTTAACATATCCTATAAAAATCAAAACAAATCAGCCGTTTAAACCTCATATGAGTTCCTTATGGAATGATTTGTCGGATTGATATGTTATTTGACCAAATTCAAAATACTACAAAAGTACCATTTTCTAATGTGAGTTCATATGGTTCATAAACCATTTAATCAGACACCACTAGGTTCACTTCAAGAGGTAATTGAAACAGACACTTAGAGTCTGTTGGGTATTTAATAATAGGGGAAATTTATGAAATGCCCAAAAAACGAAAAAGTTTTATGAAAAACCCACCGCACAATAACATTTCATCGCGTGCCCAGAATTAGGAAAAATATATATAAACAGGGTTCCGAATGACCGTTTTGCCCTTCCTTCTAATTTATTGAAAACACCCACGAAACTACTCTTAAAAAAAAAACGTTTCAATACTTCATCTTCTTCCATACGCTGCTCACTTTCTGTCACAACCCGATCCCAAAATTATTTGGGTCGAACCGGATCATGCCCAGCCTGCACCGTTGTGAGACGGCGGCAGTAAGCTGTTCTATATGCAGGTATTCACAACAACATCTATACATTTGTCACAACTTGAATATACGAAAATTTTAAAACTTTTATTTCAACAACTGAAAAGTACAACTGGAAATGAAAGAACTGAAATAAAGTGGTGAATTCAAAATTAACAAAACTCCAAAACAATAAAACTAGAAAAAAAAAACTGGAAACTACTAGCTAAGCGGTCGGCTCGTCGGCCTCAGGTCCTGCATCCTCCAAGGGGGACTCTGGCTACACCACAGGGTACAGTACCGGGTCATAATAGCTATTGTACAATAGCTCAGCATCCCCAATGTCACCTAAAAATGTGGTCTCCAGTCAGGAGGGAGCAAGTACGAATATGTATCTCACATTTCAAGTAATAATGGAAAAGTGCAGGATAAACAGTTGAAACACTATTTTTCCAGCAATTTGACAATTAAAAACAATGTGATTTGAATGTGTAAACGTCTATGACCGGCTTGGGTTGTACAATAGCGTCCTAGCGACGCGATACGGCTTAACCCCGTGTGTAAGAGGGGTAAGCTTGTCATATTCTTATTATTATTATTATTATTATTATCAATTATTATTATTGGCTTCAAAAAAAAAAAAAAAAAAAAAAAATTATAATATAAATAAATAAATAATAATAATAATAACTTTAATTTTTGAACTTTTCATAGCTTGACATATGTCCCACACTAGAAGTATGGAGAAGTGTACACCTCACCACTCCCATTTATTTCCTTTCCCTCCCCCACACACAAACACACACACAAACACACACCAACACCACCAGCACACTCACCCCCTCTCTCCCTATTTATACACACACACTCACAAGAGAAGGAAAGAGAGAAGAAAAAAAAAAAAAAAAAAAACAAAACACTCCCCCCCCCTACACTCACCCGACCCTCTCTCTCTCCCTCTCTTCTTCTGCTGCTGCTGCTGCTGCTACTGCTGCTGCTGCTGCTGCTGCTGCTGCTGCTGCCGCTGCCGCTGCTGACCGCCGCCGCCCGCCGCTGCCAGCAACCGCCGGCCACCACCACCACTCCCTCTTCATCTCCCTCTCCCTCTACTCCAACTTCCCAAGAAGGGAACCCTAGGTAAATTTTTCCCTCTTCTTCCTCAATTCCTATGTTGTAGTTCAATTCCAAACTAGGTTAGATCACTAACAAAGTAATTTGTGCTTTTGGGTTCCATCTAGGGTTTGTGAAGAAATTTGGATCATTCCCAACCCAAGGCAAGTCCTCATCCTCTTCTTCTTCTCAAGTCTTCCATTTAGGCTAATGGAAATTTTATTTATCCCTTTATTTTCATATTAAAATTCTGAAATTGTAGTTCATAAATAAATTGGTAATACCAGAAAGTTGAAGCATATGGTTAATCTTCCAAAAATCTGAAAGTTTATATCATAAGATTTGAAAATGTAATTTAGGAATAATATGTCTGAATTTTTGGTTAGTTACAATTCTGAATTTAATAATATTTAAATTAGGTCATGATATATTAAAACTGTTGCAAACACTAATTTCTAGCAAATATTTAATTTGACATGAACAAAAGTATTAAATGGTATGATATTTCGGACAAGTGAATAATCGAATAAGACACAAAGTAGAGAAATCAATTCGAACACGGATTTTGGACTTGCAATTTTGGACGTGAACTATTGAACATGAATTATTGGACTCTCCATGAACGAAACAAACACAAATGAACATACGGGACTCTCCCATGGTAAGTGGTCATAAAAATTTTGGAACTGAAATACTGGACCGTACGCCGGAAAGGTAAAAAGGACCCTGTTTCTCTCTACTCACTATGTAGTAATTCAACTTTGTGTATATCTATAGTTAGAATTAATTCCCGTCTATTTTATCTTCCTGCTTCATGCAATTATTATGAAAGAATATCATTTGATTTTAAATTCCGTCTTACTATATATATATATATACATACATGTATATATATCTACATACATATATATGTACATACATATACATATATATATATATACATATATATATAAAGATATATGTCTACATACAAATATATGTACATACATATACATATATATATATACATACATATATGTATACATACATATATATATATATATATATATATATATATATATACATATATATATAAAGATATATGTCTACATACAAATATATGTACATACATATACATATATATATATACATACATATATGTATACATACATATAAATATATATATCTCTACATATATATATATATATACATACATATATACATATACATACCTGTATACATATAGTTATATATATAAAGTCTTGCATAGATGGAAGAATTTTGCTCTATGCGACAAATTGCAAAGCTAATAGCAAACCGCAAATTGAATTATTGCTAAAGGAAAGGAAATCAAATGCTTGCTCAGGTATAAATCTCCAATTCCTTTTGTACTTTATTTCCTGCGTGGTTCCGGTGTTGAGAGTTGCTCCACCGAAGGGGTCGGCGAGCCCAATTATTATTTGCGTGGTTCCGGTGTTGAGAGTTGCTCCACCGAAGGGGTCGGCGAGCCCATATTTTTCTTAGCATTTATATATGTTTTTTTTGTAAAATTTCGGGGCTCCTAAATACAAAGGAGACTCTGCCGAAATTTTTAAGAAATTCTAAGGATAGTCAAATTCTGACTTTCAGAAATTTTGGAAAATTCTCATTTAGGAAGCATTGGGCGGGGAGAACAACTGAATACCCTAGATATCCCGTAACATAATAACCATAAAAAGCTGATCAGCATTCTACATCTTTTTAGATGTCCGTACTCCTAATTGCAATAGAGAGTACTAGTCCAAGGGAGACTCAGAAATTACTACATCTATTTGACAGTAACATCAATAGATGTCCGTACTTCTATTTTCAATAGAGAGTACTAGCCCAAGGGAGGCTCCGAAATCACAGCCTGATCCCAGGTTAACGGGATTGTTCACGGGAAATATCTAGAGATTCATTCAGAGTATCGTTCTCAAATTGCATTGCATTAGATATCATCCTACTCCAAGAACAACTCTGCCCTTTACATGGGAGTAGTTTCCTGTATGCTCAAGGGAAGCAAGTCTTATACAAGCTCAAGGGAAGCTCGGAAATCTTATAAAAATATGGAGTAGTATGATATTTACATTTAGTTAGTTAACAAAGGTATATATATATATATATATATATATATATACATATAGGTTTGTACAATATATAGGTAGTACGAGTTGACTTATTCTCGTCTTTGGAAACTGCATATTTCATTTATGTTTCATTTATATTTTACCGTCCTTGACCGAGGACTTGCTTGTCGTTTCCTAAAACGACCTAGTTTTGTTCACTAGGTGAAGAAGAAGAAGACATCTCTACCAAAGTATCGCCACAATACCTCGAGGAGTAAACCGTTGCTTGCAGCTAGGACTAGTATGTTTTTTTCCAGTCTTTATGCAATCTGTTTTTGTAATAAAATTGTATAAGAATTGTTGGAAAAGCTCCATGTAAAATATGCTTAATGCTATGTAATTTCTGATATTTTCCATTTTGCTGATGTTTACGGGCGACAATCGCGGATTCGGCGCGTAGCCTGGGATGTGTTATGACGTCACCTTTTTCCATCTGGGAAGCGGGACGTGACACGTCTTTTAGTGGTGGCCCATGCAGGTCAGCAAAATGGAAAATACGAGGAATGGAACCTAGGTATACATAGACATAGGTTCTAGACTTACATAACCACCATGCCTTAGAAGTTATTAAGAAGACAGTATAAGTAGTTAGTAGCCTCTTCCTTTACAGTTCCTCTCTAAAATCTTAGTCTTAGAGATACTAATCTAAGAAATTCCTGGTGTAGATCATGTCACGGTTCGTACCCTTTGCAAGGTTAGGAAATGGCATCCACTGCCTAGACGAGTATTATGCATTTGTAAGAAAAATGTGGCACGTAGCGCCAAAGGGGATGATAGAAGCCTATGGGGTCCACTATGAATTGAAATATCCAGTAGTGACAGACATAGACGACGAAAGAAAGGAGTACTATAACTCAGTGCACTACTACATCCTGATCAAGGCGGAACCCTCTGGAGACCCAGAAACTGACCGTAACGGCACCTTAGAAGAATGGCTGCAGACTCACCCCGACGTGAAGATTCACAATATAAGGAAGATGTGGATTTAAGGTCACTAAGTATAATTAATGTATGAATGTAAGTATATAAAGAGTGCAAGTAGTTAGGAAGGAGTATGAACTTATAAATGATATGTAAATACCTGATATGTATGCTTTGAATATAGTTAGAATGCAACCTACCAAATATGTAAGTCCTGAGGCTTATGGTACTATAAAATGTATAAAAGTATGTCTTTTCTAAATTCATACATTTCCTATAGGTAATTCTTACTTAAGGGTATAATAAGTATAGGTATGGATCTATTCATGTCCAGCTTAGAATGGGATGGAAGTGATTACTCCCTATATCTGTACCAACGGTATGCTAGAGCCATGTGGAGCGCGCCCGGTTGGTACGACGTGCATGTCTACCAGATATTCTATGGAGTCAGGCGTCCCATCATCCGAGACATCGAGGATGGCGCTGAAGTTGATTTTGAGAATATCACATATTGCCTCTATGTTCGGGATCCAAATCGCTTCTATATTGCACTGCATGGTTATGAGGGAACCCTAGAAGACTTTGAAAGATTGCATCCAGAAGTAGAAATCCTTGCTGAAGACAGAGTTCTCATCGAGGCAGTAGAATAGGAAGCTGAAACCTGTGCAAGTGAAGAAGAAGGTCTTTTGTTAGTTGTACTATATGTTGGATATGTACTAGTATAGAGTAAAATAGATCACCATGTCACATTTTGGGAGGAATGGGTGACATGAATAGATGTAGTACAAAAAAAAAAAAGGAAGAGGGGGTAAGGTAGATATGAAATGAGAGTGGAAGTATCATTTTGTACCACTCTCATTCAAAAATGAAATATGAATGTGGTTGTAAATACACTTGTGTTATAGATAAAACATTTCGGATGATTCCCTAAGCATTGCATTTTCAATTTCAGGATATGGACCACCCCGATCGGCAAAATAGTACGTCCCCGCAGGAACCAACTGTAGCCGACATGTTTAAGCTATTCCAGCAATTATTGGAGTCTAATAATCAACAAGCCCATGCTGCTCAGGCTACCAATACTACAATATTGGAGCAAATGCAGAACTCCAATAATACAAGGGACAGAGCCTTAAAAGACTTCAGGGATCTAAAGCCGCCTAAGTTTCGGGGGACTGAGAACGCAATAGAAGCAGGACAATGGCTGAAAACCATCGAGGGTCTAATGAAGGCTGCAAAGCTTCAACCTGAGGACATGGTGCCAGCAATTCGCATCCAGTTAGAAGACATCGCTGGATATTGGTGGAGTGCTGAATATCCGGAAGACTCTGATGAAGATATGACATGGGCGGAATTCAAGAAGAAATTTGAAGGGAGATTCTATCCTAAATCAGCGCGGATAGAATTAGAGCGACAATTTAACTACCTTAAACAAGGAAAACGCACCGTTGATGAGTATGCTGTGGAATTTTCCAGACTCAGTCGATTCGCCCCTCACATGATAGCTGATGAAGAAACAAAAATTTCTAGGTTCTTGGAAGGGCTTGGGACCCAATTGAAAAGTAGGGTCGCGTCCTATCGGTGCCAGACCTTTTCTGAAGTAACAGAAGCTGCTCGAGACCAAGAAAGGATACTGAAAGAAGAACAACCTTTCCGGTCTCCACAACCTAAGAGGAGTTTTGAGGAGGGGGCATCCTCCAAGAATCATTGGCAGGGACCACCTAAGCGTCCGCAGAATGGCAACCCAGACAAATTCATTATCTGCGACTACTGCCGGAAGCCAGGACATAAAAGTAATGTATGTAGGAGAAGGTTGGGACTTTGTCTAAAATGTGGAGCAGGGAATCATCAAACCAGTCAGTGTCCTCGATTTCCTGCGATTGGAGCAACCACACAAGGCTTCAACCAGGGATACCGACCGCCAATTCAGGAAACCAAACCACGACCGATGATTCAGGCACCACCACAAGCTGTCAAAACCAATGGAAATCAACAAAGGCCGCCCTATGCCCCTCAGGCATACCAGTTCCAACAAGCACAACGGGCAGTTCAAGCCCAGAATAACAATAATAAAAAGAGAAATAGGCGAGGCCAAGCGTTCGTGATGGGAGCTGAAGATGCAAGTATCCCAGGAGAAGTGGTTTCAGGTACTATTCTAGTTTCCTCATATCCAGCTTCAGTATTATTTGATTCCGGAGCCACCCATTCATTTATAGCATCTTCTTTTATATCACAACGTGAGATAGAATCTCAACCTCTGACTAAACCATTAAAAGTCCTCACGGGAAATGGGGTAGTAGAGGTTAGTCGAGTATGTAGTAAATGCCCCATAAAACTGGGTGGAGGAGCTTTTCGTACCCGGTTGCTTGTTTTTCCGACAAGCAATTATGATGTAATATTGGGTATGGATTGGCTGACTGCAACTTTAGCTAACATAGACTGCGGACAGGGAAAAATTTTATTCCAACTCCCTGACGGAGAGTCGTATGAATTTGTAAGGGACCAGAATGAATTCAATGCAGATGAATTAGTAAAATTTGAGTTACCCGTAATGTTACATGAATCAACAGAGCAGATATTCCCAAGGGTAGTAGAAGAATTCAAGGATGTGTTTCCAGATGAATTGCCAGGGTTACCCCCAGATAGAGCCGTAGAATTCTCTATAGATCTAATACCCGGGGCTGCACCCATAGCCAAGAAAATATATCCAATGAACAAAGAGGAGCTAGCTGAGTTAAATAAACAAATAAAGGAATTGTTATCAAAGGGATTTATTCAGCCTAGTGCTTCGCCATGGGGTGCACCAGTATTATTTGTGAAAAAGAAAGATGGTACCTTACGCCTGGTGATTGACTATAGGGCCTTGAATGAGGTTACCATTAAAAACAAATATCCCTTACCTAGGATTGATCAACTGTTTGACCAGTTAGGAGAGGCAAGAGTATTTTCAAAAATTGATTTAAGATCTGGATACCATCAGGTAAAAGTGAAAAAGGAAGACATTCCAAAAACTGCATTTAGGACTCGGTATGGGCATTACGAATTCTTAGTTATGCCATTCGGGTTAACAAATGCGCCAGCTATATTTATGGACCTGATGAATCGAATATTTTATCAATATCTGGATAAATTTGTAATTGTATTCATTGATGATATTCTTATATACTCCAAAAGTGAAGAAGAACATGAGAAACATTTGAGAATTGTACTGCAAACCTTGCGGGAGGAACAGCTATATGCCAAGCTTAGCAAATGTGAATTTTGGCTGGACCAAATACCATTTCTAGGACATATTGTCAGCGGAGAAGGGATTTCGGTAGATCCGAAGAAAATAGAAGCAGTTAAGTCTTGGCCAACACCAAAGTCCGTAGCAGAAGTTAGAAGCTTTTTAGGACTAGCTGGTTACTATCGAAGATTCGTGGAGAATTTTTCAAGTATTGCAGAACCTTTAACCCGTCTTACCCGGAAGGAAGAAAAATTTATCTGGACGGAAAAATGTCAAGCAGCATTTGATGAGTTAAAGGAAAGGTTAATTACAGCCCCAATACTAGCACTGCCATCTGGTTCAGGTGGTTATGAGATATATAGTGATGCATCAGGCAAAGGCCTGGGGTGTGTGCTAATGCAACATGGAAGAGTCATAGCATATGCATCTCGACAGCTGAAGACACATGAAAGAAATTATCCAACACATGACCTTGAACTTGCTGCTGTGGTATTTGCCCTTAAGCTATGGAGACATTATTTATATGGGGAGAGAATTAAAATATATACAGACCACAAAAGCTTAAAATATGTCTTCACACAAAAAGAAATCAATATGAGACAAAGACGATGGCTAGAATTGCTGAAAGACTTTGATATGGAGCTAGAATATCATCCAGGAAAAGCCAATAAGGTGGCTGATGCTCTGAGTAGAAGACCCGAAGCTTTCCTTATGAATATACCTAAGGAAATCCTCGAGGATCTAAGAAAAATGGGAATTGAAGTAGTATGCCCGGTAACTGATGGGATATGGCAAAATTTACAAATACAATCCTCCTTAATAGATAGAATTAAAGAAGGACAGCAAAATGATTCAAAATTGCAGAAACTTTGGAAACAAACAGAAGCAGGACTCCAGACTGGTATAAGGAGGCATCCGGACGGATCGCTAAGATTCGGAGATCGGTTATGTGTACCCAGTAGAGATTTGAGAACGGAGGTCATGACAGAAGCCCATAACTCACAATATTCTATTCATCCGGGCAGCACTAAGATGTATAAAGACTTGAAACAGACATTTTGGTGGCACGGAATGAAGAGAGAAATCGCCAGGTTTGTATCTAAATGTCTTGTGTGCCAACAAGTGAAAGCAGAACATCAGAGGACAGCGGGACTTCTCCAACCATTACCTATCCCCGAGTGGAAATGGGAGCATCTTACCATGGATTTTGTGACAGGACTGCCTAGGACCCAAAAAGGAAATAATGCTATTTGGGTCATTGTAGATAGACTCACTAAGTCCGCTCGTTTTCTTCCTTTTCGAGTTGGACAGTCAACAGAAATACTGGCAGAGATGTACATGAAACAGATTGTCAGTCAGCATGGAGTACCCGTAAGTATAGTGTCAGATAGGGATACCCGGTTTACTTCACACTTCTGGAAAAGCCTGCAGGAAAACCTTGGTACTCAATTGAAATTTAGTTCTGCCTATCACCCCCAAACAGACGGCCAGTCTGAAAGAACCATTCAGACACTAGAAGATATGCTGAGAGCTTGTACCTTAGATTTTGGGGGAGCTTGGGATGATCATCTACATCTGGTAGAATTTTCATATAACAACAGTTACCATGATAGTATCAAAATGGCTCCTTTTGAAGCACTGTATGGTAGAAAGTGCAGATCGCCGGTATGCTGGACCGACGTAGGAGAAAGACAATTGTTAGGGCCAGAACTGGTGACGCAAACGGTGGACATAGTCAAAATAATCAGAAGTCACTTGCAAGCAGCCCAGGACAGACAGAAAATGTGGGCTGATAAGCATCGAAGAATATTGGAGTTTCAACCTGGAGATCATGTTTTTCTGAAGATTTCACCAACTAAGGGAACCATCAGATTTGGGACCAGAGGAAAACTGAGTCCGAGATACATTGGGCCCTTCGACATACTGGAAAAAGTGGGGAATGTATCATATCGGCTTGCTCTACCCCCGACACTAGAGGGAGTCCACAATGTATTCCATGTTTCCCAATTACGAAGATATGTGTCTGATCCAAGCCATATACTCGATCATTCAGAAATCACCGTTGGACCTACACTACGGATCGAGCAGAGACCCGTTGGGATCTTGGATCGAAGAGAAAAGGTACTCCGCAATCGGGTCATTCCACTAGTACGAGTCGCGTGGAGCAAGGATTCGCCTGGAGATTCAACTTGGGAAAAAGAAGAAGACATGCGGAAGCAATATCCGTATCTATTTCCTAATCCAGGTTAGCAATCAATCGTTGTACTAATTATTTCAAATTCCGAGGACGGAATTTTTCTAAGGGGAGTAGACTTGTCATATTCTTATTATTATTATTATTATTATTATTATCAATTATTATTATTGGCTTCAAAAAAAAAAAAAAAAAAAAAATTATAATATAAATAAATAAATAATAATAATAATAAATTTAATTTTTTGAACTTTTCATAGCTTGACATATGTCCCACACTAGAAGTATGGAGAAGTGTACACCTCACCACTCCCATTTATTTCCTTTCCCTCCCCCACACACAAACACACACACAAACACACACCAACACCACCAGCACACTCACCCCCTCTCTCCCTATTTATACACACACACTCACAAGAGAAGGAAAGAGAGAAGAAAAAAAAAAAAAAAAAAACAAAACACTCCCCCCCCCTACACTCACCCGACCCTCTCTCTCTCCCTCTCTTCTTCTGCTGCTGCTGCTGCTGCTGCTGCTGCTACTGCTGCTGCTGCTGCCGCTGCCGCTGCTGACCGCCGCCGCCCGCCGCTGCCAGCAACCGCCGGCCACCACCACCACTCCCTCTTCATCTCCCTCTCCCTCTACTCCAACTTCCCAAGAAGGGAACCCTAGGTAAATTTTTCCCTCTTCTTCCTCAATTCCTATGTTGTAGTTCAATTCCAAACTAGGTTAGATCACTAACAAAGTAATTTGTGCTTTTGGGTTCCATCTAGGGTTTGTGAAGAAATTTGGATCATTCCCAACCCAAGGCAAGTCCTCATCCTCTTCTTCTTCTCAAGTCTTCCATTTAGGCTAATGGAAATTTTATTTATCCCTTTATTTTCATATTAAAATTCTGAAATTGTAGTTCATAAATAAATTGGTAATACCAGAAAGTTGAAGCATATGGTTAATCTTCCAAAAATCTGAAAGTTTATATCATAAGATTTGAAAATGTAATTTAGGAATAATATGTCTGAATTTTTGGTTAGTTACAATTCTGAATTTAATAATATTTAAATTAGGTCATGATATATTAAAACTGTTGCAAACACTAATTTCTAGCAAATATTTAATTTGACATGAACAAAAGTATTAAATGGTATGATATTTCGGACAAGTGAATAATCGAATAAGACACAAAGTAGAGAAATCAATTCGAACACGGATTTTGGACTTGCAATTTTGGACGTGAACTATTGAACATGAATTATTGGACTCTCCATGAACGAAACAAACACAAATGAACATACGGGACTCTCCCATGGTAAGTGGTCATAAAAATTTTGGAACTGAAATACTGGACCGTACGCCGGAAAGGTAAAAAGGACCCTGTTTCTCTCTACTCACTATGTAGTAATTCAACTTTGTGTATATCTATAGTTAGAATTAATTCCCGTCTATTTTATCTTCCTGCTTCATGCAATTATTATGAAAGAATATCATTTGATTTTAAATTCCGTCTTACTATATATATATACATACATGTATATATATCTACATACATATATATGTACATACATATACATATATATATATATACATATATATATAAAGATATATGTCTACATACAAATATATGTACATACATATACATATATATATATACATACATATATGTATACATACATATATATATATATATATATATATATATACATATATATATAAAGATATATGTCTACATACAAATATATGTACATACATATACATATATATATATACATACATATATGTATACATACATATAAATATATATATCTCTACATATATATATATATATACATACATATATACATATACATACCTGTATACATATAGTTATATATATAAAGTCTTGCATAGATGGAAGAATTTTGCTCTATGCGACAAATTGCAAAGCTAATAGCAAACCGCAAATTGAATTATTGCTAAAGGAAAGGAAATCAAATGCTTGCTCAGGTATAAATCTCCAATTCCTTTTGTACTTTATTTCCTGCGTGGTTCCGGTGTTGAGAGTTGCTCCACCGAAGGGGTCGGCGAGCCCAATTATTATTTGCGTGGTTCCGGTGTTGAGAGTTGCTCCACCGAAGGGGTCGGCGAGCCCATATTTTTCTTAGCATTTATATATGTTTTTTTTGTAAAATTTCGGGGCTCCTAAATACAAAGGAGACTCTGCCGAAATTTTTAAGAAATTCTAAGGATAGTCAAATTCTGACTTTCAGAAATTTTGGAAAATTCTCATTTAGGAAGCATTGGGCGGGGAGAACAACTGAATACCCTAGATATCCCGTAACATAATAACCATAAAAAGCTGATCAGCATTCTACATCTTTTAGATGTCCGTACTCCTAATTGCAATAGAGAGTACTAGTCCAAGGGAGACTCAGAAATTACTACATCTATTTGACAGTAACATCAATAGATGTCCGTACTTCTATTTTCAATAGAGAGTACTAGCCCAAGGGAGGCTCCGAAATCACAGCCTGATCCCAGGTTAACGGGATTGTTCACGGGAAATATCTAGAGATTCATTCAGAGTATCGTTCTCAAATTGCATTGCATTAGATATCATCCTACTCCAAGAACAACTCTGCCCTTTACATGGGAGTAGTTTCCTGTATGCTCAAGGGAAGCAAGTCTTATACAAGCTCAAGGGAAGCTCGGAAATCTTATAAAAATATGGAGTAGTATGATATTTACATTTAGTTAGTTAACAAAGGTATATATATATATATATATATATATATATATATATATATATATATATATATATATACATATAGGTTTGTACAATATATAGGTAGTACGAGTTGACTTATTCTCGTCTTTGGAAACTGCATATTTCATTTATGTTTCATTTATATTTTACCGTCCTTGACCGAGGACTTGCTTGTCGTTTCCTAAAACGACCTAGTTTTGTTCACTAGGTGAAGAAGAAGAAGACATCTCTACCAAAGTATCGCCACAATACCTCGAGGAGTAAACCGTTGCTTGCAGCTAGGACTTGTATGTTTTTTTCCAGTCTTTATGCAATCTGTTTTTGTAATAAAATTGTATAAGAATTGTTGGAAAAGCTCCATGTAAAATATGCTTAATGCTATGTAATTTCCGATATTTTCCATTTTGCTGATGTTTACGGGCGACAATCGCGGATTCGGCGCGTAGCCTGGGATGTGTTATGACGTCACCTTTTTCCATCTGGGAAGCGGGACGTGCACAATATGCAATATGAGGGGTATTGGCCATAAACGTTACACTATTCCCCCAATCTCCACAATCAATATCAATCAATATTTGAACCCTAGGAGAGGGTTCCGTGTAGCAATGTGATTTAACATGCAACTTGTCAATTACTAAATAAAATACAAGAAAACATAACCGTAACTTGCCTCTGTAAATTGACAGGATCGGGAATGTCGGTACCGAGGAGGAAGTCAAGTTCGTCTCCGAGATCCTCAAATGCTCGGCTAGAGCTCTCAGATGTAATCAAGAAAGAATAATCCACGTGGCAGCGACACGGGAACAGAAACACCAGAAAGCACCGGGGGACAGCGGGTCGGGAAACCCGTGGGTCAGCGCTGGGAGAGCGGCCACGGGTCAGCGAGTCCCGGGAAATCAGATCGGGACAGCACGGCCACAGGGGCAACGCTAGAATGTGCGGATTGGAACCCGAGGGTCTGGAACAGGGGCGGCCAGAAACTCGGGGCACGCCGGGGCGCGCTGGCCGGCGAGACAGCGCGCCGGAGGTCGCCGGGAAAGGCGGGCGCTGGAGATGGCCGGGCGGGAGGTGCTGGCCGGGGCGCTAGGGTCGAGGACGGGCTGGGCGCCGGCCGAATCTGGCCGCCGGGAGTCGCCGGGGATGGCGCGGGTTGATCTGGCCGCTGGGGGTCGCCGGAAAGGCTGGGCGCGGGTGGGCCTCGGGGCGCGCTCAGGTGAAGGCGGGCGGAGGCGCTGGTTGGACGCCGGCGGGAAGCAGGGCCGGCGGTTGGCGGCGCTAGGGGTGGCCGGAGTAGGGCGCGGGTTGGGGGATGCTCTGGAGAGTTTGGGAGGAGATGGGAAAAAGTGAGTTTGGGATGGAAAGAGAGAATGGTGCTCGTGGTTATAATGAGTAGTGGTGGGTTTTTTATTTGGAGACTAGGAAAGAGAGTAGAGTGGATGTGGTGAAAGCTGAGGAGAAGGAATAGGAGTAGATGTGGATGAGTCGTGGGGCTGGGTCGTGGGAAACTGATCCACGTGTGGGGGAAGAAACTAGTTTTTTTTCTCGGAAAAATAGGATTCAGTTTAGTATTTTTTTTTAACCAAAATATATATATATATATATATATATATATATATATATATATAATCAGAGTTTAAAAGGAAAAATAAGGACGGGTTCGGAATCGGAAAATCGGGGTCTGGTGTCCGAACTCGGGGTCGGACCCCGGACACGGGATCGGGGACAGGGCACAATCAAAAATCCAATAATTAATTTTTAAAAATAATATTTTCCTAACCGACTAATAATACTAATAATAATAATAATAATAATAATAATAATAATAGAACTAGGACTAATATTACGCTACAGACAAATAAAATACAATCATTAATAATTCCAAAATTTCGGGTTTCACACTTTCGAATCTAGGTTTTCTTCTCAAAAATTTTCAAAAACTCGTCGGAAAATTATGAAAGACCGAGACAAATGGCAAAAGTGCTAAAACGGAGGTCCAAACATCATTTTTTTGCGATTCTAAAATTTTTGAAGGCCGTCTAACGAAAATATCGTTAATCTCAGGCTCCTCGAAGATACGCTCATTTTGAGACAAACAGGGCCTCGTTTCGACCTCCCAGTCAAAAGTTATGGTCCTCCAAAGTTTCAACTGATCATAAAATACAGGAGAATGGTCATTCTCCGTGTTAGAACACGAAGAATGTTAATTTCGCATGAGGATGGCCATTCTCCGTGTTAGTAACACGGAGAATGGCATTCTCCATCTTAATTTACACGGAGAATGGCCATTCTCTGTGTTAGTAACACGGAGAATGTCATTCTCCGTCTTAATTTACACGGAGAATGGCTATTCTCCGTGCTAAATTACACGGATAATGACCATTCTCCGTCTTAATTTACACGGAGAATGTTATTCTCCGTGTAATTTAGAACGAAAAATGGTCATTCCAGTGTTAAAATGCAGGAGAATGGCCATTCTCTGTGTTAGTAACACGGAGAATGGCATTCTCCGTCTTAATTTACACGAAAAATGGTCATTCTTCGTGTAATTTAGCACGAAGAATGGTCAATCCAGTGTTAAAATACAGGAGAATGGTCATTCTCCGTGTTAGCAACACGGAGAATGTCATTCACCGTGTTAAATAAAACGGAGAATGACATTCTCCGTGTTAAATAAAACGATGATGGCATTCTCCGTGTTAATTTATACGGAGAATGACATTCTCCGTGTTAATTTACACGGAGAATGGTCATTCCAGTGTTAAAACGTAGGAGAATGACCATTCTCCGTATAATTTAGTACGGAGAATATCATTCTCCGTTCTAAATTACACGGAGAATGGCCATTCTCCGTATTAAATGACACGGAGAATGGTCGTTCAAATGTTAAAACACAGGAGAATGGCCATTCTCCGTGTTAGTAACACGGAGAATAACATTCAATACGGAGAATGACATTCTCCTTGTTAAAATGCAGGAGAGTAACTATTCTTCGTGTTATATCGACGGAGAACAGTTGACAGAAACCTAATTTTTTATTTTTTTGTTTTGTGAAAAGAAATACATGAATAAAGATTCAAGAGTTTACGTTTTTCTTTCAAAATGATGCTAACTCTTATGGAAAAGAAGAAGAAGATCTTCTCTCCATAATTGACCTAATTGTCGGAAAAGAAGAAGAAGAAGAAGAGCGATGATCGGAGTTCGACTGAAAAAAAGTACGGTGAACTACGAACGATCTTTGCAATCTCTGCTGAAGATGAGAGCAATGGAATTCAGATCTCTCGTGAAGAAGAAGAAGAAGAAGAAGACGAAAATCGCAATCCAAATCTGAGTTTGTGCGGAGGGGTAGTTATGGTATTAATTTTGTAAATACAGAACATCTAAAGGGAATCTTGGAATACTTAACGTGGAAATATATAATTCTGGACATTTCATAAAACCCATCCTGCGGATGGGTTTTTCATAAAAACCAACCCCGAAATTGGATTTCTCAGCAATTCCCAATTAATAATAAACCTTTAATTCTGTAGAGGAATATCACTTCTTCAATCCCATATATCTCCTGATCCGTCCTAAGAGTATCATGATTTTCCAAATATTATGAGGGCGACATTTGTGACCCATTGACAAATTTGTGCAGGAATGTCGTTATTGGGCTTGCCTGTATCACCTCCGCTACAGGACAATGACCCTAGGGAGGGCAAAAATGTATAGTTTTTGTGAATATTAAGCCCTGTTACTACCTGGCACATGGTGAGGAAAAGAATGGGATTCAGATTGTCCCAAATCTAAGAAGGAAAATCCATCATACTTGGCGAACTAAATTTTTCAATGCAAATTTAGTTATATTACCTAACAAGAGCAGGATACCTACAATAAAGATACAAATCTATGTCCCTTCCAATTACTTTTAGATTTAAGTTAAATTGCAATTAAATACCCTCAACTAATTCAGTTTAGGCACTATAATACCCCGAAATTTTTTAATTGGCAACTTGTTACCCTAAAGTTTTTATTTTCACTTTAATGCGCTGAACTAACAGTTTATTTGCAGTTAGGTCACCGTAAATGCAAAAAGAAGAAAATGCCTTAACCCTAACCAAAATCATAGTAATTGATTGATTATTTGTTCATATTTAAATTAAAAATAATTTACATATTAGAATTGCATTAATTAATTCAGTTACTAATCCTAACCCTGATTCCACCCCCATCTACCACCATCACTTGCCGGTCGTCGTTCCTCTCTGCCCCCCCCCCCCCCCCGTCGCCGATGACCCCATGCCTCCTTCCACTGTCATGGAACCCCCTCTCACCTCTCCCGCAAGACTAGTGTTGCCATTTAATTCAGCCAAGAGAGAGTAGGGGCTTGAACGACATCGGGAGAAGGCCGGGGGTCGCTGGCGGAGGAGGCTACGAGCCTACGGCAAAGATAGGGAAGATTATGAGAGTTATATTTATATTGTTTTTATTGAAGTAATTTTTATTTAGGGGCAAAAAAGTCCCAAACGGTCCTGAACAAAAAAGGACATGACCGTTAAATGAGATGGCGAGTTAACAGATGGAGTAACTTGCCAAAACTTAAAAAGTTCAGAGTATTTAGTTTAGGTATCTGATGCGGGCCCACCCATTATCACCTACACACGTCGCAGGAGACGTGGAGCCATTTAGGTCCACTTTTTAGGCCTTTCAGTTATTTTAGCCATGGAGGGGTATTGTGGTCTTTCACCACAATAACCCTCCTAGGGTTTGCTTTTCTTTTCTATTTATAGTCAGGGCTAGCCGTCATTACTTTTATGCTTGGATTGAGAAAACTCTCTCAAGTGTCATCAAGAAGGATTTTATTACTTTGTTCCGTTCAATCAAAGTTGGGAGTTTTGTTCTTTTCCTATATTAAAGATCATTCTGTTTCTATTCCTCTTTTTCTTTGTTTTATTTGCTTTCTTTTGTGAATCGATTGAGTCGATTCACAACAATTGGTATCAGAGCCCTCTACGAGCCATGGCAGACGGGACGAGAGCCTCAATCGACGAGAAGATCCGAGGTCTTCGGGAGGACTTCACCGCCGAGATCGATAGCTTGAAGAAATCCATGGAAGCCTCCGTTAAAGATCAAGCATCCACGAACCAGGAACTCCGAACGGAATTCCGCACGGAGATGCGGGACATGCGGAAGGAGACGACGGCTATAATGACGCTCTTACAAAACATCTCGAAGAAGATCAACGGCGAGGAAGCGGAGGCGGTAACAACCCAAACCCAGGCGATCAACTAGGGTTTGCTCCTGCGGAGGGGGAGGCAACCGAGGAGGAGGAAGAACCGGCCGGCGGCCGCTGTCCCGCAACCGCCGTCGCCGCCGCACCTCCGGGCTGGGCCCTGGCGGCCGACGATCACCGCCGGACCGCAGCCGAGGGCCGCGGGAGCGCCACAGCAGGCTACGCGAGCCCAGGCGGGGCCGCGGCTGCTGTGGGCGGCCGCTGGCCGGCCCCCGATCGCCACCCAGGGCCGGCCGGCGCCAGGGGAGCCGCCGGCGAGCGGCTGTGGCCGGACGCCGCCGACCATTTCGGTCTCGGCGGACCGGCGCCACACCCGGGAGAGGCCCTAGGGCTTGGGGCCCCCTATGGGGGTCGGACGATGACCTCGAACTACGGTGACAGGTTCACGGGTTCGGGAAGGGGCTTAACTGGAGTTCCGGCTCGGACGGGAGGGACGGAGCCGCCAGGAGGGGCGAGGAACACCAGAGGCAGCAATTTCTTTGGAGAAACGGCGGATCCTGCCAACTTCCAGAGAGGGGATCTACCCCAACGACGACCACCACGGGCGAGAGCAGTCGGTGACTACAGGGGTCCGGTGGAGGAGTGGGGTGAGCGGGCCTGGACTGACGAGCGGTATGAGGATGGTAACAGAGGCCCGTACGAGATCCAGCGGAGAGACACCGTTGGGAAGGAGGACGAGGCAGGGATGATATGCAGCACGGTGACCTTAGCGCGGATCGCCGGCTGAAGAAACTGAAGCTACCCACGTTCGAGGGTGCGGAACCGGACGAGTGAATTTTTCGGGCAGAGCGCTACTTCGAGGTCATGGAGTTGACTGAGGCGGAGGTACTCAGATGCATCGGGATCTACTTCGAGGGCCAGGCCCTGGCGTGGTACCGATGGAGGTCGGCGAGAGTCCCATTCCGCAGCTGGGAGGAGTTGACTGCATACCTTTTGGACCGATTCCAGGAGACGGTCGGGGGAGACTTCTACGAGCAGTGGTCTTCTCTGCGACAGGAGGGAACGGTTCGGGACTTCGTAGCGAGGTTCGAACTGTTATCCGGACGTGTCAGAGGGGTGTCGGATGAGTTGCAGATCGGGATGTTTATGAAGGGCTTGAAGCCCTCCATACGAGCGGAGCTCCGGTTGCAGAGTCCGCAGTGCTTAGAGGATCTGCTCCGCCTGGCTCATAAGGCAGAGGAGAAATTGACAGAGGAGAGAAGTATTAAGGACGCTTGGGGAGCATCGGGGCAGCACAGTCAGACGGACCTAGTACTTCCACGACCAGTAGCGGATGCTCAGGCACCAGTACCACCTAGAGGGGCTCCATAGTACCGGGGAGGCGCCTGTCGGATGCTGACATGAAGGCGAGAAGAGCAGCTGGCTTGTGCTTCAGATGCGACGAGAGGTTCACTCCCGGTCATCGATGTGCGAGCAAGTTGCTGCAGATCGTGATCTTGCCCGACGAGGAGGAGGATCCGACGGCGGAAGAGGCCGCTATAGCAACAGACGCAGTTCCCAGATTTCCACCTTGAGGACAAGGTGGCTCTTTTAGGGGACGCTATTGATGCGGGCCCACCCATTATCACCTACACACGTCGCAGGAGACGTGGAGCCATTTAGGCCCACTTTTTAGGCCTTTCAGTTATTTTAGTCATGGAGGGGTATTGTGGTCTTTCACCACAATAACCCTCCTAGGGTTTGCTTTTCTTTTCTATTTATAGTCAGGGCTAGCCGTCATTACTTTTATGCTTGGATTGAGAAAACTCTCTCAAGTGTCATCAAGAAGGATTTTATTACTTTGTTCCGTTCAATCAAAGTTGGGAGTTTTGTTCTTTTCCTATATTAAAGATCATTATGTTTCTATTACTCTTGTTCTTTGTTTTATTTGCTTTCTTTTGTGAATCGATTGAGTCGATTCACAATAGTATCAAAGTGACAAAACTGAAAATTTTGGGATATTTAAATGCTATTTACTCTTAGATGAGGTGATTGCTATAATATAAATACATAACCTCACCCTCACCACAACTCTATAGTTTTTGTGTAGTGGCAAGAACTTCAACATGGTAATTTCATATATATATATATATATATATATATATATATATAGAGAGAGAGAGAGAGAGAGAGAGAGAAAATAATGGTTGGATGATTTTATTGATGGACTACTTCACTACTTATAGGGAGTCTAGCTCCTCTACATACTATATATTCCGATGTGGGACTAAAAGTCCCTTATTGATTCTCAACACTCCCCCTCAAGATGGGCGATAGATATTGATCATCCCCATCTTGTTACATAGCTTCGACAGACTTAATGAACTAAGACCCTTAGTCAGACAGTCAGCAACTTGTTCTTCTGAGCGGACATGGTCAATCTTCAGTATCCCTTGTTCCAGCTTCTCCTTGATGAAGAATCGATCAATCTCGATGTGCTTCGTTCTGTCGTGCTGAACTGGATTGTTAGCTATACTTATTGCAGCTTGACTATCGCTCAGAAGTCGCAATGGTGCTCCCTTATCCAGCTTCAACTCTGTCAGCAATGCTTTCACCCACAGCAATTCTGACACTCCCAGAGCCATTGCTCTGTATTCTGCTTCAGCTGTCGACCGTGCTACCAATGACTGTTTCTTGCTTCTCCATGAGACCAGATTTCCTCCTACAAAAACACAGTATCCCGTGGTAGACCTTCTGTCGTCTATGCAGCTCGTCCAGTCTGCATCACAGTATCCCTCAACTTCTATGCGTCCATTCTTCTTGAACCATAGCCCATTTCCCGACGTTCCTTTCAGATATCTCAAGATCTGAAATACTGCTTCCATATGACCCTTTTTTGGATCATGCATATAGCGACTCACTACACTCACCGCAAATGAGATATCAGGACGAGTGTGTCCCAGATAAATCAATCTCCCTACAAATCTTTGGTATCTTTTACGATCAACAGGCTCTCCTGCTTCTGCTCCAAACTTACTCTTCTGGTCAATAGGAGTAACGGCTGCTTTGCATCCCAGCATCTCTGTCTCCTTCAGCAGATCTAGTGCGTATTTTTTTTGTGATAGAACAATTTCCTGTTCGCCTTCACACACTTCGATACCTAGAAAGTACCTCGTCGCTCCTAAATCCTTCACCTCAAACTCCTTCGCGAGTTTTGACTTCAGCTTAGTGATCTCGACTTCATCATCACCTGTGATCACTATATCATCCACATATACAGCACGTATAATGATGTGGCCTCTTGCATGCTGGAGGAAGACCGTATGATCTGCATTTGTTTGATGGTATCCCATGCCTGTAAAAGCCTTTCTGAATCTATCAAACCAGGCTCGAGGAGATTGCTTGAGCCCGTATAGCGACTTCTTCAGTTTACACACATTTCCTTGCAACGTCCCTCCGTCTGATTCCGTCGCGTAGCACCCTGGCGGGAGCTCCATGTATACTTCTTCTTGCAGGTCCCCATGAAGAAAGGCATTCTTCACATCCAGCTGGTACAGCTTCCACCCATAGTTCGCTGCAATGGAGACCAGAGTTCTCACGGTGCTCATTTTTGCTACTGGGACAAATGTCTCATCATAGTCTATGTCATATGACTGTGTGAATCCTTTTGCAACTAACCTCGCCTTGTACCGCTCTACTTTTCCTTCTAGCGTCTCTTTCACTGTGTACACCCATTTGTATCCCACAGCTCTCTTCCCTTTGGGTAATGGAACCAGCTCCCATGTCTTATTTTTCTCCAGTGCCCCAAGTTCTTCCATCATTGCAGCTTTCCACCTTGGATCTTTCTTTGCTTCCTACCAACACTTGGGCAACGAAGTAGAGTCTAACGATGCAATAAAGGCTCGATAATTCGAAGAAATGTTAGAATAAGACAAAAAGTTGGCAATGTCATGTTCGTAATCATCAAAACGAGCAGGAGCGTTACCCGCATTGATGCGAGAAGATCTCCTTAAGGGAGCAATAGGTGGTGGAGAGATCATACCATCCGAGTCAGAGAGATCCGCATCAGAATCCGAGTGATTCAGTGTGGGGACAACATCTTCAGGAGTTGGAGCAGGAGTAGACGAGGGACTTGGTACAGTAGGCACAAGGCACGGCATAGGCACAGTACTGGACTTCTGTTGTCTCCTTCTGTAGACTTGGAGCTCCTTTTCCCTTGTCTGCTGCTCCCCCTGCGTAACATATGTATCTTCTTCTTCATTCTCTGTATCTGAGTCACTGTGCTCTCCCCCTTTCGTCCAGTTTTCTACAACCGGACATGGAACCGATCCGACGACCACATTTGGGCTTATTATCTCCCCCTCACATCTAACACCATCTGTGTTAGGTGTGTCACTAAATGTTGAACCTTCATCCGAACCATAGTATGGTTCGAGTTCTCTGAATGTAACGTCCATGCTTACAAACATCTTCCGCTCGACTGGAGTCCTACAGGCATATCCCTTCTGAGTCGCCGTGTAACCGACAAAGACACATTTAACTGCCCGAGGATCCAATTTGCCAACGCCTGGCCTATTATCTTGGACAAAGCACACACATCCAAAAACTTTCGGTGGAACAGTGTATGTAGTTGTCCCAGTAAGCATCTCCAATGGTGTCTTCCAGTCCAATACTTGAGATGGCATTCTGTTGATGAGATAAGATGCTGTCAATATAGCTTGCCCCCATAAGTGTTTCGGGACATTCATAGCCAACATCATCGTCCGTGCGACTTCCAGCAGGTGTCTGTTCTTTCGTTCAGCCACACCATTTTGTGCCGGAGTACAAGCACATGAAGTTTGATGTAGTATTCCATGAGTGAAAAAATACTCAGCAACCCGCTTATTAGTAAACTCCGTCCCATTGTCAGACCGGAAACACTTAATTTTAGCGCCATATTGTGTTTCCACCCGTCAATGAAAGTCCCGAAAGGCCTCAAGGACGTCACTTTTATTCTTCATAAGGTAGACACATGTCACGCGGGTATAATAGTCAATAAAGGTGACGAACCATCGAAAGCCGTTAATTCCGGTTGTAGGACAAGGGCCCCATACGTTCGAATGTATCATGTCAAAAGCAGCTGAACTCCTATTCCCCGAGCTCACATACGAGCTTCTGGTATGTTTTCCCAACTCACAAGCATTACAAAATAACTTCTTTTTATTAGCCCTTTGATATAAGGACGGAAACATTCGACTAATAACTTTAAAAGAGGAATGACCGACACGTGGTGGTGGAGTAGCAAGTCGGCTTCAACACTACGACAGGAAGCTTCTGGTGGTGCGTCTGCTACCAAGGATGCCAATGCGTTGTCCTGTCCAGTCATGTCTAAATACCATAGCCCCTTATGCCATGTGCCAGTCCCAAGTCGTCGTCCTGTCCCTTTCTCCTGAAAAGTCACCGTAGGAATGTCAAAGGAAACAGTACAGTTAAGATCAAGTATAATGGCACTAATTGATAGAAGATTGACAGGAAAAGACAGAACATGTAAGACATTGGTTAGAGTGATGTAAGGGGTGCATGCGACAGTGCCTTTACCCATTACAGGGCTGGATGTACCATCAGCGGTCTGAATACTCTCCGGCAATGGTAGGTGAGTATAGTCCTGAAACGCACCACGGGATCCCGTGACATGGCGAGATGTCCCAGAGTCCATAATCCATCCTGGCTGATGGACAGATGCAAGAGCACGTGCAGAATTACCGGTGCTGGTTTGGACAAAGCAAGTGATGTGATCTCCCGAGGTAGAAGACGCCCCAGGACTGTCGCCCGAACCCAGCTTTGAGCCGCGCAACTTCTCAAGGAACTCCCGCTCAAGCGGGGTTATTTCAGCCAGTTGATTCTCTCCCCCTTCCTCCGCCAGATTTGCTGTGTCCGCCCCTTCTACCAGCATATCCTCCTCTACTACCACGTCGGCCTCCACGACCCCGTCCTCGATCATTAGACTGATTGCGCAATGGTTTTGGACAAAATCGAATGTAATGTCCAGAGTCACCACAATTGTGGCAAACACCGCCCACAGATGGAGGTTGATTGAAGGCAGTGTCACGCCCCGCTCCCGTAGGAGCGATCGTCCTCGCTAAGGCGTGATGCCGCACGAGCCTAGATTGCGCTCGTGCAAGGCGGGTTCCATAACGGCCGATTTCAACGGCTGCGACGGGGTCGTCGCACAGAAGTCCCGAGCAGAGACATTGAATAATAGCAGCGGAATTTAGAACAAAACAAAAGTCATTCAAAGAAGCTCTTTATTGATATTGAAACAATGATTACATTGGGGGCGCAAGGCCAAGATTACAATCACTCAAGCTCACTCTTCTCACATTTTACAAGTTCACTCAGCTCTCTCTCATCTCTCAATTACAAGTCTTGATCCAACGGAAGCTTCGGAAGGCGATGTCCATACATTATGTCCTGTATAAGTCTTTACTCCATGCGGCTGCACGCTTCGAGTCGCCAAGGAACTCCATGCCTCGACGCATCCAAGCGAGCCCCGCGCCACGAGCTTCTACCTGTGCCTGCACATGCAAACTATGTGGGTGTCAGTACTCAACTGTACTGGTGGAATGAGCTCCTCGTCCACCCATACAAAACCAACACGTTTACTTTACTTTGTGCAACATAGTCCCCTTTTTGATTGTCTTTCTACTCTTGCCTTAGGATCAGTTTTAGGACCGGCGCCTTAGCGCAACTTGTGTATCAGAACCATCCCGTGCTTACAATGTCAACGTTAACTCATACTTTGTCTCTAGACCACTTCTCGTGCCAACAACGTTAACCTATCAAGTCGTGTTTGCCTTACGGCCAAAATCAGAGACGCAGCTACACGATAGACTCCTTTTCCATGCGACCGTGCTACAAAATCCATATTGAGGTCATGCCTCGCAACTCACTAGGACTTAACCATATCGCCGCTTCGCGGCCCGTGCTACTTTGATAACCAACCGACCCAATCAAGACTTGTGGATCTAGTGTCACTCGACCAACTTTGCCTTGCGGCGGTTTCCCGACATAAACTCAACCAACTCAACCAACTTATGCAACTTATATGCCGACAACTTAAACTCGACGCCACATCTCGTGCCGAAGCACGTTGCCTATGTTGTAGCCATTCTTAAGCCCAAACATTTGTACTCTAACTTGCACACACACATTCAGCACTCGACTCAATCCAAAGGCACTCACGCGGATTGCCGCCATGCCGACTCATCTATATGATTTGGTCACTGACTCCCAGAGCCATGGTGGACTACTTTTTAGCTGAGTATAGGATGGACCTCTTCGGGTAGCTAGCCTTACTGAGCGTCCACCGAATACTTTGCCCCAGGCGCAGCTATTTGGCTCCCAGAGCCATATTTGTTTCTCTTTGTGCCCGCAGCGGTCCCGTGGCGCCACAGGTTGCCGTGCGGGGAAACTCTACCTTGTCGACAAGTTGTCCATGACCATGCAAGACTCGACTCAACTGACGTCTCACACAGTCATTGTACCTCTAGTGTTACCATCTCTTTCAGGGCTAAATTCAATACTTCTCACATCTGAGATCTTGCCTCGACGACCCGTAGTCGCGAGCATTCTTCTTTCTTGCCTCAACGACCCAGTCGTGAGCATTCTTCTTTCTTTCTTTCTTCCTTGCCCTATCATTTCACTCAACTCAAGAACAACTGTTTAGACATTTTTCCAAAACAAATGAATCAACCGTGGCCCGTGCCTTAAAACTCTAGGATCGTGCCATCGTGTCTCAAACCGACTTCCGATCTATGCGACGCTATCACACAAGTCATTCTTCATACGACGGGCCTTGGGATCGCAGGACTATTTAACTTGACAACCGCAGAACGAGCGGGACAGCACTAGAAATGACTTAGGTCGATCGGCGTAACTTTGCCTAACTTAATCGAACCTATAACTTGACTCAAGGGGCGAGCGAAGGCTATGCCAAGCCTTGTATTATGGAAACATGCATGCTTTGTTGAGCATTTACGCGGGCAACGCCTATGACTTAGGCCAACTCAAGTGTCGGGACAATTCGACGGGACCGTGCATGCTCTAACAAGCATTCACGCAGGCGACGCCTATGACTTAGGCTATTTCTTAACTTTGTGTCGAAGACCAACTTTCCTTCTCCCAAGCCACGGGACGAAGGACCGAGTGTCATTTTTTCAAAGCACGCCGTGCACCAACTCTAAGCCGACCGTGGGACGTTTTCCATGTTCTAACCATTTTGACCCGTCGGGATTATTCCCTTAGCTATGTGGATTCATCTCTTTTATTATTAAGCCTACTTGTGCGAGTTGAAAACACGATTTATTATGTGAAGGCAAAGATGAGGCAAGTTCACCAAAACTACCCCACCTGAGCGAGCGGTCGCCTCGACCGAGCGATGCCTCCGAGTAGCCGTTGCAAGGCTAAGTCCGAACGCCATCGACGTTTTGATTCCTCCAATTGACTGAGCGGGACGGGGCACTACATCATACACCACTCAGAAAAAGTTTCGTCCTCGAAACTAACTGAGTACACTTATTGACTTATCACTTTTTACTCAACGTTCAAGAACTCTCGCACACACTACGCCTATGTGTTTCCTCAATCCGAGCCACGCTCGCACTATCCTCAATCCTTTCTTCAAAACTCACGATCTCAAAATCCTCGACACTTTTCCGTTCCTCAAGTCTCACTTGATTCAACGTATCACTTAGTTGGATCGTGCACATATTCCAGGCGTCCCCAAAATACATGCATTTCAGCCAAGCCTCGTGATAGAGAATCCGCCATCACCACTCGAGTCGGATCGTGCACATATTCGGGCGTCCCTGATATACGTGCATGTCAGCCGAGACTCGCAGTGGTGCATCCGTAACACCCATCGCTTCGCGCTCGAACGTCTGCCTAACCGCTAGGCTATGTCTTTTCGTCAGTACTGAAATCATAGTTTCCAAACAACGATATCAACACTGACCCCATCCTAAGGTCAAACCAAATTATTGGTACGGGGTTTTTCTACCCAAGCTCACATCACTCCGATTTCTAAACATCGAGCCTCGATTTCCTACACACATCCCAATGTTCGTCGCATGGGGTCCGAGTCATTCGGTAAAGCCATCCTACGATAAATCACGTTTCAACCGATCCCCGATAAGAACATATCGCTCGTTCATTAAGCCGTTTCGTATAGTCTATCTCTTTGAACACGTTCGACATAATCTGCCTATCATTCATTCTCACATCAAGCACGCTATGACACAATTCATCTCTAAACCGTAATTCGTATTTCACGTTTCCGAAATCAACTATTCCAATTCACGTAATCGATCACAAGGTCGTCCGACTTAACAATATATTGCGCCCCGATCTCACGCGAGTCAGATTATCCACGGTGGGCACGAATCACCATGCACGCTCCCGCGAGATAATCATTCTCATCGGGACGTAACTCTTGTTTTGGGTCTAGACTAAATCATTCTCGATGCGTGGATTAGACCTACACAATCCTCAAGTCTCATTCAATCACCAATTACAAGTTCTAACATTCTCGAGTTCTCCTTCGCATCAAGCCAACAAGTCGAGACAATCAAAGTTGCCGCGTCCTGATTTTCTGAGTTCGATTATTCCCACGACATGAATCACCATGTCAATGCTCACGCGGAATGATCATCCCAAATCTGACGCAACGCATGTGCGAGGCTAGAGTTGTACTTCGCGCAAGACAAGATCATCGACGTTGTGGTTATCCGCGTAACCATCAAGACAATCATTTTCATCCAACATTTATCTTCGATCAAAATTCTAAGTACGACACATCGTCTTTCGTCGAGTCAGAGTACCCCCGAGTCATCACATATCGATTTTTGATACGCCTCAATACCATCGACGATATGCGTAACCTGACGATCTTCCTTTTGCAACCAAATTTCGAGTCGTGCGAATGATGCTATCGTCCGACTGGATAATCTCCTCGACATTCAATTTCAAGTTTGATCATTATCCCTCGAATCATTCACAACATCGACTTTTCCTCAAACCAATTTCTCGTATCGTTCCTGTTCATCTTAAATCATCGACCAACGTATTTTCTCAATTCGCATCATTCCTTTATTAATCAATCGATCGACATCCCTGAGGCTACCGCATACACCACTCAGGGATGAAGTCATTCAATAAATCCTTAACTGATCATTCGAATCAAAATTGACTTCTTCAAATTTTCCGTTCGAACCATTCCTCGAATTCCAAGCACGCTCATCTATATCGCACCGACGTTGTCGTCGCTCGATAGCACCCCTATCGATGGTCATCCCATTTACTCAATCAAGTCTATCTCATTCCCGTTCGACACATTTCGAATCCCGTACTCGACTTTTCTAAGGTCGACGCGACTTTGGTGTATATGCCCAGCCCGACTTAGCCAACCGTGCTTACGCAAACCATCTTTTTGTTTTGTTGTCAAAAACTGTTCTCCTATGTTTTGCAAAATAGATAGACTTATTGTATGGACATCCCGTGGGATAATTGAGAGAGAGCGCACCAATGATATCAACTTGCGGAAGCAACAGAGTTTGCGGAAACAGCGAGTTAAAGAATTCAATCGGTTATCCAAGGACGTAAAGCCGTGCTCTGATACCATTATGTCACGCCCCGCTCCCGTAGGAGCGATCGTCCTCGCTAAGGCGTGATGCCGCACGAGCCTAGATTGCGCTCGTGCAAGGCAGGTTCCATAACGGCCGATTTCAACGGCTGCGACGGGGTCGTCGCACAGAAGTCCCGAACAGAGACATTGAATAATAGCAGCGAAATTTAGAACAAAACACAAGTCATTCAAAGAAGCTCTTTATTGATATTGAAACAACGATTACATTGGGGGCGCAAGGCCAAGATTACAATCACTCAAGCTCACTCTTCTCACATTTTACAAGTTCACTCAGCTCTCTCTCGTCTCTCAATTACAAGTCTTGATCCAACGGAAGCTTCGGAAGGCGATGTCCATACATTATGTCCTGTATAAGTCTTTACTCCATGCGGCTGCACGCTTCGAGTCGCCAAGGAACTCCATGCCTCGACGCATCCAAGCGAGCCCCGCGCCACGAGCTTCTACCTGTGCCTGCACATGCAAACTATGTGGGTGTCAGTACTCAACTGTACTGGTGGAATGAGCTCCTCGCCCACCCATACAAAACCAACACGTTTACTTTACTTTGTGCAACATAGTCCCCTTTTTTATTGTCTTTCTACTCTTGCCTTAGGATCAGTTTTAGGACCGGTGCCTTAGCGCAACTTGTGTATCAGAACCATCCCGTGCTTGCAATGTCAACGTTAACTCATACTTTGTCTCTAGACCACTTCTCGTGCCAACAACATTAACCTATCAAGTCGTGTTTGCCTTACGGCCAAATCAGAGACGCAGCTACACGATAGACTCCTTTTCCATGCGACCGTGCTACAAAATCCATATTGAGGTCATGCCTCGCAACTCACTAGGACTTAACCATATCGCCGCTTCGCGGCCCGTGCTACTTTGATAACCAACCGACCCAATCAAGACTTGTGGATCTAGTGTCACTCGACCAACTTTGCCTTGCGGCGGTTTCCCGACATAAACTCAACCAACTCAACCAACTTATGCAACTTATATGCCGACAACTTAAACTCGACGCCACATCTCGTGCCGAAGCACGTTGCCTATGTTGTAGCCATTCTTAAGCCCAAACATTTGTACTCTAACTTGCACACACACATTCAGCACTCGACTCAATCCAAAGGCACTCACGCGGATTGCCGCCATGCCGACCCATCTATATGATTTGGTCACTGACTCCCAGAGCCATGGTGGACTACTTTTTAGCTGAGTATAGGATGGACCTCTTCGGGTAGCTAGCCTTACTGAGCGTCCACCGAATACTTTGCCCCAGGCGCAGCTATTTGGCTCCCAGAGCCATATTTGTTTCCCTTTGTGCCCGCAGCAGTCCCGTGGCGCCACAGGTTGCCGTGCGGGGAAACTCTACCTTGTCGACAAGTTGTCCATGACCATGCAAGACTCGACTCAACTGACGTCTCACACAGTCATTGTACCTCTAGTGTTACCATCTCTTTCAGGGCTAAATTCAATACTTCTCACATCTGAGATCTTGCCTCGACGACCCGTAGTCGCGAGCATTCTTCTTTCTTGCCTCAACGATCCAGTCGTGAGCATTCTTCTTTCTTTCTTTCTTCCTTGCCCTATCATTTCACTCAACTCAAGAACAACTGTTTAGACATTTTTCCAAAACAAATGAATCAACCGTGGCCCGTGCCTTAAAACTCTAGGACCGTGCCATCGTGTCTCAAACCGACTTCCGATCTATGCGACGCTATCACACAAGTCATACTTCATACGACGGGCCTTGGGATCGCAGGACTATTTAACTTGACAACCGCAGAACGAGCGGGACAGCACTAGAAATGACTTAGGTCGATCGGCGTAACTTTGCCTAACTTAATCGAACCTATAACTTGACTCAAGGGGCGAGCGAAGGCTATGCCAAGCCTTGTATTATGGAAACATGCATGCTTTGTTGAGCATTTACGCGGGCAACGCCTATGACTTAGGCCAACTCAAGTGTCGGGACAATTCGACGGGACCGTGCATGCTCTAACAAGCATTCACGCAGGCGACGCCTATGACTTAGGCTATTTCTTAACTTTGTGTCGAAGACCAACTTTCCTTCTCCCAAGCCACGGGACGAAGGACCGAGTGTCATTTTTTCAAAGCACGCCGTGCACCAACTCTAAGCCGACCGTGGGACGTTTTCCATGTTCTAACCATTTTGACCCGTCGGAATTATTCCCTTAGCTATGTGGATTCATCTCTTTTATTATTAAGCCTACTTGTGCGAGTTGAAAACACGATTTATTATGTGAAGGCAAAGATGAGGCAAGTTCACCGAAACTACCCCACCTGAGCGAGCGGTCGCCTCGAACGAGTGATGCCTCCGAGTAGCCGTTGCAAGGCTAAGTCCGAACGCCGTCGGCGTTTTGATTCCTCCGATTGACTGAGCGGGACGGGGCACTACAGGCAGCAAGGGCAGACTTTTCAACCGCGACTTGCTCCCCCTGGTAGGAGCCCTTGTTGGACATCAACTTCAGTCGAGCTTCTTCCTGTGTCATGACGGCTATAGCTTCTTCCAAGGTCGGAAGCGTGGGTTGGGATAGGAGAATATTTCGTCTCTGCTCAAATACAGGGTGTAGTCCCTTCAGGAATTTTATTATACGCTGCCGCGAAATATAAGCGAGAAACGTCTGAAAGTACTTTGCGAATGCTGGTTCGACTTGTGCATCTTCCATCCCAAGAGGATCATAATGATCCAGATCAGACCAGTACTTCTTCAACAGGGCTGCGTACTCAGAGATGGTACGTTCGTCTTGGGCCACCCTGTCGAGTTCATCTTGCAGTTGAAAGACGCGCATAGGGTTGCCTGAGCCGGAGTACACATCTTTTAGAGTTCGCCATATATCAGCAGCAGCCTCCATTGCCTCGACATTGCACGACACCTGGTCGGTTAAGGAGGCAGTCAACCACCCAGCCACTACGTTGTTGACAATCTCCCAAACAGCAAACTCCTTTGCGGAGTGATCGGCTGGCGCCTTGGCTTGGCCAGTGACATAGCCAACCAAGCCACGTCCCTTCAGCGTCCGCATCGCCTGCTGCGACCACTTCAAGTAGTTTGACGTTCCTTCCAACTTCGTCTCCAGCTTCTACAATTTCCCCATTTTGTAAGGTGACGGATCCACATCAGTATGGATCACACGTGGGGTTGCCTCGGTTAATCGCTTTGATAAGATATCATCAACCAAGGCCTTCATCTCTTCGGCCGTCAGTTTGCCACTGATCGAATCCATGGCTTCTTCAACTGGGAACCCTATTCGTCGTCTTCTTCGGCATCTTCAACGTCGGAGTCGGCAACTTCCCCCACTTCGTCGTCTTCTTCGTCTTCGTCGTCTTCTTCGACGCCACAGACTTTACGAATGCGCTACTAACTTGGCCTGCACCGGCGCGCGCATGTAAAGTGAACACGTCAGGACACCAGAGAAAACATGATCAGTCTCTGTAGAGATCCCGATGTGAAGGAATAACAAATAAAGCATTTGTTAGTTCCAAACGGCGTAAGCGAGGATCAGAGTTGGTGCAAATAAAGCATTTGGCAGTCGTCTGTCTTCGAAATACGTCGTTTTTTTAGAAAAAAAGGACGGCTAGGGTTTGTTGTAGATGGAAAGGCTAGGATTAGACATGGTGATGGCTAGGATTAGGGTTTGGGAAGGGGGGGTGCCGCTGGAGGTCGGGAAGGGGGGGTTGTCGGTGGTCGGGGGGGCTGCTGGTGGTCGCGGGGGGGCGCTGCTGGTGGAGGTCGGTAAGGGGTCGGGGGGGTCGGGGGGTCGGGGGGGGGGAGGTCGGCGAGGGTGTGTCCGGGGGGGGGGGGGGGTCGGGGGGTTCGGCGAGGGGGGGTCGGCGAGGGTGTGTCGGGGGTTCGGGGGGGGGGGGGGGGTCGGGGGTGTTTGCTTAGGGGGCGGCTGCTGGTGGTGGGGCGGCGAGGGGGGGGGTCGGCGAGGGAGTGTCGGCGAGGGGGGGGTGTCGGCGAGGGAAGGGGGGGTCGACAAGAAAAAAAAAATTGTGGAGAGAGAAAGAGAGAGTTATGGCTCTGATACCATGTAGAAAATAATGGTTGGATGATTTTATTGATGGACTACTTCACTACTTATAGGGAGTCTAGCTCCTCTACATACTACATATTCCGATGTGGGACTAAAAGTCCCTTATTGATTCTCAACAATATATATATATATATATATATATATATATATATATATATATATATATATATATTTGTGTGCGTGTGTATAGCCCTCAACCTTCACCACAACTCTAGAGTTTTGGTATAGTTTCAGAGACTTCAACAGAAATATTGCATGCACCTTAACAACTTTAGGCTGTGTTTGGTAGGAAGGATGAAAAAGTGGAAGGAAGGAAAAAGATAAGGATACATTTTTCTTCCATATGGAAAGGAAAGATCATTTACTTTCTTTGTGTTTGGTTGGAAGGATGGAAAATAGAAGAGATGCATAATTCTTTGTTTGGTATGGAAATAAAAGTGAAAGGAAAGATAATAAAAAAACATAGGTTTTACCAATTATATCCTCAACTAAAACACATATTTACCATTTGATTTCGTTAATAATTTTTAAATAATACAATTCAAATGGGGGTACAATTGTTAATTAATATAAGTCTCCACTTTTCCTTCCACTTTTGGGGTGATTGGTTTTCTTAGGTTAGAAAGGAAAAAACAATCCCTCCACTTTTTCTTCCCTTCAATTTTCCTTCAATACCAAACAACAAAAAATGAATCCTTTCCTCCACTTTTCCCTCCTCCATTTTCCTTCCTCACACTTTTCCCTCCTACCAAACACAGCTTAGAAAACAACATCTACCTTATTCCTTAAGTTAACATTACATACTTAAAAAAGGTAATTCAAATACTTCTTCTTTCTTGGACACACATCGGAAAAATCCTTAATAACTAATTAAACACTAAATCGTCAAATTGATAAATATAAATAAAATGTATTTTTCACAAAGAAGTGTCAGTCAAAGGAAAGTAAACTACTGTCAAGTATCAAGTAACTTTGTGATACTTTCCAGTACCATTAACTTCTCAGATTATTTATCATTTTACTCCAATCTCTGAATTAATGAATTTTGATTCATTTATAATCAAGGTCCAAAATGTCGGTTTCCGTATCCGCTTTGAACCCTTCCTATGAGTATCAAATTTGGCAGTTTCAGATATTGGCTGTTTCAGTTCTTCCAATTTGATCTGACACTGCCGAAAATATTGGTTTCGTCCAATTCTCTAAGTCTTGTTTATAGCATAAACCCAAATCCTTCACATTTTTTATTTCATAAATGCAGGAAGAAAATGACTTAACAAACATAGGAGGGAGCATAAACAGTAGCCAAAGTATTTAAATAGAATATTAACATGAAATCCAACGTGAAGTTCCAAGTAGCCCAAATAATTTCTAAAATGAATTTATGCAAATTTCTTTTTTCTTTTCTTTTTCTTTTCGTTTTTTTCCCCTTATTTTGGTTAGATTTCTCATTTTACTACATGAAGTAAGATCAATTAGAAAAATAACACATTATTATTCAAGTCTATGAAAGAAATAGCAGGAACTTGAAATAAAGATTGCACCTTTGGGCGTTTCGCGACAACATAAGCTCTTGTTATTCCCACTTACACAACCAAACAAATCCTTAGATAAATGAATTAGATCTAAATAATAGAGAAAAATAAGAACATTTTTGCAGCTATGACAATGTTAGCAGCAGATTCGTCTACTTTGTGGTTGTCTTCTATTACAGAGAATCAAAAAAATTAACAAAACTGTAAGAAATTTACATGGGTGTTGGAAATTTTAGATCCATAAGAAGGGAAAATAGAAAGATTAGGGTTTTGATTAGCTCAAAAAAGATGGCACCTTTTGGTAATCGCGAGCAGCTGCTGCCATTACATTTCCAAACGCTAGATTCGACAACGTCGATTTCACTGCGTCCGGATCCATCACTCTCTCTCTCTCTCTCTCTCTCTCTCTCTCTCTCTCTCTCTCTCTTCTTTTTGTTTGATTTTTTTTTTTTTTTTAAATTTAGGATGAAGAAAGAAGAAGGATGATTGTGTCTAAAATGTTATTTTGTTGGCTGGTATCCTCCGAAATAACGGTCAGCCGGTTCCGTCCGGTTAACGAACAAAAACTAGTGGTTGCTTCGGTTTACTGAACTCGAACTACTTTTGTGGTTACCGAGTAAAGATATAAAATCTTAGTTGGATGACAGAATATTAATGGATCGAATCACGAGTACGTATTATTTTTTCCATTTGATAGTAATATTATTTCTTCCATTTAATAATGGTAAGAGAGGTATTATTTTTTCCATTTAATAATGGTGGTAGTTGGACAGTTGCACAAAGTCCAGTGTGCATCGCAGCTTGGAAACCGCTCACGGCTCAAAAGTGAGCCGTTAAAGCCATATGTATGTCATCCATTTAAATAAATTAATTTATAAAAAAAAAACTAAACAACTATCTAAACACTCCATTAATTATTTAAAAAAAAATTAACTATGCATTTAACAATCTAATATAATTTATTTGCAATTAAATAATTCTAACCTAAGTGGTTAAGGTGTGAGTGTTTTTTTTGGGTTTGTTGAGTTCAATTCCTAGGATTGATAGTTTTTAATAATAAATTTATACTTAAATTGTTAACATTTTTGTGTAGGTACAATGCAAGTGCATGTTAATATATATATATATATATATATATATATATATATATATATATATATATATATATATATATATAAGAAAATTTGTTCTACTAAAATTTGTTCTACCGTATAATTTTTAACAAAATTGGCTAAAAATAAGATTTTTGTTGTGATTTGGATAAATTCAAATATTGATGACCTTATCTATATCCACAATTATCTCTATCTTTTTTTCCTCTTATATATAGGTTTTTTCTATGGGCACTACCAAAATTGCTAGGGGGCAGCCCATGAATGTGGAGAAATTGCTAGGGGGCACCCAAAAATTGCTAGGGGTAGCCCAACCACCCCAAACCCAAAAATTTCATTTCATTTTCATTATTGACTCTCTCTCCTCAAGAAGAAAAGAAAGAAAGCTCTCTCCCTCTCCCTCTCCATCTCCTAAACCCTGATTTCTTCTTCTCCATCACTCCATTCTCAATCCCTCCACGAAGATTCTCGAAGAGATAACACGCAAGTCAAAGCAACCGGAATCCAGGTACGTTCTTCCCTAATTTCTTCGAAATTTTTTACATTATATTCGAAACCCTAGAATTGGTTTAATTCTTGAAAAAAAAAATTGTAAAATAGGTTTATAATCTCTTGCAGGTTCTCTTCCCTTATTTTCGAACACATGAAACCCGAAATTTATGTTGAAACCCTAACCCTAGAACACGACAAAATAGGATTTCGTTATTGGAGTTCGGGTTCAAGGAATGTGGCAGTCCTAATGAAAATTAGGACTGCCACAGTCCTGCCAGTCCTATTCTGAAAGAGGACTGCCAGGAATGTGGCAGTCCTAATTTTCATTAGGACTGCCACATTCCTGGCAGTCCTACTTATTATGAAATAGTAGTTGGGTAAGTGCATGTTTTTTCTATTACTTAATAAGTGTATGTTGTCATGCAGTCCATCGAACAAAAGAATACGGCCCACCGCGTCAAAGCGGAAGGAACGTGCGGAGCGTCCTCGCGAGCGTCCGATAACAATTACCGAACCGGCACCCGAAGCTCGGTCTCGAACATCGTCGCCGGCACGTCAAGCTCGGTCTAAGCAACGAGCTCCTACTCCTACGCCTCCTTCCGATGACGACGACGACGACCTGCCAATTGCCCAACTCCTATCACGTCAAGAGGGTTCTGCGCCATTTGAGGAGGGCGGTCCTTCTGAGGAGGCCGGTCCTTCTGAGCCGCCTGTCCGTCCGCCCGGTTGCTCAATGTTGGTTTCTTTTGAGAACCACATTGCGTACGAAATATGGAAGAACCCGGTATGTACATGACGTTTGTAAACGGTAGTATACTTTTCAAATATGTATTTCATAATTGATATATGTTTTGTTGTATACAGAGGACATATCGTATCCTTAGGGCTGTGAGTCACAGGAAGAAAACCGTGTCCTGGCAGTTTACAAGCTTATCCGAGGCCGTCTGGAGCAAAATCATATGCACAATTTGGCACAAAATGCCTACCGAACAATGGATAGTGCCCTAATATCCGCCTTCGTGGAGAGATGGCACCCGGAGACGAACACATTTCATCTCCCAGTAGGGGAGATGACCATTACACTCGACGACGTCTACCAGATATTGGAGCTGCCAGTGACCGGACGTGTAATGACCAAAGAACATTACACGAATGAGAAATCCGTGAAATGGTACGAGAAGATCGTCAAGTTCGTCTCAGATCACCTTGGAGTTACGGCTACGAGTTTTACAACTCTACCAGGCTTCAAGAATTCGTACGGAATTCCTCTATCATTTCTGGTGGACCAGTTCATGAATATGAGGTGGATGACGATGACGAAGAGACGGTCGACGCGGTGGCTCGTGCGTATATGTTGTTCGTCCTGGGAACGGTCGGCATTCCGGACAAGTCCGGTACGTTGATACATGCTCGGTACATGCTAAACTTATCTGAAGTGGATGACTTCATGGAGATATCCTGGGGAAGCGGTATCCTGGCCAACCTTTACCGCGAGCTCGGCATCGCATCCCGTGTCGGGACTAAGACTATGGCCGGCTGTCAGACTCTGCTACATGTAAGAAAACTTCTAACAATTTAATCTTGTATACTTAAATTTGTTGTTTTAATTTTTACTATTTGTTGTTTGAATAGGCATGGATATACGAGCACTTTCCGATGCTTAGACGGGCTGACGAAAACCCAGCGTATCTTGAACACTTTCCCCGAGTGTGTCGATGGAGGCCATCCCAGCTGGAAACAAAAAATTGGCAAACACTGGCTTCCATTCGTGAAGTATTAGACAGATTGGTGCCAGAAGAGGTACTATTATTTGACTAACTTTTTCATGTTAATTTTGTATTGTTGTTAACTTTATTCCTACAGATTTTTTGGAATCCATACCGGAATTTACGTGAGTTGAATCGTGAGATCCAACCGGTTTCTTTATTTCATGGCATGATCACATGCTATGAAATCACGGAGCCGTATATGCCCGACAAAGTACTTCGTCAGTTCGGGTTCGTGCAAACTGCGCCGAAGCGCACATTACGGCTGTTGGAGCCTCCGTGCGAAACCCAACCTTTAAGTTACAAACCGGCGGAATTCGACTGGGTGACCGACTTTTACTCGGAGAGGCAACGACATGTACTTCGGGAATCTGAGAGACGACCGGTCACCGAGATGGCCGACTGCAGCGAGGACTACATGCAGTACTTCCTGGGGGTCGGACATCCTAAGTTGTCGAACCCTACCAACCCGGGTCCCGTGGCCGTTGGAGCAGTTGGAGCTCTTCCTTCCAAGAATGCCTTGTATGCTGGGTTGGTGAGAATGGTGAGTTCCGTATTTGTAATAAGACTGAGAATTTCATGTTTGTAGACTTAATTCATTTATACTTTCATTTTCAGTCTCAAAGGGTCAAGGAGTTGGCGCAGACACTCCGAAGAGGTTGCCAAAGTGATGAGTGTGTCGCCGTCGCCAACGAGCTTGAGCGCATCGACGACGTGGTCGACTTCCCCTTCATGAACAATAAGGAGTCTCGTTCCAAGGCCCGGCATGATATGTAGATGGATTTCGATATTTTTCATGATTCAAACTTTAGTTGGCTGTGGATTAGTAACGTACATTTGATGAATTATTGTAGATATTTTGCTTTTTGAAACTTAATTTGGATGTGGAATGTTTGGGACTAAGTAGTTGTGATGAATTATTGTAGTTGTGATGATTTCAACTCTGTGTGACAATTTGAACTCTGTGGCAATTTGACTCTGCGGTTGTGATGATTTGAACTCTGTGGCAATTTGACTCTGTGGCAATTTGACAATTTGACTCTGTGCGGCAATTTGAACTCCTATCTATGAATCTCTGTGTGAATTTGATTCACACATAAATTTACACAGAGTTTCAGTATCAGGACTGCCACACCCTTGGCAGTCCTACACTGAAGTAGGACTGCCAGGGAGCTGGCAGTCCTACACAAAACTTGCTGAACTTGCTGTGACAGCAAGTTTTGTGTAGGACTGCCAGCTCCCTGGCAGTCCTACTTTAGTGTAGGACTGCCAAGGGTGTGGCAGTCCTATCTATGAAACTCTGTGTGAATTTGATTCACACATAAATTCATTACAGAGCTTTTTAGATAGGACTACCACACCCTTGGCAGTCTTACACTGAAGTAGGACTGCCAGGGTGCTGGCAGTCCGAGTCAAAACTTGCTGTGACAGCAAGTTTTGTGTAGGACTGCCAGCACC
This sequence comes from Iris pallida, assembly GCA_029216955.1. Classification (NCBI taxonomy): domain Eukaryota; kingdom Viridiplantae; phylum Streptophyta; class Magnoliopsida; order Asparagales; family Iridaceae; genus Iris; species Iris pallida. Next base: position 2,128,977 of record JANAVB010001796.1, on the reverse strand, counting down.
CTGGCAGTCCTACTTCAGTGTAGGACTGCCAAGGGTGTGGCAGTCCTATCTAAAAAGCTCTGTGTGAATTTGATTCACACATAAATTCATCACAGAGCTTTTTAGATAGGACTGCCACACCCTTGGCAGTCCTACACTGAAGTAGGACTGCCAGGGTGCTGGCAGTCCTAGCCAGCAAGTTTTTGTAGGAACCCTAGAGGGGGGGTGAATAGGGTCAAGCTAACTAATCAAGCACTTAGCACAAGCTAATTGGCAATTTAAAAATATAAGTGCAAGAGAAGAAGCAAACACAATACCGACACCCGATGTATCCTGGTATCCTCCTAAGAGGCAGTCCAGTCCCGGAACTCTCTCCGGCTTTAATCCACTATTTGAGTAAATATTTACACACGAGTTTGGATCCGAAGAACTCGCCAACTTCAACACGAGTTTGGATCCGAAGAACTCGCCAACTTCAACCGAGAGTTTGGATACGAAGACTCTCCAACTTCAACCGAGAGTTTGGATACGAAGACTCCCCAACTTCAACCTTTCACAATAGGTTTTGATCTCCTTACAATAGAATGAAGATCTCACTTTTCAACTCAATAACTCTAACACAATTTGTAGATGGCAAATGAAGGCTTTGTAGAGTTGTATGTGGATAAGCTTTGGTGGTTTGGAAATTTTTAGGCTCAAAGCATCAACCTTGAATGAAGGGGTTCAAGGCTATTTATAACCAAAGCAAAGGAAAGTGCAATAATGCAACTTTCTCAGGCTGACGGATCATCCGCCGGATTTCCGCGGAAATCCGCCGGATCATCCGCCTGAATAGTCCAACGGCTATAAAAAGAGCCGTTGGGATCAATCGTTCGTAAAATCCGACCGTTTGAATGCAAACGGTCATATAGCGGAAAATTCGTCGGAATTCCGCGGTTTTCCGCCGGATAATCCGAACACTCACAGAAGGTATTCTGTGAGACCATTCGGATCTTCCGTCGGATTTCCGCGGAGATCCGCCGGATTATCCGCCAGGATTCCGAAGATTGTCCTGGGTTATTATCTACCCTAGCTTTCGATTTTGCCATCCATTTCTTGTGTTTACAATGGTTCCTAAGACTCATTACAGACTCCAGATATACTGTAGCAGGTGCAGGCTTCTTCAGAGTCTTGAAATGATGATGGCATGGCTTGGCTTCTTCCTTTGATAGGTGCTGGCTTTTTCCCTTGGCGGCAGCTGTCCAAAGATATCCAGTTTGCGAAAACTGAATACCTTTCGGGGGCTTCGCCCCCGAACTCCCGACGAGGGGCGCTGTCCCCTCGACCCCCGTCCGCTGACCGGGCAGCGGAACCCCCGGTGCGTGGCTCCAGAGATGTCGTCGGATGGTTCAGAGAAATCTTGTGGGATCCGTCGTCTTTGGCCCACCATGATTTCTTCATTGCATATGTCCACGTTGATCTTGCTTATTGCTTTTCTGCATGTACATGTTAGACGAACAAAGCAATATCCATAGTAGCAAGTATGATAAATTAAAGCACATTAGGACTATGCAAAGTTTAAGTATAAGTGCTAAGGTGATGGCATAAATGTTAGTGATATCAGAATGATTAAACTTAATTGAATGACCACAATCAAAAACATAGTTTTGATTTTGGCAACCCAATTAAATTTAAGATAGATAAGCTCATATCACTAAGATGTAAACCAATGGGCACATATCACCAAAGATATAAGTATAAGTAGAAATGCTATAGTGATAGTATGAAGATTAGTGATAATGAAATGCTAAACTTACCATATTAACCATATTCAAAAACATGATACAATCATTGGGCCAACAGTTTTGACTAGGACTGCCAGCACCCTGGCAGTCCTACTTCAGTGTAGGACTGCCAAGGGTGTGGCAGTCCTATCTATGAAACTCTGTGTGAATTTGATTCACACATAAATTCATCACAGAGCTTTTTAGATAGGACTGCCACACCCTTGGCAGTCCTACACTGAAGTAGGACTGCTAGGGTGCTGGCAGTCCTAGTCAAAACTTGCTGTGACAGCAAGTTTGTGTAGGACTGCCAGCACCCTGGCAGTCCTACTTCAGTGTAGGACTGCCAGCACCCTGGCAGTCCTACTTCAGTGTAGGACTGCCAAGGGTGTGGCAGTCCTGATACTGAAACTCTGTGTGAATTTGATTCACACATAAATTACACACAGAGATTCATAGATAGGACTGTAACACATAAATTACACATATAAGACACAGGTAGGTACATATAACACAGGTAGACACAGGTAAACACATATAACACAGGCAGACACATATAACACAGGCAGACACATATAACACAGGTAGGTAAAATCAAACACATATAACTCAAAATTTACTCTATATATATTATTGGACTTCATATTTTACTGTATACAAAAGTGGTCCTCCATATACAAAATGTTAGACTGTAAATATATCTATACTTAGGATTGGAAACAACGGTCGGCCGGCTCATGCATTGTAGTAGTGACCGGACATACAATTTCTTGCATTTTAAGCTCAATGGACTGCCGCTCCGCTGCTACTGAGGCTAACCACCTTGCGTGGAGAAGTTTCAGTTGTGGCAAAGAGAAGAAATCATCGCCCGTCTTCACCACAGGCATCATAGACAACTGCCTCCAACGTTGATCGACTGCTTCAACTGGAATAGGAATGGATTCACGGCGATATTCATTAATCTGATGTGCACAAGGGAGGCCCAGTGTATGTCGATGTACACACCCGCAAACCTCGGGATCAAGTCTGACAAACTTTGATCTTTCAATCTCATCAACTATTAAGGCCAACACCTTGTGAGATACCACGCGCATTAAAGCATCTAAGAGTATTTCCTTTCTATGCTCATGCTTGACTATATTCAAACTCATCTCAAATGATGCCTTAATTTTATTCACCGTCCGGTCTACTGATAAATGTATAGCTTGTCAAACAGAGACGAAGTTACCGAGAGATGATTTTAGGTGCCTCTTCAATAAAGAGTGTGCTCCTTCGACACGGTTGGTAGTTGTCGTGCCGTAATGCTTCACCACATTCGACCATGCTAAGACGAATTGTTCTTTGTGCGGTTCAAGCCATGTATCTTTGATGTAAGAAATGCATGCCGGCTCCCTCGCCTCCCACTTTTGCTTGAACAAGTACCATGCGGCATCGTAACTGGCAATCGTAGATGCTCGTCACACACAATTCCAATCATTGTAGAATTCGTCAAAAATCTGCATGTCGATTTTACCATCCTCTTTCCGAAACTTCAACTTACATTGGGCTTGAATATTACGATTGACATGCCAAGTGCATAGCAATGTATCCGCTTGAGGAAAAACAATGCGAATAGCATTAATGAGGGCGTACTCTCTGTCGGTAACAAATACTGACGGCTCTGTATGACCAGTGTAAAGTGTTATCAGTTTCTCCAACGCCCATGTGTAGTCTTCAAGCTTCTCACTCTTCATGAAGCAAAATGCCACTGGAAATATTTTCCAAGTAGAGGTGAACCCGACAACATGAAAGAGAGGCATCTTGAACTTATTTGTCTTGTACGTGCAATCAAGGACTAACACATCGGCAAAGGACCTGGCCAAATTTGTGCAATCAGGATGAGCCCAAAAGAGTGATAATACTTCATTACTCTGGGGATGTCTTCTATGGAACTCAACATAATGATTATCGGCAAGCAACTTGAGCACTTCTTGCATCGCCATTCTTGATTTCGTCCGGACAGCGTTTGAAGAAGTTAGGGCGTTGTATATTGTCTTCATAGTAGACATGTTCTTCTCATCTTCATGTCGTATGACGGAATATATTTGTCTCGGTGCAACTTCGGAGGTGGTCAAATCTTCGACTATCTTCTTCTCCGTATCGTTCAACCGTCCGACATACGGATGACCCAATAGTGTCTCGGCAAACTCGTGGTTGTGGGTTCCATTCTTCACTTCTACTGTCCATTTCCCCTCTTCTTCGTTTCTGATATGTATCGTGAATGGACAACCACATTTCCTCGTTCCAACATTTCTTCTTCGAACTTTACTTTGGATAACTTCTACTGTGTTTTTCTTGTGCGTCCTGAACACACCACCTCTTTCACAGCCCACCACCACAGTTTGTCGTCCCGGTCGATTTCGGACCGATCTGGATATCACTAGAACAATGTTGTTTTCCCGTCCGACTTTTCGACACCAATGTATCGCACCCTCGCTTGATTCAAAACATAGATCGGTCCAAAATAAATGGGATACATTGACTGCAATTGGAGCCGGTACCGCAAAATCGGAAGATCTCAAGTCCTACGATAAATGTTCTTCGGTTAGTACAATTAGACAAAATCCTAAAGTAAATAGGTTTCATAGATTAGGCCCGTGCATAAGATTGGTGTCCATAAATAGCAAATTGTGTTAATAGCAAGACCGTCTTCTGTGAAGGACTGCAATAAAATTCTGCATTCTAGTATTATAGACTAGGACTGCCAGAGTGGTGGCAGTCCTTCACAGAAGAAGGACTGCCAGGACCCTGGCAGTCCTACAAATAGGTAGGAATGTCAGGGTCGTGGCAGTCCTTCTTCTGTGAAGGACTGCCACCACTCTGACAGTCCTAGTCTATGATCGGGACTGCCTGAGTGTTGGCAGTCCTCTGTGTCACAGCACGAGTTTAGGTCCGAGCTCAAGTTCAAATGTAGTTACCAAGAGAGCTTCCGATGCATCAAAGTTGTCTTCGGACGTGGCGGGAACGTGTTCTTCGGACGTGGCGAGAACGTTTGATGATCCCGGTTGATCCATGTTCAATATTTTTCTATATTTAACACATAATTCAACTTTAATATGTGAAATTCTTGTTTAAAACATGAAACATATTATAGTTCGATGACTTACCAAAAATTTGGAGAACTCAATGACCTAGAGTTGAGGGAGAGAACAATTTGCCAAAAATGTAGGGAGAAAAGAAAAAAAATTAGGGTTTTAATTCTTTGACCTAAGAGAAGAGAATGAGGGAAGAAAATAGTTGAGGGAGAAAAGAAAAGAGAAGAAGGAGAGAGAAAATGAAAATTGGTATTTATAGTTGTGCTTGGGCTAGCCCCTAGCAAAAATTTTGGATGGCAAACTTGTAATAAACTTGAAAATTTTTGGACTAGCCCCTAGCAATTTTGGTAGTGCCCATAGAAAAAACCTATATATATTATTAATGAGAATAAGTTCCGTACAATTGATTCGGCTACCAAACTCTTCTCTTCCTCTCTCGGTTTAACGAGATAAAGCAAGACCGCTCGAGGAATCGAGACTATACAAACGTCCGAAGAGTTCCAGGCCGCTGATTTCTCAAGATATACTACCAATTTTAAAACCAGGTTCATAAATGAAATACTTTTTTTCTGATAAAGAATATGATTCTTATAGCATGATACTTGATTTGAAAAGAACAAAAATGACATACATAGTGTTCCCCAATTTCAATTATATTTGATAACCGAATATATTTTTTTTGATAATAAATAAATGTCAAGATCGTCAAACTTCAAACTCGAGAGACCTTGTACTTTTTTTAATAAAAAGTACTCGTAGAGTGATAGAACTCGATCGTTCTCTCTGCTGCTTTCATTCTCCATCTATGTCGATTGTGAGAGTGTTCATTGATAACTCTATTTCTTAGTGGATTCTCTGGGGGGGGGGAATCATATACAATATTTTTGAGATTCTGATCCAATATTCTTAGTGATTCTGATCCAATATTCGGCAAAGCAACTTTTTGAACAAGTTATACTATGTCAAAAGAAAAGAAAAATTCTTAGAAGCTTCTCTGAATTCAATGATACAATATTTTTGAGAGTAACATATGATGTGGAAATCAAATACTTCGTTTTTGATAGTATGGTATGTACAGACTATGCTATCTACATATTGGTGGAGTAACAAACTTCAGTTAGATATAAATTATGTTACTGACATGGATAATGAGTACTGCCTATTATTTAGGATTTGCATTGGCTTCCGATACATAAAAGAGACAATATATATAACTTTAGCTGGTTGTATAATTAAAACTATTCTGAAACATGCAATTGTCAAGGCCTTTTTAGCATACGAAAACGTTTTTGTTTTGCTAAACCAAAGTAGATGAGTATTTTCTCTGATGAAAGTGTTGTTGGATTGTATCACGTTTCTGGTTGAGCCTTCAAAAGGATGACAATGGAGTTGGAAATTTAGTCCCACATCGGATAGGCGATAAAATTATGAGATGTAGATAATTGAAATTGGTTCATATCTTACATGAGAATTCTCTTTTAAAGCATCATAAGAAGATGAAGGATTGAAAGAGGACTGATCACCCCTCTTATTTGTGATCTCTTGCTGAACTACCTTTCTACCGATCCCATTGCCCAACCTTCAAAACAACGTTGTTAGTACGTGGGCCGACACTTCCTGGGTCTGCGGAACGCTAAAGCCCAATTCAATATTGCACCTCATAGGCCAACTCCGGTTCAGCTCACACCGCGTTCCCAACAAGTGGTTTCAGGGCCCAAGGATACGGGACTTGTTTGGACGAGCTCTACTTGGTTCGAGACAGATGGTGCTGAACGTTCATGTGTATAACCGGATTATACGGACTCTTCTTAAGGTGGACAACTACACGAATTGGCTTCAAAGGTGGGTTTGATGTGTACAAGATGGAGCGAGACGTTGTGGTTGGCACACAATGGTGGTGTGGATGAACGTGTCAGTTTGGTTCTATGGTCGACGGATCGAGATGGCAATATGTTGGATCTCCTGAATGCTCGGCTGGCAGAAATGAATAAAGGTAGCAGGAGTGCTAAGATTGTTCAGCTGGGTTTGGTTCTGTGATCGAACGGATCGAGATGACAATATGTTGGATCTCTTGGGTGATCGGCTGGCGAAAATGAATAAAAATAGCAGGAGTGCTAAGGTTATATTTGGCTGAAAACGAACAAAAGGTAGCAGGTGTGCTAAGATTGTTCCGATAGCGGAAATGGACAAATGTAGCAAGGGTGCTAAGGTTATTCGGCTAGTGAAACGAGCTAAGGGTGGACATTGTTGGATTGTATCTCGTTTTCGGTTGAGCCCTCAAAAGGGGGAGACAATGGAGTTGGTAATTTAATCCCACATCGGGTAGGCGATGGGATCATGAGGTATAGATAATTGGAATTGTTCAAGCTTACATGAGAATTCTCTTTTAAGGCGTATGGGCCCAATTCAATATCACACCTCATGGGCCAACTCTGGTTCAGGTCACACCGCATTCCCAACAAGTGTGATTTGCCTATATGTCATTATGTTATTATTTTCGTGCATTTCATCTGCTAGAAGGCTGAATTATGTTGAATTTTTTTATAACTTTTTATTGTTTTTGCATAAGATAAGCTATTTGTTTGCCTGATTTTTGTACCTTCCCAACGGGTGCATGCATGACAGGTGTTGCGTTGTATGTCCGGAAAAACCACTCGTCCGCGAATTAAGTTTACATGTCGTAGTGGATTGCTGAACCCCGAAAGATCAAAATTGACAATCACAATATATAGTTGACAATACTTTAGAATTTCTAAGGAAAAAAAAGTTGTTGTCTAGTTGTCCTACAAACTATATCATAGACCTGTAATATAGGACACTAAAATAATACCAAAAAAAAAAAAATTCTCTCCCCAGATATCAAACCTTACCAAGTTGGAATTCCATGTCCTAGAAATTAATGAAAATAATTATCTCGCTTGGAAGTTAGATATTAAGCTTCACCTTAGCTCCATTGACCCGGTACACACACTGAGTACTACTACAAAAGAAAAGCCAATTAGTCTTAGAGACAAGGCTAAAGCGAGTTTTTTTTTTTTTTTTTTTGCGTCGACATCTTCATGCGGATTTGAAGAATAAGTATCTCATTATAAAAGATCCAAAAAACTGTGAAAATTCGTAAAGGATAGCTATGACCACCAGAAAGCAGTCATCCTTCCAGCAGTGAGGAATGAACCGATCAATCTTCGGTTGCAGGATTTTAAAATAGTATCCGAATACAGCTCAGTTATATTGCATTAAGGTTTGAGTTGTGTGAAGAACCGGTTACACAGGAGCAAATGATAGACAAAACCTTCTCAACATTACATGCCACAAATATATTGTTGCAACAACAGTATAAAAAACAAAACTATTCAAAGATTTCAGAAATCATCTCGGTGCTCCTAGTTGATGAAAAAAATAACAAGGTCCACATGAAAATCATAATACTAGGCCTACTGGAACATTAGTATTTTCTGAAACGAATGCCAGTTATGAATATTCCAGAGGTAAAGACAGAGCAGAGCAGAGCAGAGGACGTTCTGAAAACTCCAAATATGTCATTTTACATGTATTCAAGTTGTATTTAACAACTTTATGTCAACTCTAGTGGCTAGCAGGTGGGACATAAGACATAACATATCTTGGCTGGATAAGTTCGCTCCTACGGAGATTGGCTGGTTAAGTTGGCTCCTACGGGGAAGCGGATTAATGGTGGGAAGAGCAATCTAGGGCTCACATTAATTCTTGAAGGAAAATTATATCCAAGACCCATTGTTTTGTTGCTTCATGACCATGGTCCTTTATACACAGTGTTCAGTAGGAAAGGATACGAGTCATCGGTCCGAACTCTGTCGAGCCAATGGAAGCTTCCTGCAGTAGGAAGTTTGGGAGGATCCTGATAGCTTTAGGCCCGAGAGGTTCGACAATGATTTTAGAGGGTCGACTTCAGCATCTTCCTACATTTCGCTGCGGGTAGAAGGTAGGTATTGGTTTTGTTGTTTGGGAAGCAACTCAAATGTGATATATATATATATATACATATATATATATATATATATATATATATACCCCTCCTTAGTGGCTAAGTGAGTTTTATAGGAGATGGACAAAATATATATTTACCCCTCCTTAGTGGCTAAGTGAGTTTTATAGGAGATGGACAATATTCTATCCAATCCGCTAGTGGATGCGCAATTTAATGCACGTTTTTTGACATGTTTATTTGTCACACATTTAGTAAGGGATTTGTGGATCGCGGAAAATGTTTGTGGACACGAACGGTAGTCCATAGAGATGTTTTAGAAATAAAACAGTTTATTAGTTTTGATAGGAAGAAATCTTTCTCACTCCCTTTCTCTCTCTCTCTTCCACGCAACCAGAACTTCTCTTCTCCGTTCAACTCTTCATCCGGACAAGGCATTCTCCGTTCAACTCCTCCTCCGGACAAGACTGTGATCGTTCGTGGAATTCACTACCGGGTGCACGGTGCTGTGGATCGAATGGATTCGTTGTATCTCCTTCTCCGTTCAATTCCTCCTCCTCCGGACAAGACTGTAATCGTTTGTGGAATTCACTATCGGATGCACGGTGCTGTAGATTGAAAGAATTCGTTCTAACTCGGAAATAGATCGCCTAGAACCCACTACTGCACTGTTCGTGGAAGGATGTGTCCAGGTACGTTCCAGGTACGTGTGGCCCTACTTAATTGCTGGTAGACATTTTCCCCTGCATGTCGACTATAAGATAATATACCAGCAGGGATACCATACCAATAAAAAACACAACTCAGAGTTCCTCTACACTGATTATTACTATCAACATCAATGTATTAATGTTTTCAATGTAGCTGTGAGCTACTCCAAAATATTTTTGTATTATCTTTGATAATTTGCTTTTGCTGGGGCAGGTTGATGATTTCTCCCTCTCACTCTCTTTTGTCTATAGCTGTGAGTTACTCCAAAAGATTTTTGTAGTAGATATTAAAAGTGCACATTGTTGGACTGGAGAGTTTCTTTGTTCGAGATATGAGGTGAGTTTTCTATTTTTAAAAATAATTACACAAATAATATATCTAGTCTTAGATATTTAAATTCGGAAAACCCAATATTCAAATACTCTTTGCTAAAGTTCTCTTTAATTTACTGTTAAAGTTTTTTTTTTTTTTTTTTTATGTCTTTCTTTTGATGGCTTTGGCTGCACAGATCATCAAAACCCATCAAATTAAAGAAAACAGAGTGACATATTCATCGATACTATCTTGAAACATTATTCCTGCACATACCAGTCATTTATAATTTACTTTTGGCAATCCCTGTTCTTCGAGGTACCTTGCATATTCTTTCCTAGAAAGTTAAGAAGAGCGGTTATCTTTATTCCCAGTTGTTTTATATTTACTAAGGTTCTGCTTGCCAATTGTAGGGATACGGTTATAAGGTGTTTTTAGAGTACCGATTATGAGCGGTTATGAGGGATCCGATTTTGGATAGTTTTTAAGTAACGGCTTTTAAACTAGTCCAATCTATACTTGGTAATTCACTAACGAGCGGTTCTGAAAGTTTTTTACACGGATAAATTAAAGAGGGAAGGGTATCAGTAGTTACAATTATATATATTTTTGTGAGGATATAAATGGAATAAAAAATAGAGCCGTTCAAAACCCACCGACTTGGGGTGTTTATAAAGTCATCCAAAAATACGTTACACCGATTTTGGAAGATTTTTGAGCCGATCAAAACCGGTGCCTCAAAAAAATTAACAAGTAAGGGTTTTCATAAATGGTCGGTTCAAAAACATTCCAAAAATGATGAAAACACCGTTACCAAGCAGACCCCAAGTAGTTCATAGTTTTTTTTTTTTTTTTTTTAAATATCCACCATGTAAATCATGCACACCATTCATATTAAACTTTTACAGATATGAAATACAGTTGTGACCACATTGTGCTAATTAATATTCGATTTTTCAATTCAAAGTAATGGATATCTTACGTGTCTAAATTACATATTGTGTTGTTGTTCATTTCAACAGATTGCAAGTATTTTAGCTGCCTCTGCAAACTGGGACTTTGCTGGAATAGAAGGTACAGGTTGGGAATGGACAATAGTTTATACGTATATTTTTTTGAAGTATTATATATATATAATTTTATTATGGACATAGAAAAAATTATCATAATGTTATAACAACATCGTAATGTCAGATCCGTGAAATAACATATTTAGGGAACAACAAAACATCAACTAATCATAGCAGTATACTTTCAAAAATATGTCTATGAACAAAATGTTAAAGTCTATAGAAGCTTCTAAATATGTTGATTTTTTTTAAGATTGTATAAATGGAGAGAGTTGAGAGGATTGTGAAAAAAATTACCCAACTACCCTTCAATAAAGTAAGTATTAATTATGATTTGAAAAAAAAAATCAAGGACTAAAGGGTAATTATATCTTTCTCCATAAACAAACAAAATATTATTTTTAAAATTTTCCTTTTCCTATTTTTTGGTTATCCAAACAAGTGAAGGAAAAATTAATTTTACCTTCATTTTACTCTCCGCCATTTTTCTTTCCCTCCTCAAAAAAGTTTCCAAACACACTGTTAAAGAAATTGAGGAGGAAAAGAATCACTTTTCTTTTCAAATTCCTTGAGATTTCCAAACATCGGAAAGACAAATAAATAGAAATTATAATTTTTCAAATGAAAGCAAATGCCAAGAAATTGATTTTCTTTCCCATTTCTTTATGGTAACCAAACGAGACCTTAGGACATATGTCAACAAAATCCATATATTATTAATGAGAATAAGTCTCGCACAATTGATTGGGCTACCAAACTCTTCTCTTTCTCTCATTTTCACAAAAATATTAAAATATTAGAAAGAAATTCTGGGTCAGGTTGGATTTAGAATTTTGGTTTACAATCCGGCCCAGTCGGATCGATTCTCTTGACCGGACTAGCTTAGCCAAGCCTGAATCCGGTCAAGGTCGGGTCGGCTAAGAGCCCTGCCCACATTGCAACATGATGTCTCTGGTTGTAAGTGCTTCTATGGATAGGTGTTGCTTAGGATAACTTGCAATTCTTAAATTTAAGATGAATTTGTCCTTGCAAAATCGATTACTCTCTCTAGCTAGTTTGTTTGTTCATCTTTTTCTAATATAAGAAGATATGTTCTTGCTTGTATTCTAAACCCTTCCTCTTTCCACTAAACCGTACATCTTTCATTTGCTTCAAAGTTTCCACAACCTCAAAACCTACGTGGCATGACCGGGGCCGACCCAGGACACGGATGAGGTGGACCGTTCTGTGCTTCCAATTTTAGACTAGATATATCTTTAAAAAAAATTAAAACAAAAATTCAATCTGGAAACCACAAAAAGCCAGCACTACAATATAAACATATGATAGCTTGATTAATAATTTTGATAGCTTAATTGATGATTTTGTTTATAAAAATGCTATAGATCCCATAAACCATATGACAGGCCCTGGGCATGACAAGTCTTCCACAGGTGGTTGTAGCGTTCCAATTCGGCAATAATAGCATCTTCATTCCTCTTCAACTTTTACCAGGAGCAGGCACTCGAATTGCTTGAAATTAAAAGTAAATATGTAAAACACTGTCAAGAATCATTTTTCTATTGGTATATAGATATATACGGTTCATGATTCAAATTTGTCTTAACCCAAATTTAACTGTGAAGGACGAACTAACAGGAGGTAACAATTTGTAATAGTTTAGTACGAGAATATTTAGTAAACTTTTATATTTTAGGCTAAATTATAATTTGTTACCCTCAACTATCACTGTTTTTCAATTTGATAATCTCAACTTTTATAGATACTAATTTGATATTCTGAAGAAAAAAAAAAATTAGACTAAATTGTCCTTTCTCTTCTCCCTCCAACCCTCCTCTCTCTCCGGCTATGGGTGTCAGCGGACGGTGGGCACGAGCAGGGGGGGGGGGGGGGGGGGGGGGGGGGTGATGGCTGCCGGGAGAGGAGAGGGGGTACGAAAAGTAGGGTTGGTATTTTTGTCTTTGGACTAGAAAAGATAGTCCCACATCGGCTACACCAAATGGTGAGTATCTCAATATAATGCATTGATTGTGTTGAGGTATGCACAAAAGGTGTAGTGGGGCACAAGTTTGTGCCATGTGGAAGTATTTTCCTAGAAGGAAAAAGGATTAAATCCAACAAGGATGCAAGTTAATTTTTGTTGTGCGGACTCGGACTCAGACACGGACTCCAGTATGTCTCGTACATGCACGGGAGTGTTCGGGGGGTAGGCGTGGACTGACACACTTCTATGCTGATTGTGGGATGATCTGAAATATCAAACTCTATTTTTGAGTATTGGTATTTTAGTCCCACATCGGATAGGAGAAGAGGTGAAGCCTCAACTCCACTCTATAAATAGAGCCCCTTGACCTCCTTTGGAAGATGCACCAAGAAGAGAGTTGAGGGAGTCTGTTAAGTCCAGGAAGCCCGTTCAAGTCTCAAATATTGACTTACGAGCGTTCCAGAAGTTCTTCGTGAACTTGCTGGTTCCTGGAAGCTGTTCGTGCTCGTGTGGGACGAATAAAGCTTTGAGCAACGGTGATCATTCACCCCAGCAGGAGTTATTTTCATCATTCTCCAGTCATCTTCGTTGTTGGTCTTATCAGGATTCTATTAGCGCACCTTCGGTGAAGTGTTTGCGTTGATATTATCAGAATTCTATTTGTGCACCTTCTGTGAAGTGTGGCACTAGTGGAACTTCATTTACGTACCTTCTGTGAAGTGTTACGTTTTGTGCACCTTCTGTGAAGTGTAGCACTAGTGGAACTTCATTTACGTACTTCTGTGAAGTGTTACGTTCTGTGCACCTTCTGTGAAGTGTAGCACTAGTTAAAATTTCTATTACGTACCTTCTGTGAAGTGTTACGTAATAACGATTGTTTCAACAATTGTTACGAAATTTCAGTTTTCCATCGAAAAATTGTGCCCCGGCACTGACAATCTCAAAGCTTTATTGAGAAGATGGATAACTCTCGTGCTTCGCTCATCGATACCGGCTTTAACAAGTTGGAGAAATTCGATGGCGAACACTTCCAGATATGGAAACGAAAGGTCACTTTAAATCTTCAACTCGTGAATGTTGATCACGTGCTGTCAGAAGAAGAACCGATCGTTCCAACCACTGGATCTGCTGCGGCTGTGGCCGCTGCTACGACCAAGCAAGCGAAGTGGAAGAGAGAAAACAGTATATGTAAACTACTGATACTCAATTCCATGGAAGACTCTCTGGCAGAGTCCTACTCCAAGAAGACAACTGCCAAAGAGATATGGGACTCCTTGGGAAAGCTCTATGAAGATGACGAGAACCGGTCCAAGATCTTCATGGTAGAAAAATACCACAAGTGGACCTTCGAAGACGAGAAGGCGATGCTGCCCCAAGTAAAGGAGTTTCTGAAGTTGCGTCAGAAACTAGAAGACGAGAACATGCCCCTCGTCGACAAGTTTGTCGTTGGAGGGATCGTCGTGAAACTTCCTACAGAATGGAGCAACTTCTATGCAAGGTTGCATCGAAAGAAGATAAAAATTAGCTTGGAAGATTTCTTGCAAGAGATCCATGTTGAGGACGAGATGCGCTCTCAACAGAAGATGGATACTCTGTCCAAGCAACTGGCGAAGGCAAATCTGGTCCAAACCAGAGAATACCAGGGGAAGCATGCTGCTTCTCATCGCAAAAAGAAGAACTTCACGAATCTGAAAGTGAAGGGTCCTGCTTTCAAGCAGCAGAAGTCCAAGTCCCATGTGACTTGCTTCAATTGTGGCAAGAAGGGCCACTACAAATCCGAATGCAAGTCCAAGCCCAAAGAACAAGGTGAGCCTAGTAAGGTTTCTATGATTACTAATCTAGTTGCCATGATAGCACATGTTGCAACTGTGGGGGCTGACTTGGACTGGTGGATAGACACTGGTGCGACCTGCCATGTCTGTTCAGACAAGGACTGGTTCGTCTCTTATGAGCCAACTTCAGAGAAGGTCATAATGGCAAACCAGACACAAGCTGAAGTACTTGGGATCGTGTATTTCCCCTTCCCAAAATTCTAATATGTTTTAATTTTATTTTATCATAAATAACTTTTTAGATATTTCGGTTTTATTTTAGGCCTAAAAGATTTGGTTTCAAAAAAAATATTTCTAAAACACATCATAAGTACTTCAAACTATTTTCAAATAAGATATTGTGCGATATAAATGTACTCTGATTAGTTTTGCTGGTATCTAATATTTTAAATACTAGATATTATTTTCGTATATGAATTTAATCCGTTATTGGATTAAGACTATCTAAATTTATTAGTCATCACCTTGCCAATAAAATAGTTGCTTATTAAATTAAGTTTATTTCGATAATATTGAATAGTGTTTAAATTTTCATCCCGAGCCTTTAGTAGATTTAGAGTAGGATAATCTAGTTTCAAATTTTGTTGATTTAATATTACTTTTAAGATATTATGTTGGTCTTTCAATTGAGCTGGATTTAAATTCGTACTATTCAAACTATTTGACAATACTAAATGACGATTTAAATTATTTTTCTAAGCAACATATATTATTTTTAAGACTAATAAGTTATTTAATTTGTTTCGAGTTATACAATTTGATATATTAGTAATATCCTTAATTGGTAATTGATAATTTATTTGAATTTAAATTGCATACTTTAAATTGTTGGATAACACTGACGACTAGTTTAAGGATAAGATTTGTATCAATACAGGATTTTGATTTGGTTATACTATTCTGATTTTTTATTTAAATGAATATTTATCTATTGGAATTATAGCTCTTATCCATACACTCGGTATATAGCCCTCTCCCTATATACCTATGTAGGCAAATCCCCTTGTTTCTCCATGTTAGATAGTATAAACCGATCACAACTTCACCATCACAGCGCCATCCCTCTCCCTGGCAAGCCCCGCCACCAACGATAGTACACCACCGCCATCATCACCATCATGGACTTGTCGTTTCAACAACAAGCCAACAGCATATCCGTGCCCGGTTGTGTCTGTGTGTCCACAACAGAGAGTATATCTCATTCGTGTCCGGACCCGTGCGTCCGTGTCCCATCCATCCATCTTATTCCACCATTACAATTCTATTACCGTGTCCGAGCCGACAGGCCGACTCGGACGTCCCGACAAACACCAGAAACAGAAGAAATACCCGAACCTTCGTTGACGCCGAGGCCGCCATCCCCGCGTGGCCTCCGTTGACAGCGTGACGAGACCAGCACTGGGATGGGAAGTCACCGCCCTTCGTTGGCGCGGTCCACCGCACCCTCTCCCCCGTCTCCGTCGCAGCGCACACCGAATCCCAACCACTCACCTTATCCGACGCCGGCGAGCAGCCCCCACGCGTCGAGAGCCGTGCCAGCCCAGCCCTCTGCGCCTCCAGCCCGACCTCAGGATCCGCGCTTCCGCGCCGCCCGGTCTCGAGTGCGGCCTTTCGGCGAGTCTCCATCGCCGAGGTGCAGAACGTCCTCCGCACGACCGGAGTTTCCCGCGCCTGGGCCCTCATCTTATCCCTCTGCCCCGGCCACGGTGGGACGACCGCACCGTCGTCAGAGCAGCACACCGGCCCAGATCTCGAACACCGTGCCGCGCCTCCCTCCGCCCTCGGCGAGCGCGCGCCGCCCGCGCTCCGACGTTCTCCGCCTCACGCGCGACTCCCCGAGCCAGAGCGCCGCCCTGACCGCTCCACCGAGCACGCGTCCAGCCATGCGTGTGGAACCTCCGCCGCTGGCTCGACTGCGCAGCCGCGACCGACGATTTCCGGTGAGCCCTCTCCTTTCCCTTTCTCTATTCCACCCTTTCCTCTTTCCTTTCTTAATCTATTTTCTCTCTCCTTCCCTTGGGAGAAGAGTCAGTATTAAGAAGGAAAGGTTGAAAACGAGAATATGACATTTGAGCTGGTAACCTTCATGTAAAATATCAGACTTAAGTATACTAAACTACTGTTTGTTTTACTGCTCTATTATTTAGTTATTAAATCCTTAGAATTAATTATTGTATTAGTATACTAAGTGGATTAGGGTATACATATGTTGGTAGATACATGTACATAGAAATAGAGTATAATACAAAGACTTTGTAGCAATTATTATTATTATTAATGTTATTATTATTATTATTATTATTATTATTATTATTATTATTATGATGTACCATTAATATTTTAATAAGTGTATATTTTCCTAAAAACGTATTTTATAACAATTATGGTAAATCGGAGTTAGCCTTGAACGTTTATTGAGATTTTCAAAATACTTGTTTAAAGTATATTTTACTAATAAAATATAGTTCCAAAACATCATAGGTATTTTCTAAATTATAAATATTTATTATAAATATCCTCGAATGTTTATTTATATTTTAGTTTTGATCCAAATATGAGTTTTATTTGTTTCCAAAGGATTTACTAAAAATATTTCATTAATGTTTTTAAAACATCAAAGGTAATTTCTAAAAAATAGATTATAAATATTATATATATATACACACTCTTATTAAAGATTTTCCTTTTATTGAATGAATTATTCTCGATTTCCATCTTGGTCGCGTCTAGTCATAAGTTCCTATTTCTTGTGATTCTGACATCATCATATCGACCCTAGGCTAATCGGACTATCATGGACACAATGGTATTATTGGTTTCTCCAGCTAAGGACCTCAGGCAAGTGCACTTTCTGATTGCTTTCCGATTCATAGTAGTCTTTTCATTTCATGTCTATACATATATCTTGCTGCTTGTTGACACGCTCGTCACACGGAGTAGTCGGGAGGGGAAGTATCTTAGTACACATGTGAACTACCCAGAAATATTTTCAAAATGTCTATTATTGCATGATAGCAGCTGCACACGACATGTGCAGTGAGCCGGATTTACCCCCTAGCCGTTCACATGTCGAAAAGGATATTTCACACCACCTAGATAGATGTCTTTTATTAGTTTTTCTTTGTTTACTTCTCTATCGTGCTATGTCACCAGTTTTCTTACCAGCTTTCATATTCCATATGCTATTTTCATGTCTTGTTAATTCTATTGTGTTTTGCATTACCGTCGGTTTGTGTACTTGTTCCATTCCTGACTGGAAACTAACATTTTTCAGGTTTAGCCGCGATCACTCTTAGCACTGGGAGAACTTGGGTATGCTGAAGACAACCTAGAAATAGAAAGCAATTGTATCAATTTCATTAATTGTAAAATCCTGTATTTTCTTAATTATAAATCTTGTAAATGTTGTAATAAATTTAGAATTGTGAATGAGCAACAAATGTTGTACTTTGAACATTTATTTCTTGCGGGCTTGACAGCGTTCTACCGCCGACTCTGCAGCGTAGGCTGGCTTGGACACGTCTCGTATCCGGAAAAGCGGGTGCGGGTCGTGACAGATCGGGACGGTGGAGCTGAAACTCACATCGGGGAACACTCTGACGCTTCAAGGTGTGAAGCATGTTCCAGTAATTGCTAAGAACCTGATCTCTGGAAGTCTGCTCTGCAACGCAGGCTTGAGGATGGACATCAATGCTGGCCAGTTTGTGATGTCCAAGAAGGGTACATTCTTCGGAAAAGCTTTCCAAACTGAAGGAATGTACAAGATTCAGCTTGTTGTAACCCAGCATGATAATATAAATGCAATCACTTTTTCTGATTATTCTCTTGAGTTGTGGCATAATAGGCTAGGACATGTTCATTGTAAAAGGATTAACAGAATGTCTAGTCTAGGACTTATCTCCAAGTGTGGGGGTAAGGTAGAGAAATGCGAAGTATGTGCTCAGACGAAGATCACAAGAAAACCCTTTCACAGGGTCCATCGAAGCACAGATCTTCTGGAGTTGGTTCACTGAGATATCTGTAACTTCAAACAATTCTCTACAAAGGCCGGGATGAAGTATTTCATTACTTTCATCGATGACTTCTCTAAGTATGCTTTCGTCTACTTGCTCAAGTCTAAAGACGAAGCATTCGAGAAGTTCAAGGAATTCAGGACCGAGGCTGAGCGGCAAACTGGACAACATCTCAAGAGGTTAAGGAGTTATCGAGGCGGGGAGTATCGGTCTCATGAATTCTTATCATTCTGCAAAGAACATGGAATCATCAATGAGACAACGGCTCCGTACTCTCCTCAATCCAACGGAGTAGCAGGAAGGAAGAACAGAACGTTGACAGAGATGATGAACTCCATACTGTTGACTGTGGGTCTTCCAAAGTGCTACTGGGGAGAAGCTGCACTAACGACAATGTTCATTCTGAACAGAGTGCCATATGCAACTTCCGACATAACTCCTCATGAACTCTGGTTCAAAGTCAGACCTAATTTGAATGTCATTCGAGTGTGGGGGTGTCTGGCTTATGTGAAGCTCCCGGATATGAAGATTCAGAAGCTGGGGACAAGGACTACGAAGGCGATCTTCTTGGGGTATGCTGAGAAGAGTGATGCTCGAAGATTTCTTGATATCGAGTCAAACCATATCATCGAATCTCGCGATGCTGAATATTTTGAAGACAAGTTTGCAAAACACAAGAATATTGTTCTCGCAGATCTTCCGGAGAATGATGAGGGTACAAAGCAGACAGAAGTCTTTAATGTACAGTAGTCCAAGATGAAGCTGTCGTCAAGGAGACACCAGCTGAACCAGAACTCGCTGAGCCGTCAACTAAGCGAACGAGGAGGCCGAAAGACTTCGGAGATGACTTCGTCACCTATCATGTGGAAGCAGATCCGCTTACCTATGATGAGGCGATGAAGACCAGAGATGCTGTATTCTGGAAGGAGTCGATAGACAACGAGATTGACTCAATCACCTCCAACAACACATGGGTATTGGTTGACCTGCCAGAAGGAGCAAGACCCATCGGATGCAAATGGATCTTCAAGAAGAAGATGAAAGCAGATGGAACCATTGACAAGTTCAAGGCCAGGCTAGTGGCCAAGGGGTTTGCTCAGAAGCAGGGGATCGACTACTTTGACACTTATGCTCCAGTAGCTCGGATGACAACCATCAGATTGTTAATTGCTCTAGCAGCAATACACAAGCTGGTGATACATCAGATGGATGTGAAAACGATATTCCTTAATGGCGAGCTGACCGAAGAGATCTACATGCAACAACCAGAAGGTTTTGTCGTCAGAGGTCTGGAAGACAAAGTCTGCAAGTTGATGAAGTCTCTGTATGGTTTGAAACAAGCTCCCAAAATGTGGCATGAGAAGTTTGACAAGGTGATAAGGTCAAATGGCTACAGGGTCAGTGAAACAGACAAGTGTGTCTATACGAAGTTTGCTGACGGAAGAGGAGTAATCGTTTGTCTTTACGTGGACGACATGCTAATCCTAGGTACGGATTTAAGCTGCGTCACAGAGACAAAGAAATTCCTCTCGACCAAGTTCAGTATGAAGGACTTGGGGGATGCCGACGTAATCTTGGGGCTCAAGATCATCCGGACAGGCACTGGAATAGCGCTGTCACAATCTCACTATATTGAGAAGATGCTCACTTGCTACGGGTATCAAGATCTTCCTATAATCGATACACCGTACCGGAGTGATCAAAAGCTGGAGCCAAACTCGAGAAAAAGCGTCAGGCAGTTGGAGTACGCTAGCATCATCGGAAGCTTGATGTACGCTACTACTGCCACAAGACCTGACATAGCTTTTGCCGTAGGAATGCTGAGTCGGTTCACTAGCAATCCAGGCGTTGAGCACTAGAAAGCTGTGAAGCGTGTTATAAGATATCTCAAGAAAACTCAGACATATGCACTTTTCTACAGCGGAGATCCGTCAGTAGTGGAAGGCTTAAGTGATGCTAGCTGGTGTTCAAATATGGAGAGCGAGTATTCCACAGGTGGATTCGTATTCGCCATGGACGGAGCTGCTATATCGTGGAAGTCGAAGAAGCAGACTATGTTATCTCGTTCCTCCATGGAATCTGAATTCTTTGCATTGGATGCTGCTGCAGATGAAGCAGAGTGGCTTCGGGAGCTCATGTATGATCTTCCGGTAGTTGGGGCTCAGATACCGACAATACCGATATACTGTGACAACCAGGCGGCAGCAGCAGTGGCATCAAATGAACTCTTCAACGGAAAGAAGATGACTGTGCGGTTGAAGCACATGGCAGTACACGATCTTATCAAAAGAGGTGTAATTACAGTGGTTGATGTTCGGAGTCAGGAGAACCTGGCAAATCCGTTCATAAAAGGCCTCAAGTACCAGTTGGTCGATGACACAGCTTGTAAAATGGGCTTGAAGGCATTCTGATAGTGTGTCTTTGTAATCCTACCATAAAGTTTTATGTTATTAGTTCAAAGAGAAATCTACTAGGCATCTAACTTTTGGTTCAAAGGAGGATCACTGACTGGGAAACTATCAGGTAGCAGTGGGTACTTGTTCTCTGGAACATGGAAGGGATACGGACCCATAACCGCTGTTGTCTACTATGTATTTTTTCTGCAGAAAAAACAGATCCTGTGGAAGGTTGGCTTAAACGCCTTAATGAGTTCTCAGGCAGAGTGAATGCCTGGTGTGCTTTACAGGAAGCACGGTAGAGCAGCACTACAAGGAGTGAAACTCCATGCTACAGTGGGGTGACTCCATCATGAGGTTCCCAGGTAGGGATAATGCCTCGACTTTGCAAGCCAAGTCACGGCGGCGTAGCACCGCAAATAGGCAGGTAGCCTAATGCTGTATGACGTAATTAAAGAGTTGTAGACAGCACTACAAAGGGGAGGATGGCCCCATGTTACAGTGGCACGACACCACGATGAGGTACCAAGGTAGGGGTTAAGCCTCGGCATTGCAAGCCATGTCGTTGCGGCGTAACACCGCAAGGAAGCCTTAGGCTTCATGCTGGGTAGTTTGGCACTACAAAGAGGCTTGTGACCTCATGCTACAGTAGTATGATACTACGATGAGGTTCCCAGGTAGGGATAATGTCTCGGCTTCAGGCCATGTCATAGCGGCGTAGCACCGCAAGGAAGCGCAAGGCTTCATGCCATATCTCTTTAATAAAGAACTCACATATAGTGTATGGAAAGAGATATCAGGCCGTCTCTTGAGGGTAAACTTGTAGACGCCCAAAAAATTATACACTGAAACCAGGCTGGCACAAGGCCTTCAATGTGCAGCCAGAAGCACAGTTGATGTCATTATGTGAGTAGGAAGAATTGCAGTTATGGTGCAGAATTCAAGGCTTAGTCCATTCTTATATCATGCTGTTATTTAACCTATGCGGAAAGATTCAAGTCGTAGCGACATCTCTCCTAATGCATGATGGGCAGTCACTGTGGGGAACGCTCAACCCATATATTGAGATATGTGGGGGATTGTTGGTGTTTTTGCCTTTGGACTAGAAAAGATAGTCCCACATCGGCTACACCAAATGGTGAGTATCTCAATATAATGCATTGCTTGTGTTGAGGTGTGCACATGAGGTGTAGTGGGGCACAAGTTTGTGCCATGTGGAAGTATTTTCCTAGAAGGAAAAAGGATTAAATCCAACAAGGATGCAAGTTAATTTTTGTTGTGCGGACTCGGACTCAGACACGGACTCCAGTATGTCTCGTGCATGCACGGGAGTGTTCGGGGGGTAGGCGTGGACTGGCACACTTCTATGCTGATTGTGGGATGATCTGAAATATCAAACTCTATTTTTGAGTATTGGTATTTTAGTCCCACATCGAATAGGAGAAGAGATGAAGTCTCAACTCCACTCTATAAATAGAGCCCCTTGGCCTCCTTTGGAAGATGCACCAAGAAGAGAGTTGAGGGAGTCTGTTAAGTCCAGGAAGCCCGTTCAAGTCTCAAATATTGACTTACGAGCGTTCCAGAAGTTCTTCGTGAACTTGCTGGTTCCTGGAAGCTGTTCGTGCTCGTGTGGGGCGAATAAAGCTTTGAGCAACGGTGATCATTCACCCCAGCAGGAGTTATTTTCATCATTCGCCAGTCATCTTCGTTGTTAGTCTTATCAGGATTCTATTAGCGCACCTTCGGTGAAGTGTTTGCGTTGATATTATCAGAATTCTATTTGTGCACCTTCTGTGAAGTGTAGCACTAGTGGAACTTCATTTACGTACCTTCTGTGAAGTGTTACGTTCTGTGCACCTTCTGTGAAGTGTAGCACTAGTTGAAATTTCTATTACGTACCTTCTGTGAAGTGTTACGTAATAACGATTGTTTCAACAATTGTTACGAAATTTCAGTTTTCCATCGAAAAATTGTGCCCCGGCACTAACAAGTAGCGGGAGGGGGTGGGGGAAGTAACAGCCGGGGGGGTGAGGGTAGTTTAGGAATAAAGAAAGATTTGGATATCAAGTTAGAAATATAAGTTAAGATAAGATATTAAGTTAGTACCTATAACAATTTAAAGGTATCAAGTTAAAAAGCAGTGATAGTTGAAGGTATCAAATTGTAATTTAGCCTATATTTTACGATAAGAAATTTGCATTCTAGTATTACTATAAATTTATAAGACAACAACGTTTGAACTATCCGACGAAGTCTACCATGTCACTCCCAGTCATTTCATAATCCAGGTCGCTCCCAATCAACTATGTCATCCAAGATAAATTATGAATAAGATAGAACCCACATGGTATGGGTCAAGAAGTAGGACATTGTGTTATTCCAAACAAATGAAGTCACCTAAATAATAATTAAAAGAAATTTCGTCCGGCTTAGGGGTGAGCAGTTTTCGGTTTTTTAACCGAAAACCGGACCGAACCGAACCGATATTCTCATTCGGTTCGGTTTTTTAAATTTCGGGTCGGGTATCGGGTCCAGGATTCCAAGTATTCGGATTTCGGGTCGGGTAACGGTTATTGGGTTCGGTTACCCGACCGAACCGAAAACCGAAACTATTTTTTTATTGATTGTGAAATTACCAAAATGCCCCCCCTCAATTATATAAGGGCTCTTCTTCAGTTGTGTCCTAAAATCTCTCTCTCGTCTCACTCCGTGACTCCGCCGCTGCTGCTCTGAGCTCTCCTCTCCTGAAGAGAAGAGGACTCGAGTCGAGTCTCTCGTGCTCTAAAATCTTTCTTCTTCAGTTCAGTTGTGCCCTAAAATCTCTCTCTCTCTGAGTCTCTCGTGGCTCGTGCTCTCTGGGGTTTTTCGTGCTCTCTCTAGGATTTTTCGAGTCCCTAACCCTAGATCTGGGCCTCTGGCTCTCTCGACTCACAGATCTAGCCGACTACCGAGATCTGGTAAGAAAATATTATAGTCTCTTTTTTTTTTTTTTTACAGATGTTTGTTAGTTTTATTTCCATCTTTCTAATTATTTTGTTATTTTTCTTGCATGATTCATTGAAGTATTGAACTATGGAGAGATCTAACCTAGATCTGGGCCAACTGTGATCTGGTTTTGGTGGGTTCTTCTACATTCGGTTCTTGTAACTTGTTGACATTGTTGATTGTTGATTTGTTTCTACTCAGAGACTACCAGACTCCAGAGCAACTGTGAGTGTGAGTAGATTATTATTTAGTCATGATAATTTCAGTTGATAATTTGTTATTTAGTAAC
Source organism: Iris pallida (assembly GCA_029216955.1). Taxonomy (NCBI): domain Eukaryota; kingdom Viridiplantae; phylum Streptophyta; class Magnoliopsida; order Asparagales; family Iridaceae; genus Iris; species Iris pallida. The sequence continues at coordinate 2,104,605 of JANAVB010001796.1, read as the reverse complement.
TGTGAGTGAGTAGATTGTTATTTTAATTTGTTAATTTTAGTAACTGTGAGTGTGAGTAGATAATTTCAGTTGATAATTCATAATTTTTGTAACTGTGAGTGTGAGTAGATTGTTATTTAAATTTGTTATTTAGTCAGTTTTTGATTTCTCATGATAATTACAGATTGTTATTATCAGTTTGTTTTTTAGTCATGATAATATGTTAAATCTTGTTAAATTACAGTTTGTTATTTTGTTATTTAGTCATTATTATCAGTTTGCTATTTCCAGTTTGTTATTTCAGTTTTTGATTTCTCATGATAATTACAGATTGTTATTAAAGTTTGTTATGTAGTCATGATAATTTGTTAAATTCTCATAAAAATTTCAGTATTTCTCACTCATTAGAAATCTTGTTATTATCAGTTTTTGATTTCTCATGATAATTACAGATTGTTATTATCATTTATCAGTTTGTTATTTCTCAGGATATTTACAGTTTTTCTCATGAGCAATTGGTTATTTAGTCAAAGATTGTTATTAGATTGCAGTTGATAATTTCAGTCAAAGATTTAAGTTGTAATTAGATTGTTGGTTCCTGGAAGCAGATCGACGGAAAGGATCGAATCTTGCTTTATCGATGGTGATCTTCATCACCCCCAGTGACTTGTTATTTTCTTCTTCAAGTTTTTTTTTCCTATCTCATTGTAGCAAATGCGAATGCAAATAGATATTATTGCTTTCTGATTTCAGCAACTTGGGGTTGCTAGTTTTCTTTTCTGAAAAATACAGTTTGTAGTCTTACTTTCGTACAAGTTGTAGTTAAAACATGAGTTATAATTTGGTTGCATAAGACCAGAGTGATGCAATCAGTCGTAACCTTCAGTTTTCACTTACATATGTAGGATCTTTGTAACCTTCGGAAATAATATTAATTTCAAAGCAAGATTCGAGCAATAAAGACAAAAAATCGTGCAAGTTTTGTCCATGTAAGTTTTGACAAACTTGAGTAGTTTGACAGAGAGCACTAGCTACAACATCTAAAAGAAGAAGATATCTTTGAATCTTGAACTCATCAACGTCGATTATGTGTTGACAGATCCAGAACCAATTCTTCCATAAACAGATGATATACAGAAGCTGGCATATACCATTATTTTGCAACAAAAATGGAAGAAATATAACTTGTGCAAGTTGTTGATTTTCAACTCCATGAATGATTCCATGACAGAGTCCTACAGCAAGAAGAGCTTGCTAAAGACGTCTGAAAATCTCTTGAGAAATAGTACAAAGAAGACAAAAGAGGGAGTAAGAGAGAGAGAGAGAGAGAGAAAGAGATAGAGAGAGAGAGAGAGGAGAGGAGAGAAGAGGAAGGACCAGGGCCGGCCCTGGGGCCGTGCCAATAGTGCAGCCTCACAGGGCCTCCAATTTTTGGGGGCCTCAAAAAAAAATATTATGGTTAGTTTTGTAATTTTATATTTCAAGTTATTCAATTTCTTCTTCAATTCCTACTTTACAATTCCTCCAAGACATCCAATTCTCGGATCCCTATTCCCTACTGACTCTAAGATTCATATTTATAATCATACAAAAAATTGGGATTTCTTAAAGATATTGCACTGACCGGTGTGTTAATTGCTATTTTGTTTCTAAAGATCCCTCAATTGTTAGATGAATTTATTTTCTACAATAATGATCAGACTTTTTTATATATATAATTAAAAATTTGGATGTGCATGCTTAGTATTTATTTAAGAAATAATGATGTCGAAGACCGGAGCTCTTGGTCTTGCATCAGGTCACTCAGGTCCATAGCCGATACTATGATTTACGGGACCTATGACAAAATCTAAAATTTGGACCATTTTTCTCACATAAATAATTTTTTTTAGCATTTTTACAAGCAAAATCATCAATTAAGCTATCAAAATCAACAATCAAGCTATCATATTTTTTTTCGATTGGAGCGCTGATTTTTTTGTTGCTTCCAGATTGGATCTTTATTTTTTTTTATATATATCTAGTCTATTGTAAAATTACGGGACTTCCAAAATTAGGGGCCCATGACAGTCGCCCACCTCGTCCGTGCCCTGGGCTGGCCCTGCTCAGGTCTTAAAGGCTCTAAATTCTGTGATTACATACTACTTCTCATTTGGGTATTGATCGTTATTCATTTTATTATATATTTTCATCAATAGAAAAATTTGAGGTCAGATTTAGACAATTTAACGGTCAACACGTCTTCTATATAAAACATGTTTATTATACTATGTAATGTGCTTAAATATAGATAATTTGAGCTTTAGTTATTTTGTTTAGTAACTACCTATAGATTCAGTTATAATATACAATCAAGAGCATCTCCAGAAATTTTGATAAAGACATATAATAATATATTTAAAAAATATGAATAAATAAATTTAGGGCCACATTTTAAAATTTGTACAGGGCCTTCAATTATTAAGGACCGGCCCTGGGAAGGACTAGGGAGGAGAGAGAGAGGCATTGAATTCTAAAGGAAATAAGAGAGAGAGAGAGAGAGAGAGATCATCAGCAAGAATGAAATATGAGGGGAGGCGAGAGGAGAGGAGAGGAGAGGAGAGGCTCACTTGTAAGGAGGGAGGGATGACCCCACAACTTAAAGTTTAAGTTAAGAGAAAATGCATGTCGAACTAGGGACCGCGCACGTTATACCGTACTAACGTGACGGTCTTTCGTTGGCTCCAGCATCCATCCCCTCCGCTAGTACCGGGTTCCACTGGAACCAATAGGGGACCGGCTTGTCAGCACGGTCTGACGTGCACGGTCCCTCTCTTGTTTCGACAAACATCACCATGTAAGGTAGAATGTCATTCAACTGTTTCTTAAAACAAAAGTTAATTTAGTAAACTAGTTTGGTCCATGAAGGTGGCTATAAGGAATTAAGTTGTCAATGTGGAGGTTTTCAAGTTATCATTTGCTAATATAAAACAATCTATGTTCTAATATTCTATACAATGAAGTTACATTGTACATATGAATATTCTTGATAAACAATCTTTACACCAATGAGTGAAAGAGACAGGAGCTTCATGACCGCCGGCTGATGTACGGGACTTACTCTCACGATTTGCCAAAAGAAAGAACACTAATGCTAGATACATCATACATTCCATGTGAGAGTAAGTCCTACTCTACCCTTACTAAAATGAAAATGAAGTCTTGGGCTCAAACCTTAAGAAAGACGGTTCTATACAGGATATTGCATAATTAAAACAAAGGGTCAAAAATTAGTGTGTTCGAAGCCTATCGATCGATAAATTCCTTTTCTATACATTATACGATTTTTCTCTCTTTCAAAGCTAACTTGTAACTACTTAGCTATATAACTATCAACTTTCCATACTGAAATATTTCTAATTTTTATTTTCAGTTTAATATCATGAGTTTTTCTTTTGTTGCTAATGTTAATAGGAAGAACAAGAACATTCATAGTGCATGCCCGTACATGATAGACTAGAAGGTGGCAGATGAATAGGATGATAGGCTAACTAGGAGAGAATATTCTGTCGAAATTAAAAATAATTTCCATTACCGAAATTGTAGTTTATCATAGTACCGCACATTTTTTATTCGTAACCGCAGCACTGGCCTGCAGTTTTGGCCCACCCACCACATGTCAGCCTTCCAATGAAAAAATTTCTGGTGGCGAATCCGAGCTAACGGGAGGGCAGTGGGCTGTTGTTATATGGCATGGCAGTCACTTCCGCAGTCACTGACTGCAAGCAAAATATCATTTCCGTTTTTATTCAAGTAACAATCAGCAACAAAAAAAAAATGTTGAATCCAATTTGGCTAAGGAAACAATTCTATGTACATTGACAGTGTAGCCAAGCCATGCGGCCAGGCCATTGCCATGAACTACAAACTTTGAGCTGCAGTGCAGGAGAAGAGAAGCCTAAACCAGCAGCTCGACAGTGGACCGGCAGACGGGGCAGGTCGAGCGATACCGCAACCACATGCTGACGCACTCGGCGTGGAACTTGTGACGGCATCCGGGAAGGAAGATCAATCCCTCCTCGCCGTCCCTAAACTCCGCCAGGCACACGGGGCACTCGAGCTTGTGCGGCAGCTCCGGGGGTCCGGGGGCGTACACGAAGATCGGAAGCGACGACAGAACAGTTGCTGCCGCAGCGGCGGAGGGCGCTGCAGGGATGGGAGGATCGTTGGGCGCGGCCGAGGAATTATTGTTGTAAGTGGTGGCGATGCGGTGGGTGAAGTAGAGAGCGCAACAGCAGCAAATGAGAAGGCCGAAGACTGCGGCTGTGACGAAACCGACGATCGCCGCCGCCAGTACTAGGTACCTGATGTTGCTGCTGGAGTGATGGGGGGTGGCTGTGGGAGGTGGGGACGGTGGCTGATCACCTACCGAGTTCATTCCGGGAATACGCTACGCTTTTCCTTTGACCATCACCGACCCCATGTCTACTATATAGACCCCGTCCAATCAACTACAAGTGTTGACCATACCTCAAGGTGCAACTTGGGCCCCGGTTCTGGCTTGGGCCCGGCCCGGTCAAACTTGGTCTGGGCCGGCCCGAGCCCGGTAAACGATCCGGACCGATCCAGCTCGGTTTGACCGCGGGTACGGACCGGCCAAACCTGTTAATCCCGACCGGAAACAGCTAGAAACAATATGACGCTAACTTAGGCAATTCCTCAGTCTTAGAAGAAATCTCGGAATCCTGTGTGTTGGCCATGGTCTGATCCTCGAGGAATATTATGTCCCTGCTTTTGTATAGCTTTCTTTCCACTGGGTCGTATAGTCTATAGTCAAACTCATCCCAACCATAGTCGACAAAATGCACTGCCTCGTCTCATGCATAAAGGCCTTACAACAAAACAGTCGAAAGTGACTATATATACTCTATTAAGTATAGCACCCAGCAAAGAAGCACTAAGAGATAAATTAATAACATAAGCAGCAGTATTGAGAGCCTCACTCCCATAATTGTCCAATAAGTTTGCTTCTGACAGTAAAGATCGTACCCTTTCCATCATTGTCATGTTCATATGCTCCGTTATACCATTGAGTTGAGGTGTCTTTGGTGGAGTTTTCTGTTGTCGAATTCCTAGCTTACTGCAATAAGCATCAAAGAGATCAACGTATTTGCCGTCTTTGTCGGACCGAACACACTTCAACTTCTTGTCCGTCTCCCTTTCAACAAAGGCCTGGAACTTTTTGAAAGTGGACAACACCCGATACTAGGTCTTTATAGTATAGACCCAAACTTTTCTAAAACAATTATCAATAAAAGTTACAAATAAGAAGCACCATCAATATCTGTTACCTTCATTGGACTACAAACGTTCCAGTGAACCAACTCGAACAATGTCGGCTTCCTTGTAGATAGGTGACTTTTGAAAGACATCATATTTTGCGTTCCAGCATCTTTCCAGTCATGTAGTACATGCATCTCTCCAAATTTTAGACCTGAGCCCTAGAATCACTTTTCATTTCAACAAATAGCCCATTCATTTCTCGCTGATATGGCTTAGTCGCCTATGTCATACCCTAGTAGACGCATCACTAACTACATTATCTCATGTGCCCCATGTGTATTCCTTTCTATACAGTAGAGACCGGGCATCTTGCTTCCACAGACAATCACTAACGAATTTCTAGAAAGCTTCCAATGATAGTTCCGAAAGAGATTGAGAATCCTTCATCATCCAACCAACATCAGGCTGAAACGGATATCAGGGACATGACAAACACCTTTGAGTGCACATCTCCAATAGCAACAGCCATTGACACATTCTCGTTGCCCATCTTCAATACTCCATAGTCTTATGTTGTGTATGTGACAAAAAAGTGTCATGTGGCAAGATACGTGTGTCGAAGGCCCCGAGTCCACCAGCCAAGAATTGCCATCGTTGGTGAGGTTCATGAAAATCTCACCACCTACAATAATTAATGTTGCCTCCATGTGCCAAAATGATAGTTGTCGTGTTCTCACTCTACTTTTCTTTGTCTCCATTTTTTTTCTCTCTCTCTTCCAAGCAAAACAGTTTCATTTGATGCGTCCCTTTTTACCATAATGGTAGCACTCGAAGTCCTCGTACTGACTCTTGGACTTGCCTCTGCTCTCGTCTCTTCTACCGTCCAGATCATTGCTTTTACTTATGCCCCAGCTATTTGAAACATGCGCTTCTGAAAGAGATGTAGATGAAGAGCACTGAGATTTCCTCCACATCTCTTCATTTAAGAACCCGCTCTTGGCGAACTACAGAGTAACCATGTGTTCTGGAGCAAAAGCGATTATGGACACTTGTATCGTCTTCCACAAGTCTGGCAATATACATAGTAACCACAGTCCTTGAATTTTATCGTCAAACTTCACTTCTATAAAGGATAACTGATCAACCACACCATGGAACTTACTCAGGTGATCCGTAATGGACGAACCATCTTTGTACCTCGGACTCATCATCTGCCGGATCAAAAATAACTTGCTTACCTCAGTTTTCTTCGTATGGAAGGATTTCAACTTCTCCCATAGTGTCATTGCGTGCTCAATATTGGCGATGTGATTATGCACATTCCCATTCACGAACTGCATGATATACTTGCATGTATATGCTCGAACTTTCAGTCCTCGTCGGTCGAATTAATAACTATGCTTCTTGAAAGCGAATACCCAAAAATGCAACTTCTTGACGAACAACAAATCCTTCATCTTGCTCCGCCAATAGTGGTAATTGGAATCATTTAAGTTTACCATGTGCATCGACTTCGCGTCCATCTCTTTTACCTGGTTTGACTGTCAACTCTGACAATCGGTACTGCTCTGAAACCAAAGCACTGAAATCACTCTGTTGGAAATAAAACGCAAAATCATTCCCCCAAACCAAGAGACTACGAAAGAACCAAAATAAATTGCACGAAACCAACTTACCAAAATCACAGACAAAGTACAACGCAAATACAGATGATTTTTGACGTGAAAAATCCTTGCAAGAAAAACTACGGAACGATCGAAGTTGGAAAAGACATCATTAATGAATTAGAAGAATACACCATCTACAAACTTCTCCACCAATCCAACAGGATCATTGCAATTACTCAAAACAATAAAAATTTACTAAAAAGGTTACGGAAGAACAGAGATGACAAGAACAATCATCCGAAACGATCTCATTTCGAAATAGCCACTAATCCCTCTTTCTCTTCTTTAAAAGTTGCAAGCTTTGAGAAACCTAAAAATCTATTAAGTCCCCTCAGTTCTGAGGCAATCTTTACCGTTGATTAGATCCGGTGTTTATAAAACACATTTTTCGGCCTCAACCTCCGAAAAAGGTATACCAGCGGAATACTACAATGTGCCGAATCGATGAATCAAAAGTTTCTGGAACGATCAAAGGTATATCACTGTATACTACAGTATACCTTCGATATATCTTTGAAAATTGTTCAATATTCTGACACACGCTGAAATTCGCCCCCTTTGTAGCCATCGACTCCTCAAAAATTCTCCAACACACGAATGGCACCGCCCAACACCAACACTCTTGTACACGATATAGAAAATAAATTTCTCTCTATTTCACTTAATGATAATTACATTTGAGACTATAATAGAATCGAATTAAACCAAATGAATTCAAGATAAATTTATCTCTAGTTCACATAATGAATAATGATAATTACATTTGACTTTGATCGGGTCCAATTTTGATTTCAAAAAAAAATGATAATTACATTTGAGACTAATAGAATATCATACGAGTCCATAAATAAATAAATTATTAGTACAAGCATAAAATTAGCAAAGGCTGCCAACTGCCACAATTTTATTCATACGACCTTACAATCTTGTGATTAGAACCTTTTAAAGTTGTTTAGGTAATATTCACAAAAAACTGGTTGCTACTATGTTGTTAAATTTTCGATTGGATTTTCCCAAACCTGAAAATTATGACAAAAGACAACAAACTTAATAACTTTAAAGGAATTGTAACTCAAGCAATTTGGAATTATAATAATTAGTGTGGCTCCCAGTAAATTTTTTGGAGAGAATATTTCTAGTTGGCAATGGTTAAGCTACAATATTATTTATTTATTTATTCTGACTTGAGAATATATTTAGATTTAACTCGTGAAATACTCATCCGCGGTGCGGTTTTGCGTTTTCTTGGTGTTGCCCTATAATATAAACAAAACTATCTTAGATAAAGTAGCCAATAAAAGAAATATAAGATAAGAATGAACTATGTAATTTAGGATATGGACTGTAGATGGATACCATTTTACAAATAGAATAGAATAATACAATCAAATGCAGTTAAGAATTTATTGAAGACACCAAAATATAATAGATCACAATACACAACAAAATAACATAAATCGCACTAGAGATACATCTTAATAATTTTGTAAAATGCTCGTCACTTGAATTTTATAAGAGACTAAGTAAAAAAAAAGTCCACGTGTCATAACCATATTAAGATTCTTATTTTTAGTTCCTATTTGAGTGACTGTAAAGGATCTATATTGTTAAATGCTGAATGAATAAAAAAAAGCACAGTGCTGATCTCCACAAAATGGCTGTTATGCAAAAATGCAAAAATGCTACTTCTACTCATCATCAGAGTGCTGATCACAACCATATAAAGGTTACTTCTTCTCATCAGATGCACCAAAGCCAACAGTTGAAAATGCAAAAATATCTTTGAAGATATACTAGTATCTTCAACCATGTTATAATTAGAACATAGATTAGAGACAAAACACAGATTATCCTTGCAGCAACATTTCAAAACCCTATTCAACAGCTGAACATAAAATTTAGACTTTTGCATGCTCTTACTCTCACTTCTTAGACTTCTTGGCAGGTGCACTGAAAAAGAAATAATTGAATCAATTAAATGAAAGATCCAAATTCAGAAGAGTGAACCTAAAGTAGCTATATCCTTACTCTGCAGTTTGGGCTGGAGGCTTGGCGGCTGCAGGTTGGGCGGCTGGAACCTTCTCACCTGGGCCCTGCATGTATAAAGAACATTCATATAATAAATCAACAAAACCTAACTGGATGTGAAACAGCATGGTAAAAAATTATTGCAAGTGCCATAAATAAAGACAAGCATGCCAGGAAAAGCCCTTCAATATAAATGATATAGTTTATTTGTTCGCTTCTCACGCAAATAAATTTGGGGGATTGTGTATAGAATTCATCCTTTAGCATTCATTTTTTAATGTTATCACAAACGAAGAGATCGTCCGTTGCAGGGAGACAACCCTGTCTATGGCAACTTTCACCATGTCACAATGTTCTTATATATGACATGAAGCTCAGAGTTCCAAGTTTGTTCCCCCACTTAAACCCAAGACTTGCTACCTGCTTAATATAAGTCTTGAAGGGTTTCTTGGTCTCCTGAAAATCTGTAAAGATAGTGCACTCAGGGTTTCTTGGTCCTCGACCCTATCCAGAAGGTGACTCATAGACGGTTAAATTCATTGAGCTATAATGATAGGCAAAACACTTTAGGTAATTCCGCATGTAGTTGGTAGCTAGCCAACCCCTAAGAGTAGCGCACTCAGGGTTTCTTGGTCCTCAACTCTATCCAGAAGGTGACTCATAGACGGCTAAATTCATTGAGCAATAATGATAGGCAAAACACTTTAGGTAATTCCGCATGTAGTTGGTAGCTAGCCAACCCCTAAGATTAGAGTGCCTATAAAATATAAATCTAGCTACGTGCTCACAAAAGTCACAAGCTACGTATCCTTGTTCACACAAACACGGGTTCAAATCCTGAACACCTTCAGAGTCTACTAGAACACTGACAATTCACAAAACATGAGGGTAAAGCTCAAGTTCTTTGGAGTAGTAGACCTCTCCTCATGCCATCCATACTACAGTAAGGGCTCGTTTGGATCAAGTTTTTGTATTCCTAGGAATAGGTTTTCAATTAATCAACATTCCCATACCCATGTTTGGTTAGGTTGGGAATAGGTAGTTCAAAAAATTTAAAATTTTCATCTCCATGTTTGGTTTACAAAGGGATAGAAATATTAATTTATTTAATTTTCCTTTAATACCCTTTCATTAATTTCATGATGATTTACATGTTTGGGATAGAAGTTGAAAATTTGAAAATAAAAAGAGGGTATAACCGTCCAAACAAAATAGCCAAACATCATTCCTAGGAAAGCAAATCTATTCCCGGGGGGGCTTGGGAATAGCTTTCCCAAGTCAATGGGAATAACTTCCCCCCTAAGCCCCTCCTATTCCCTCCTTATTCCCAATCATAAACATACCAAACATGGGTAAGGAATTCAAAACCCATTCCCAAGCCACAAAAACTTGAACCAAACGCCGCCTAAAGGATTAGAGAAGCAATTGGTTTGTTAACCTACCACCTTGTATAAAAGGATCAGTCATGAGAAAACGCAATAGCCAACAAACAGTGCGAGCAGAGTAACTAAGATTACAGTTAGACGTACCGAAGGTTCTGATGTGTGCTCCCCTCCTCAACAAGTGATTAGTGCAATAGCCACCAAACATCATAGATACCCTTACTACAAATTTAGGACTATTCATACTATTCGTTAGACGTACCGAAGGTTCTGATGAACTTCCACTTGTATACTCACATGTGTGACAATAGAACAACTAACGGAGAGTAACTAAGATTAAATCAAACATGTAAGAAAAAATTATCACTATAATTTTGATTACTGTTCTCAAGATGTCTAGAAGAAATCAACCATCAGAAGCCCCAAGGTTGCAACTTCTTAACATGAGACAAGATAACTGAACCAAGGACAAACTCTATTATGTTCGCATAACTAATAAATACCAAGTAAAAGATATTCCAGTGCACATTGATTGAATTGTTAAATGATAATATGAATTAAATAATGAAATAGCAATAAACTGGTACGAAGTATTAACTGTTACACAGACAGCTATCATCTTCCAATTCTAATCATTTTTAAACTGTGTGAAAGCAAAGATATCTCCACTCTAAGTCAATAAAAGCATAAAGCAGGAACAATAAGGAATAAGCAACGAGAGATAAAACATCAGACTTAATATAATAGAGAATTTTTGGGCTAGTTTTGTTACTCCAGTGCACATTGATTGAATTGTTAAATGATAATATGAATTAAATGAAATGAAATAGCAATAAACTGGTACGAAGTATTAACTGTTACACAGACAGCTATCATCTTCCAATTCTAATCATTTTTAAACTGTGTGAAAGCAAAGATATCTCCACTCTAAGTCAATAAAAGCATAAAGCAGGAACAATAAGGAATAAGCAACGAGAGATAAAACATCAGACTTAATATAATAGAGAATTTTTGGGCTAGTTTTGTTACTCTGATCTGAAAAAACAAACCTTCCATATCAAATGGCAAACGGCAAATGGTGCTCTCATGGGCATTTGACGTTTGCCATTTTTGGCCAACTTTGCATGGTGAAACGGCAAACCTTAGGAACCAAACAAGTATGTTTGCCACTTTGGCTAAGATACCAGTGGAAACAGCAGCCGCTCATTTCATACACGGGAACGACAATAACCCTTATAGACAGCTGCTATGAAACTGTCTACCAACTCAGGGAATTGGAACTACCATTAAAATGACTAAGGGCTTATATGAGAGAAAATCAGTAATATGCTGAAGAGACTATAGAAGTCAAAAAGAAGTAATATAGGAATTGGAGATTGTTCCTCTCCAACAAATATATAAAATATACACATATTTTCAAGCTTCCTCTATCCAGCAAGCCAGTGAATGAAAAGTCATTTTTAAGGATTATCGTTGTCAAGAAATATCATTCTAACATGATAAATTGAAGAGCATGATCTATGCAAGTATCATATGACATCATAAACTTCAAATGACAGGTAACAACTATTAGATGAATTTTCGCACACTTTGTTAAGCTACTAGAAGGAAGTGCAACATCATCATCTTGCCAAAATAATCAACTCCAAATGCTAAAAAAGACAATGTTGGCATGATGAACTTCAACTCACCTGTGCAAAGCGCTCTTCCCTCCTTGCAATCTTTCTCTCCCTGCTGGCCTTACTCTTGGCTCTCTTTGCTTCATACTGGTCAGAAAGGGTCTTCTCTCTCGCCTTCTCGGCCTTGGATTTGTGAATGCTCTCCATCAGCACCCTCTTGTTCTTGAAGACATTACCCTTCACCTTCATGTACATATCGTGATACATGTGCTTGTCAATTTTCTTTGATTCACGATACTTTCTAAGCAAACGCCTCAGCACTCGCATCCTCCTCATCCAAAGGATCTTTGTTGGAAGCCTAGCCTCCCTTGTACCCTTGCGCTTACCTGCAACATTCAGCAAAAGTAAAAAATATAATCAACTAAAAAGTAGGGCATTATTTTGTATATTTAGACTTTTCAGCACAGTTTACCGTAGCCGGAGTGACGCCCTTTCCTTTTTGCCTCCATAGCTCGTCTTGCACGAGAACGTGAGTGGATCTTCATGGGCTTCCTGATGATAAACCCATCTTTCACTAACTTCCTGATATTCTGGCCTGCGTTAAAGAAAAACATGGAATTCCATTAGAAAGAATCATTCACTGCATAATTTTATTTTAAATTTTGACCAATAGCATTTTGTCAATAATATAACTGATCTTGGAGCCCAATTAAGCAAGTAATAATTTGTGTATGGCCCATTAGCCACCAGAACAGTCGCATCTTTTACCTCAAGAAAGCGATTGTTAATGATAGGTTGATAAATAATGAGACAAGTTTAGCTATAATATTTGTATAAAGAAAGACATTTTTGCTCAAAACCATGCTCCACATAAAAGAGCACACATCTGACTTCAAAGAGAAAATGAAATACTTAGAAAGACTCAAATCAGTAATCAATGGTCAACTTGTGAAAACGATGCTTATGGAGCAAACTTTAAATACTAATACATTAAACTCATGCTATTTGTAAAAAAATATTACTTTTATAGTGTTAAAGTAATGTTCCAACAAAAGTTATACAGTGAAGTGATCTACATAGTTCTTAGAAGTGTAGCCATTGAACAAGTGCTATTAATTATTAATTAACTGCCTCCTAATTTACTATTTCAAAGTATATTAAGGCATACCAATTCACTACTCAAAAACAGCAACCATGTGTCTAATTTAGACATTGCCCACGGGAGATCCCGTGTCAACAGGAAATCTCATGTCTCAAATTTCTCTACTTATACACTAAGAAACTATTATTTTGCTCTACTTATACACATTAAGAAACTACTATTTTGCAATGACACTTTACTTTCTCTCTTATTCCTCTAAACTTTAAATCATTTTACCAACCGTCCTGTCTCTACCGGCACATCTAGAATAAAGATTTTCTAAAAACGTCTTGATCTTGTACAAACTGCAAGACCTCTCATCTATCCGCCATTTCTTCTCGTAACTCCTTCCCTTTTCCACCATGTGACCACCCTATGGTTTCCAAGTTATCAATGACCAGTTGATGATATACCAATTATCTGGTGAGCAACTAGCAAATGTGTTAAAGCATTTCTAATTAAAAAATGATGTTCCATTACTCGTATCACCAGTGTTCTAAAAAATCGGCCTAGGCAGCCCTAGGCCGAACCGAAAACCTCCTTTCCAACAGGTTTGTGCGGTAGTGCAGCTCTGTGCAACTGTTCAAATTTTAAGACTTTTTGTTTATTTATTTTTTGGGATTTTTTGACTTTCATCCCACTTGTTAATATGAATTTGTACTTACATCCCACTTTTTAATTTTATTTGACTTACGTCCCACTTTTCGTCACAAAAAGTATTTATTTTGTCACGAAAAATATTTATTTTGTCACGAAAAGTATTTTCGTGACGAAAAGTGGGACGTAAGTCAAATAAAATTAAAAAGTGGGATGTAAGTACAAATTCATATTAGTAAGTGGGATGAAAGTCAAAAAATCCCTTATTTTTTTGATATTTAGTTGTATTGTGGATATGTTGTTAGGATTTTAAGATTAGATTTGGATTTAGAACATTGAATTTTAAAACTTGAGCATAGCAAATTTTCGAACATTGTATCATTATATACTCATTTTTTTATGTTCTAAAAACGTAAAAAAAACAATATAAAGCGTCATAAGCAGCACAGCTACGATTACTTCAAATCCGATGCCAATACTGACACAAGGAGAATAATTTTCACATGAACAAATTTCATTCAGCCAGCATCTCTCACTAATCAAACACTACAAATAAACAGAAAATTTCTTAAACGTAGTGAAGAATGTGGAACAAATTAGTCTTAAAAAGGGACGTATCGATCGACAATCAACAGCAAACCAATCGAAACATCCGAATCAAACCATAAACCTAAATCCATCGATATAGACCAGAAAAATGATGGAATAAATGGAGGGAGAAGCGATGCTTACGAGAGTTGGCCATGGAGATTTCGTTGACCTCGTTGGGGTCAAGCCATACCTTCCCCTTCCCGCACTTGAGCACGCTGGCGGCGAGCCGCTTCTGGAGGGTTAGAGCAACCATCGCCTTCTTCTTCTTCTTCTTCTTCTTCTTCTTCTTCTTCTTCTTCTCTCTCTTTCTCTCGAAAAGAGAATGAAACCCTGGACTAAAAGACGGAGAGTGGTGGCGGCGAGGATGAATTTATACAGTTTGCAGCTAGGGTTTCTCTTAGGGACATGGACCGGGTTAGGGTTCCGTCTATAGTTGTGGGCTTTAGGCCTGTTTGTAAATAAAATATCAACTTTGGGTTCCCTTTCACTATTTATGTTGTCCTCTAGAAAGATTAGAAATATATTTCTCTCCACACTACAGTAGAAACTCTATAAAATAATACACTTGGGACCACCAAAATTTATTAATTAAAAGAGTTATTAATTAATCGATAAATTAATAATTATTAATTTATATATTAATTAATATTTTATTAATTTATAGTAAAATACTTACGTAGTTTACAAACACCTTTCAAGCTTCCACTTAATTATTGTATACAATGCATGTGTATATCAAATGAAGGGCCCAATTTGAAAGAAACCTTCAATCTCCCACCTTATTATGCTTCTTGTGTTCAGTGTATCACTTTATGGACATTAAAAATATTTTCAAGAAACCTTCAATTCTTGAGTCATTTTTCAAGAAACCTTCATAAATCATTCATGTAATATGCTATATATAAGGAATTATTAATTTATATTTTATATGGGGTCTGAAGAAATTATCAAAAATGTATTATCTTATAATTTTAGCGAATTATTAATTTAGCACCCTATCCCCGAGTCGGGACCGGCCAAAAATATTATCTTAGAGAGTTTATTAAATAATCGAGTATTAATTTATAGAGTTTCTACTGTATTTGGTTAGCGTCTTTTTTTTCCTTTAGCCTTTACATCCTGAATTTTATATCAGCTTAAAATTTAAGTCCTCACATATCCAATTGAAGAGTTTGGATGCTGAATTTTTATATTTGCTTCTTTATTATACTCTCATTTCCAGCATGTGTTGATTGTTGTCGTTGTATTTATGTTCAGGGTATAATAAAAAAGGAAACAAAAAATAAAAATTTAGAATTCAAACTTTTCAATTGAACATGTCAGAATTTAAACTTTAAACTGGTATAAAATCCATGGTCTAAAAGCTAATTATCCCCTTGGCAAGTGTACCGGTAGTGAAATCAGTGTATTGTACCTCCCCTATATGTTAGTAGAAAACGATATATTGGCGTTTCATAAAGGCCACTGATAGAGGCACAACCAAAAATATAGGGAACATCACAAATTTTGAAGTCCTGAAAAAATAAGAACTTTCAAAATTTTGACAGTGGGGACTACCAAAATTGTGTCATCTCCAAACAAATTTGGTTGTCAATTTATCAATAGCCTATATATAGTACTGTTACGGTCAAAATGGAGGAAAATTTTGTTGGAAAATCTGGATTAAGGGCTAGCGTAGCTTCCGTTTGAAACGACATTATTTTTATTTCAAATGAAAAACGTCAAATGATGTTCGGCCATTTCGACCATTTTTTGTACGGTGAAAATGGCAAAAAATAGAAATTAAACAAATTTCACTCATCTTTCGGTCAAAAAGTCGACAGTAGTTCAATTTCAAGCCAAATTAGTTATAAAATTTGAGATATGAGTTCGTGCGAGAAATTTTTTGGACTATTTTTCTTGCTAGTGCAATATTTATCACTTATCTTTTAGAAGTAACTCGATATATTGTATCATTTGATTTTAAGATTTAAAATGTCTTTAATACAAGGTAATATGGATGGGAATTTGATATTTCAACACAAATTTATGTGTTTGACGTAAACTTGATTGAAAAAATACTTAGAATAGATTGTTATTACATGCTCATTATATTTCCACCAAATAAGCGAAACAGTTCTCATCATAAGAAGTGGGTATAATGTATTATCATTCTATCCTAAATTTGATGCATATATTATTGACACCGAATACATCTGGCTCTCGTGGTCAGTAAAGAGAGGTATATCTTTTTTGGCCCAACTGTGTATGCAAAACATCATGCACAAAATCTCGTGCGTTATGTCGGACAAAAAAATAAGTTAATAGAGAATTCCACAAAAACTTCTCACAATACTGTAATTTTTAGTCTTGATTCTCAACTTAGATATCTTATATATAAAAGATTGCTACATGATTTTCTATTGGGGTTTTGATTGTTTACAAGAATTATAGTCTTACGTTGCCTAAAATTTCAAATGTGTATTTTAATATAAGACTTTTTGGTATTGACTTGTGCACATGGGTGTGGTAGCTAGCCCATGTGGTTGGTGCGGTATTTTCCTAGAGGACAAGGATCAATGCACCATGGAAACAATCTTGTTTTTATCATCCATTCTTTGGGATTTTACTTAGGAGCTAAGCCCCAACTCGAACTTGGGCTTGGATGAAGAGCACAAAGTGGTGCTTTAATGGCGCACTTTGCACTTGGGCTTGGATGAAGAGCACAAAGTGGTGCTTTAATGGCGCACTTTGCACTTCGCGAGATGTCACTCGTTTTTGTGCGAGTTATTGCGGTTGTATAGTTTATGTCATGCCCCGACCCCGGAGGACCATGTAGCCGTTACTAGGCGTGACGCCATACAAGCCTAAGTTGCGCTTGTACAAGGCATCATGCCCTGCAACTATACATTCCTCCAGAATCGGGACATGACATAATGGTATCAAAGTAATTCGATCCTTTGGCTCCTCTTGGTTTGTTTCAATTCGAAGATGTCTACTTGATCGGAAAAAAAATTGGCCTTCGATCTTGATATCGTTGATGAGATGAATGTTCCATGCAATAAGTATGTAAATATTTTTCAATGATACTGACATGCATTTATTTGATTGGTGACAGCATTGTAATGAGGACCATCGATGCTAGGAATAGTGGTAAGTTTTTTTTTTTTTTTTTGTAAGTTTCGAGGAGCCAGAAATTTTGAGTCGTGGTAGAGGCAATGCATTTGCAAGAGCCCACTCTATGATTCATGGTTGAAATTCTAGACACAATTTGGTGTAAATGTCTCAATCGGTAACAAATATGGATGATGGGAATTGACTAAAAAGTAAATTATAAAACTTAATTTAGTGTTAGTAATTATGCTTATATTTTTAGCTGATGCAACAGTAGGTGATATGGCTTACCGACGTTGGTGGAAAACAGAGCCGGCCCAGACCCAGGGCAGGCAGGGCCTAGGCTGGGGGCACCATATTGTTGGGGCACCAAAAATTTTATAGTGTAATATATATTGGGCTTCAAGTTCCTGTTCCTTCTATTATGGACCTGCCGTCTGGGCTAACTTTGGTAAATACTTAACTAGTAAACCTAAAACCAAGTAATAGCCACACATAAAACCAAGTAGCAGCCATAAAATAACCGCCCCCCAATTAATTCATTTGTCGTCTCGTATTCTCTTCCTCTCCTCGGTTCCCTCTTCGTCCGAGAAAAAAAAAACTCCCTCCTTCATTTCTTTGATGGTGATTCTTCTCCCCAAGTCCAACGTTAATTTCTTCTTTTATTTTGTTTATAATTGAAGCATGTCTAATTTTTTTTCATCTTCTCAGTTTTCTCCTTTTTTGTTCGGGCTCTTCCTCCGTTTTGATCTTGAACAACCAAGATTAATAGAATTTACTTGTATGAATCTTACTTTTTACTATTTTATTTGTGAAATTTAGAAATGTTATTACTTCTTCCTAAAATTTATAACTAGAGTATATTACATTTATAAGCAAATCACTACAAGAACCCATTTGTTGTTTGCAATTATGTATTGTTCATTGAACTTTATTTAGATTTGATGGTTGTTGTCACGCCCCAGAACCAGAATACTGGAGAGCGGGGGAATGACTCAGCCAGCTACGTATTACGGGTAGATGAATACCGTATAATACGATCAATGCTGTCTAACCAGATGAGGGGGTGCATACTACATAAAGGTCTTACTATGGTCATTACACATCTATTGTCTCAATCATTCAAGCAAGGAAACCGAAACAAAGAACATGTAAGATAAAGCAGTAAGGCGTCCCAAACGCTCAATCAAAATGTTCTTGAGATCTGGCTTTACAAAACATAGCCAGATGGTATAGCAAGTATACACAATTGTTATCAGCTGCAGTCTGACTTAATTACAATCATATAAAAGTGAGTACAAGACAATCCGACTAACATGTCGGTGCCAAACGGCTAAGTATAAAGGTAAATAACAAAACGAGCGGTGAAGTAAGGAACCCACTCGAGTCCTCCTGCAATCATGCCTCTAGTATTGACCATCTTGGAGGTAGAAGTACGCTGGATCCTCGGGAACCGGCTCTAAATCTGGCCATGCAAAACCAGAGAGGTTAGACCTCTAATAGCAAGTACCACAAGGAAGGACGATATGAAGGACATAAACCAGTAAGTAAAAGAATATAATAATAGATCTCTGCTTGCTACTAGGATTCACATCACATCACGACACTTCGAACCAACCTCCCAACCAAACAAGGACAGAAGTTGGCCCGTCATGTCCTGACATTCTGATCATCCCAGTTAGGTAACAGAGTAGATACAATACACAAACAAATCATCTTTGAACGGCCAATCAATTCCTACGGCTTGCTATTGTGAGTCCCAAGTTATCCTGGAATTATGCAATTAGGGATTCCTCAGTTCTTACTATGCGCAAGCAAGGCTAGTCTATACAATCAATCAATTGCGCCAATCATGTAGTTAGACGAGTCCCAGGGGGACGCCCGTCGTTATAGCATGTACAATAATATAATCAGATATCGTTCCCTGTCCGTGTGACAGATCTACAGTATCTGTGGGAACCAGCCGGCCCGTCGGGCACTTAATAGTCCCAAGGGGGCTGCCATGTAAGAACTCGGGAATCCATTCTCTCCATGCCATCATTATTTTATTTAACTTAATGGCCTCTATGTTGAGTGAAGTTCCATGCCGTGGATCATGGTCATTCGAATGAGTACTTTCGTACGGGGTACGATATGCGCAACTCTACAACGATACCCGTGCGGCTAGGTTGTAGGTTTTACATAGCGTGATGCAACAATCAATTTAACCACGGAATAATTATGCCTTGACCATAAAGTACACATGCTGTCTTTATAAGATAAATAGAAAATTAAATAATAAATAATTACTTTGAAGCCTGCATGTGCCTGTATGCCAATATTCGGGATCGGCTAATCGAGTATAACAGTTCATTACATGAACGTGTCTCATTCATTTCATTCAATAAGACGACTAGCCAGTCTCTTAGTTCCAACTAGGAACGCATGATCAATTATTTAGTCCATGTCATAATCATTATCAATGGTGACAAGGCATGAAAGTCATCAATATTACATGGGGTCGGGTCTATAACTCCTCAGAATTAAGTTCTAGTCATACTGGGTATCCATGGATTAATCAAGACACATGACACATTCTACACAACAATCCATATTTACAATATTATCATGTCATGATTTATCAAGTTCATGCAAAAAGGCGTAAGGATATAATAGAAGAATTATCATGCCATCATTAAATGAATAATTATAA
This sequence comes from Iris pallida, assembly GCA_029216955.1. Classification (NCBI taxonomy): domain Eukaryota; kingdom Viridiplantae; phylum Streptophyta; class Magnoliopsida; order Asparagales; family Iridaceae; genus Iris; species Iris pallida. Next base: position 2,084,554 of record JANAVB010001796.1, on the reverse strand, counting down.
GACAATTAAAACACCCAGGTCAAGAAGTCACGCCAACAAATCTACGCTAAGGCCAAAAGTCACGCAAGAAGTCTATGCTTAAGACCAACAAGTCACGCTAAGTCTAGCTGGGGTGAGCGTGGAAAATGGGCGTGAATAGTGAGCGTGAAAAGTGATACACGCTGGCAAGCGTGAGCGTGAAAAGTCACGCAAGCAAGCACAGCGTGAGCGTGAAGGAAAATTCACGCAGACTCTAGTGAGCGTGAAAAGGTGACAAGAAATCTACGCACGCAAGGATGTGCGTGACTAAAATACACGCACGCTCATGGATGTGTGCGTGACTGAAAATACACGCACGCTCACGAGAACGTTAGCGTGACTAAAAAAAATACACGCACGCTCATATGAGCATGACTAAAAATACACGCAAACACGTAAAGACGCGTGCGTGACTGAAAATACACGCAAACACGTAAAGACGCGTGCGTGACCGGGCTGATGATTTACGCGAGCACGTAAGAACGTGTGCGTACAACATTTCCCGAACTCCAAGTACTATGGAGCCTTCGCTCCAGTGCCAGAGAAATACACCCAAAGTTGATGGACTAAGAACCCATGAACAGCCGAAATACTACAACTTAGATCTAGAGAAAACCAGCCGTAGAAATCAAAAATGCTAAGAACTAATCTCTCTTGGAATCACGAGAAGAAGGCAAATGAACCATAAAAATGGGTGATTGAGAAGCAAGTTTGCACTTGCCTTCTCCTGCTACTGGTAGGTGGTGGGGAGTAATGAGAGGAAGAAGAAGAAGTAACGGTGAGAATGAAGTAATGAGGAGAGAGAAAGAGATGGAAGCTTTAAATAGGAAGATGGTGGTAGGTGGGATGTTGGGCCGGGTTTAAGGGGATTCAGCAAACCGAAACCCAATAAGACTAAAGCAGCAAATAAAATGCAGAAAATAAAATTGCAGAAATATAATTGCAGAAATAAAATTGCAGAAAATTAATTAACATGAAAATTTTAAATAGCAGATAATTAATTAACATGAAACTAAAGGAATTTAAATACAGAATAATACATGATAAATACTAAATAAATACACATGAGTTGTTCTACGCATTCCGGGAACGGAGAGTGACAGTTGTCACAACACAACATAAGAACAAAAAAATCGTTTCTACGGACAAAATATATTCGAAAGAAATTTGGTTTGCTTTATAGAATACATATATGACAATTTTTTTGTGTGTTGTAACAAAGTTTCAAGATAGTAGTTCAAATTTTCTTTTGTTGATATATTTATATATTTATTGTTCGAATTTTATCATACTTTTGTTTTAACTTCCAATGATGATTGCATTGGGGAGGCGCTGGAGTCATGTGAAGAAGGCCAATGCCAAGAATTTGCTAGGGCCATGTGCACTAAATATGTTGTTTGACTAAAACTTAGTTTTATACTATACTTTCTAATACACGCTCAGTAATCCCTTAGGGGCACGATTTAAATTTTTTCCCTGAGCATTAAAACTCTCAGGGCAGGCCCTGGTAGGAAAACCCTCTCACAAGCAATAGAGTTTATGGATACGTGGAGTACCGGTTCCAGAATCGAGTTGTAGATGATACTAGCTTGCGTGTGTTCTATGATCGTATGACTGCGATGGTACGTGTTAATTATTTATTTATTTATTAAGTATACAAAATTTTCAGTTGTTAAATTTAAAATATATTTAATTTCAAATTCGTATTGTGTAATAGGCACTCCAATACCCGCATACTGATCTAGCACAGTAAATTTGACAAGATTTATTTTGGTTTTTTTTTTCCCAAATGGTTCAAGATCCCCTGGCGCCTCCATTATATATCTAGATTGATTATCCTACATGCAGTGATAGTCGGAGATAGCCACGCCCCCGTAGGATTAGGCACAATATCACGAGCACGTCACGTTAGGCTGGTGAGGGCACTTCTTGGCTGGATGGCAAGGGCACTTCTTCTTAACAGGCTTACAAGTTAGAGTTGTTCGAGGACTTTGACATAAACATTATACACAAATGTTAAAGACTCCATTGGGACTGCTACCGACTCAGGAGGAGGAGGAGGATTTGCATGAGGATGTGCCCGAGGAGGATATGGCACAAAGAAGAGACCGACTAAATCTGAGAACTGGATGTCGCAGTGATTACAAACGACTTGCTAAGGAAGCTAGTTGAGACATTTTATTGGGTTAACAACATGTATCATTTTATTTTTATTTTTCAGACATGTAAATATTTTATTTATACAGTAAAACTTTTTTTTTTGAGTGGACCAAATTAGTTGGAGTAATTTTTTTTTCTCTTTTTGTTGACCAAAATATTTTGAATTAATCCTATGACCCTAACCTAACCCCTAAACCCTAATCCTAAAAGATCCTAACCCCTAATCGTAAGATTAACAGCCAAACCGACTCATAGACTCTTCCTCTCCAATTTCTTTTTCCAACTTCTTCTTTTCTTATAGGTAATATTAATAAAATATATTATTTCTAGAATTTTTTTTGTAGTTTTTATAAATTTGTGATGCTAACACTTTAATTTGTATTGTGCTGTTAGCAATAGCCTCCAACGACTGAAATATATTATGTATTGTGCCGTTAGTAATGTAACAAACTTTTATAAATCGTCCATGGGGTGTAGTCCGTTGGGTATACTGGAGATCCCGTAGAAATGGACACCGTTCTAATTTTTTCTTGGTGGCATTGCTCGCCTGCCGAGAAAAAATAATTTTTTATAAAATTTGTTACATTACTTTGTAATTTTTTTCATTTCAAATATATATATGATTGCAGAGACAGCTTATCCCTTCCCCCTCTTTCCCTCCCTCCAACTCCAACCGTTTCACTTCCCTTACCTCCCTCGTTTCAAATCAGTTTCTTCCCAATGACTTCCTACTCCCTCTCTCTATCCCCTTTTTCTCCTCCCAATTCCAATTCCAATTCCAATTCCCTCGTTACAAATATCAAGAACCTCACCCCGTTCCGGTCCCTTCCCCGAAACCCTAACCGTCTACGCCCGACCTCCTCGCTCCCCCGCCGCCTCCTCCTCCTTCCTTCGGCGTCCGCCATATGGGACGCCCTCACCGGCGCCGGACCCGCGCGGGACTCCTCCGCCGCCGTCCGCCGGGGGATGCTCCTCTTCCGCCAGGTACTATTCGCAATTTAAACCTCAAACCCCCGTCGTCTTTTAAGTGGTTCTATAATCAGTACATTTGCTCTCTCAGGGAGATGTTGCCGGATCCGTCACAGAGTTCGACCGGGCAATCGAACTGGATCCTCGCCAGAAGGCATGTACGTATGCTTTATCCACTCCGTAAACCGTATTTCTCAAAACCGAAAACCGAACGGTTTTTATCAAAACCGAACCGAATTAATTCGGTTCAGTTTCATGGGCCAATGTGCCGGACCTTCAAATTTTTAGCAAAATGAGCCTATTTAAATAACATTTTTTTAATAAAAAATATGGCATTATTGTATCTATGAATAATTATATTACATAGAGTGAAAAATATTAGTATATATAGATTGAGGGCAGAGAGAGAGAGAGTGCTCAAAGAAGTACCGATAGAGAATAGGAGAAGAGAGTACACCTACTCGGATCAAGAACAGAAAACCGAACCATTATTTCAAATTTTCAAACCGAAAACTGAACTGATGACCGAAAAACTGAACCGTTTGTCATATTTCGGTTCGAATCGGTTAGGCCTACTTCTTCATAGTCAAAACTTAAGGTTGTCTACTATCCTTATATTCTTACTGTTAAGAGCTTTATCATGTAATGTCGTCCAAGGTCTTATCAGCTCTACCATTTGGGAACATTGGTTAACTAATATGGTATCAGAGCAAAAAGGTAGTCGGTTCGAATTCCCTGGTCCACCAATTAAATTGGTTTATTTTGCCTAAAACTTTAGCCCAAGTGCATGCTCTAGGCTCATCCACGTCCAGTACTAGCCATGCAAGTGACAGCGTGTGTTAACAACTTTAATATATAACGCTGAACCATTTCTATTAGCTCGAGCTTCTGGGAACATTTGTTACTAAGACTTACCAAAGATTGTTCTCTATATGTGAAAACTTAAGGTTGGGGTTGTGTCTCGTATCTTGTTGAGTGTTCAGAATCATAAATTTGGTGGCGACCAGGGGCAGATGCACTTGGAGACCACGGGGGGCGGGGCCCCCAGTGAAAAAAAAAAAATTCTAATTTTTTTTCTTTTCATAATACATCATTGCGTGGGCTCAGGTCCCCCTCTACCTTTTTCTATTAAGAATTAGTCCTTTGCTTAGAGTTGTTTTGGATGGTCTGTATGTTCAATTTTTAATTTTGCACTTTGTTTCTATATGTTTAATTTTGGGAGGAGTTGTCTCCAAACCCCCTTATAATTGTGCCCCAAGTAAAATGTCATCCTGGATCCGCCATTGGTGGCGACTACTTGAAGGAAAGGACAGAACCATGATTGAGTTGTGAGGGGTGCCAAGAACATAAGCATATATTCCCTTAACAGTTTTCTTTTCTTTTTTCTGGGCCATGCAGCCATATGATGTAGCTTGGTCCCTGCTTGAAGGGGTTCCTTTCAAGTAATACTGGCCAAGTCCAAATGTTTCTAACAGGAAATACTATTTATGTTCCATATTTACCAAGATATTCTTTCTTTAAGTTCTCATTATACTAAGTTACAAACACGACCTTAATCACATATAGATACTCATTTTATGTGCATCTTTGACAAACATATATACATAGATGTGTCCTGTTTGGATTACAGAGAGTTGCCAGTTGCCATTGTGAAATCGAGGACAGGAGCTTATTTATTTTCTTGCTTTGTCCTTATAAGGTTGGTGGTGCAGTTTGTACACTAACCACAAGACATTTAGAGGGAGTTGTTTTAATACGTACGCATACGAAGTTTATTTACATCGAGGAAATTGTTTGCAGATCTTTGGCAGAGGGGGTTGTCTCTCTACTATCTGAATAGGTATACTTGTTTCCGTCTAACTACTTTTATGGTATTGGAAGGTAATTTTGGGATGTTTAAATGAATGTTTGAATTTTCTTATTTTCTTTTTGATTTAAGATTCGAAGAAGGGGCAGAGCAATTTAGATTGGATGTTGCTGCTAACCCAAACGATACTGAGGAGTCCATCTGGTGTTTCCTCTGTGAAGCGCAACTGTATGGAGTAGAAGAAGCTAGAAAGAGGTTCCTAGAGGCAAGTCTCTGTCCTTCGGATGCCTTAAATTATATCCTCCGGTATGTGCCTGTGGACATAAAGCGGTCTCCTATAAGTTGTTAATTTAACACAATTTATCCGATTTTGCTCTTAATTGGCCATCTTCTTAAAGAATTTCCAAAAATGCTTAGAATGTGTTGTCTTTTGCTACCAAAGTGTGGCTAGGGTTCATTAAGTTAAATACTTTACAATGCTAACCATAGAGAATGTGAATATGGAAGCTTGGAGAAGAAGGCAAAACCGAACACTTCTGCCTTTTTTGTTGCTACATCAGATAGAACCAGAAGTCTGGATGTAGGATCGGATCAGAAGATGATGGAAAGAATGCAGAAGGAAAATCAAGGAGCCAAAATCCAAACCAGAAGCCTCTGGTTTGGTTCTGGCATCTGTGAACACGAATTAACCTTAAATTCCTGTATGTTGGAGATTTGGCTTTAGACCAGAAGCCTAGTAGCAAACTGGAAGCTTTAGTTAATTTCTGAAATTTCAGGTATTGAAACCTGATATCCATGTACCAATAAATCGGAAGTCTTGTTCTGGACGGATTTGTCTGTTATAAGTACTTAGTGACTATTGCTCTTGGTTTCTGTTTAGAAAAAACCCTAGTTCCTTCTCACCAGCTCTCTTCATCTTCTATCTTCTCTTTGTTCTGTTACTCTTGTAATCAATTATTTACATGACATACACGCCCTCTCTCAATCTTATACTTCTCCGTATATATACATATAAACAAAAGCCTTTATCCCAATTTTTTGGGGTCGACCGGCTTGTTTAAATCCTTCTATTCCATTCATCTTTGTTAAGGATTGTAACACTAGCAAAATTCATATTCTTCTTTACAGCTACAATCCATAATTTGGTCTACCTTTACTCCTAAACATCTCATTTAACTACAATCTTTTAGCACCTCCTTACCGATGCATATATTGGTGTTTTCACAATGCCTAAACCATCTAAGATGATTTTCTCTCATGATCTCATCTTCTCCTCAATTAGCGCCACCTCGAACTTCCCACCAATAAATTTACCTATGTCATGTATTGCCTCTCATCAATCTTAGATTCTCATTGAACTAAGCTAATTCTCTGCACTTGTTTAATTGTTGCCTAATACTCATGTCCATAAAGCATGGGTAGTCTTAAGACTCTTAACCGTGTTATAGATGTCTTGTAGAATTTTCTTTTAAACTTTAATATTATCTTGCGATCACTAAGTACTTTAGAACTAGGTTGTCAATGTTGGCCTATTCAGTGTTAGTCAATCAATTTAAGCTATTATAAATCAAGAATGTCATGTTTATGCACATGAATTCTATATTTCTAAAATATTGATATTATACCAAACACGGTAATATAAATTTTCCATGAATGTGATGCCTGGGAATTTTATTCCTAGGAATATAGAATTCCCGGCACTCTTGCAATCTGCATATCAAATGCAACATTAGGCTAAAATCAGGTAAGTGTAGGCTTTGCATGTGTATCTTTATGTGTACTCATTTGGTTATCCAAAAACAATAATGTAGATCCTGGTTTGCGTTGTGGGTGTCTGTGGGGGCCTAATAGAACACCAATTCCCTTGGTTATGAAGTCCCCTTCTCTCATGCATCAGTCAGTTATACATCAGCCACTCTACGTAGATAAATGGTGACTTAACCATCTCATCTCTCCCATTGTGTTACACTTTTTAAACTACTTTGAATATCTTTTGTTGATTCCACAAGTATAACCAGCATATCTGTAGCATTTGCTTGAATTAACTAAAAAGGTTACTGTTTGATTCACAGGTTGGACGAGATCCAAGACCGGTCATGCGTGATGCCTATAATATGTTTAAAAATGGTGGTGAGCCAGAGAAGGTTTATATCAAATCACTTACGTTCTTTACTTTATTATTGTTTTTTGGATAACTTGACTGCATGGTGTTCATATGTTTTGTTCTTTCATCGTTCTATATTTGGAGCGAGAAAAAACCATTTCACACTAAAACACACCAATAGCCCCATATTTATTACTAAAGTGATTATGGTAAGGTATGAGAACTACGTGCAAGAGTTGAAGGATCCACCCTAGTTCTTTTATAAACATCTGAAGAACTATCAATTTTTGGCACATTACTATCCTGAACTTTTTTTTAGCAAGTTTGCTACCCTAAACTTTATTTTGTCAATACCGTGAACTGTCCTCTCTTTTTTTGCAAGTTAGCCCTAACAGTAAATGCCAAAAGACCATAATACCCCTAATATAAAAAGATAAAAAGGAAATCAAAACCCTAATCGTAACGCTCTCTCCCACTGCCGCTGCTTCCTCCGCCACAACCTCCCCTTCCTTGCAGGGCTTATTACAGGCTGCATGGTCGGCACGAGGCAACTACGGGGTGCTGCAATAGTAGCCGGAGGGAGGAGGATAGGGTTTTGAGGGTTTTATTTTTTTATGTTTCTTACTTTGTAGAAAAAGAAAAGAGACTAATTTCTCTTTCATTTGGTGGCAAAAAAGTTTATTGTGGGACGGGTGACTAACGGTGTAAATTGCAAAATGTTCAGGGTATTAAAATGCCAAAACTTGATAATCTTAGGGTATTTAAGTGTAAATTTGCCTTTATAAACTATAGCTACTTTATCTTGTCTTGTGAATACCTTGTTATAAGGCTGAGTAGGAAACTACATGCGTCTTAACAGTTAAGATATGTACGGATCTAGTATACTGTTATAAATTAATGCAGGATAGGATCTTAGAGTTAATTATGAATCCTACTTGCCGTCTTGTAAAATCCATTCAAGTTGCCAAATTTTATTTAAATTTTTTATTTTTATTACTCATCTCAGTTTCTTTTCAAAACTAGGACTGCCTTGTCTTTTCTGTCTGCTTAGACAGTTCTGTACCATTCTCTATCATTCATTAGTGAGAAGAGTATGCTACTCTAAGTGTTTGATGAAGTAAGGTGTCAGAGGTTAAATTTCCAGAAAGGTGGAAGTCTGCATAAGTGTCACTGCAAGCTACTAAGAGAATGACTCAATTTTTTTTTTAGAGAACTGATATTACTGTTTCAAGATAGGTTCAGTTCTGGTTCCATCAACATACTGCAGGAATATGCCTCATTGACCTGTAAATAACTGATTTCATAATTTTAGGATAATTTGCAACTAAATACCCTAAACTATCATGGATTTATAGGTTACTACCCTAAACTATTAAAATTGACAACTTGTTACCCTAAACTATTATAATTAGTAACAAAATACCTTGAACTTTGTTGTGAATCGACTCAATCGATTCACAAAAGAAAGCAAATAAAACAAAGAACAAGAGGAATAGAAACAGAATGATCTTTAATATAGGAAAAGAACAAAACTCCCAACTTTGATTGAACGGAACAAAGTAATAAAATCCTTCTTGATGACACTTGAGAGAGTTTTCTCAATCCAAGCATAAAAGTAATGACGGCTAGCCCTGACTATAAATAGAAAAGAAAAGCAAATCCTAGGAGGGTTATTGTGGTGAAAGACCACAATACCCCTCCATGACTAAAATAACTGAAAGGCCTAAAAAGTGGGCCTAAATGGCTCCACGTCTCCTGCGACGTGTGTAGGTGATAATGGGTGGGCCCGCATCAATACCGTCCCCTAAAAGAGCCACCTTGTCCTCAAGGTGGAAATCTGGGAACTGCGTCTGTTGCTATAGCGGCCTCTTCCTCCGTCGGATCCTCCTCCTCCTCCTCTTCCTCCGTGGTGGTCGTCGTGGGGGTAGATCCCCTCTCTAGAAGTTGGCGGGATCCGCCGTTTCTCCAAAGAAATTGCTGCCTCCGGTGTTCCTCGCCCCTCCTGGCGGCTCCGTCCCTCCCGTCCGAGCCGAAACTCCAGCTAAGCCCCTTCCCGAATCCGTGAACCTGTCACCGTAGTTCGAGGTCATCGTCCGACCCCCATAGGGGGCCCCAAGCCCTAGGGCCTCTCCCGGGTGTGGCGCCGGTCCGCCGGGACCGAAATGGTCGGCGGCGTCCGGCCACAGCCGCTCGCCGGCAGCTCCCCTGGCGCCGGCCGGCCCTGGGTGGCGGTCGGGGGCCGGCCAGCGGCCGCCCACAGTAGCCGCGGCCCCGCCTGGGCTCGCGCGGCCTGCTGTGGCGCTCCCGCGGCCCTCGGCTGCTGTCCGGCGGTGATCGCCGGCCGCCAGGGCCCAGCACGGAGGTGCGGCGGCGACGACGGTTGCGGGGCAGCGGCCGCCGGCCGGTCCTTCTTCCTCCTCGGTCGCCTCCCTCTCCGCAGGAGCAAACCCTAGTTGATCGCCTAGGGTTTGGGTTGTTACCGCCTCCGCTTCCTCGCCGTTGATCTTCTTCGAGATGTTTTGTAAGAGCGTCATTATGGCCGTCATCTCCTTCCGCATGTCCCGCATCTCCGTGCGGAGTTCCTGGTTCGTGGATGCTTGATCTTTAACGGAGGCCTCCATGGATTTCTTCAAGCTATCGATCTCGGCGGTGAAGTCCTCCCGAAGACCTCGGATCTTCTCGTCGATTGTGGTTCTCGTCCCGTCTGCCATGGCTCGTAGAGGGCTCTGATACCAATTGTTGTGAATCGACTCAATCGATTCACAAAAGAAAGCAAATAAAACAAAGAACAAGAGGAATAGAAACAGAATGATCTTTAATATAGGAAAAGAACAAAACTCCCAACTTTGATTGAACGGAACAAAGTAATAAAATCCTTCTTGATGACACTTGAGAGAGTTTTCTCAATCCAAGCATAAAAGTAATGACGGCTAGTGTCACGACCCGATTCCCAAATTGTTGGGCCGGGCCGAGCCATGTCCAGCCTACGCTTGATTAGAGCGTAGTAAGCTGTTCTAGACAGTCAGGTAATAATGATAAATGTGCTAATAATTAAGATAGTTTAAGAATGATCACAACACAGCTTCTATATAGATAGATGAAAAACCACTAAGTTTGATAATAAATAGTACACAACCAAAAGTAGTACTGGAGACAAAGTCCAGTTTAAAGGTACAAAACAGCGTCTGTGATAATAACCCAACACTAAGTCAAACTAAGCAGCTAAGCAGGATTCCCTGCTGGAATATCCTCAACTGGAGCTCCATAGTACGGGTCACAAAGCATTTCTTCCTCGGTCAAAATACCTACAACGTTATCCTGTCAGGACGGGAGCAAGTACAACCTCTACTACTAAAGTACTGAATGTATAATGCAAGAGATGTACAACAGGAACATGGTATGATAAGACTGAAAAATAGACATACTGGAATCATGGTAAATCATATAAAGCGGGAAATCATGGTATATCTTGATTATCATTTTAAGACACTCTTGTCAATTGTGGCATATGTACATTATGTATTAAAACTGGAGCAGGTATGAGATCGGTCAATAGGTGCTATGCTAGTTTACTGCAATGTACGTATGTACATTCCACAAGTCCAGAAACTACATTCTTAGTTTACTGCAATGTACGTAAGTACATTCCACAAGTCCAGAAACCGCACTGCTAGTTTACTGCAATGTACGGGAGTACATTCCACAAGTCCAGAAACTACACAATTAGCATACTGCAATGTAAGTGAGTACATTCCACGAGTCCAGTAACTATACTATCAACTCTCTCATAACCCAGTAATCATCATGTAAAAGATACGGGAAATAGTGTAAAGCATGGTGGGAACTGGCAATAGTATGAAACATGTTATGATTTGACTTGCTACTCCAAGGATCAGCATTCACATGGGTTGATTAACATTCTTTTATCAAATAACAGTGTTTTAACATGTACAATTAACAAAAGACTTGCAACTGGATTAATGGTAATTCACAAGGTTGTCACATGTACTTAACATTAAAAGACAGTAAATGAGTTTGTAGATGTACTTGCCTGGAGCAAAGCAATGCAATGACAATAAAGCTAAGATGTAGAGTGTCCTGGCACTGAAAGCATATATATACTCAGACTCTAAGTTACAAGACAATATAAATACACTAGTGATGTGAGAAGACCAAATTGGACATTGGCTAGGTGAACTTAGCCTAGGGGTTCAAATTGAAGTGATTTGGCATCTAAACTAACACATGGGTCTCCCATATTAAGGCTGGTTAGCAATCCAAATACTAGAAATACACAAAAATCACAAGTCATGACTTAGTCATAATTATTGGTAAAATAAACATTCTGTGCACTGTGTTTTAACAATTTTAGAAAATACTAGAAATCTCCAATAAATGCAGAATAATATACTGACAGAAACCTTGCTAATTATAGAAATTTATTATAATTTTTCTGGGATTTATTATCCAACAGAAGTATTTTATAAAAATCAGTTTTCATAAATATATAGAAAATGAGTTCTGGTTTCATATGCCAAACTAGGGGCAAAACAGTAAATTAAATACTACAAAAATTTTACTAAATTAGCTAACTTAACATAGTATCTAAAAATTATTTTTCCATAATTTTAGCAATACTTTAAGTATTTTTAGAAAATCAAAAACAGTAATGCACACAATAATTAATTATCTGCGTATTTTGTCCATGTATATAATTTGAACCAAAGTTCAAATACAGGACCCAAGGCCATGAATCAAGTCCAATATGACTTGTACAGGTCTTGAATGTGTGAAAACACATTTGAGCCCAAATACCCATGCTAGGCTTGGACACCAAATGGTTGCAGTAATTTAAATACAATAAAATACAATTTGGTAAAAATACAAAATAATTATTAATATTTTAATAGGGCAAAGTTATGCATAGTAGTTACAAAAGTATGACAACTTATTTTATAAAGATAATTTACACTAAGTAAAGTAAAACACATATATAAAAGTACATCTACAATATTTATATTTATACATAAATATATAGATATTTATATCAAGGATATATATATATCCATATTTTTAAAAGTTGCATATATATATATATGTAAGGAAAATAATCAATTTATAAAGTATATATATATAATGAAACATTTAATTATAAAGTGTATAATAATGTATATATACATATGAAAACATATATATACATAATTTACTAACTATAAAAAATATATACAAGAAAATATATACATATATACATATATGTATATAAATACATATATATATAAAAGTTTACTAATTATAAAATTATATATACATATAATATACTGTCAAAATACAGTATATAAAATATATATATATATATACTAATATATATATATATACACATATATATATAAATATATATATAGAAAATAGAAAAAGGAAAAAGGAAAAGAAAAAGAAAAACAAAAACAAACAGCAGGGGGGCTCGAACTCGGGCCAGCGGGGGGGGGGGGGGGTTTCTAAACTGTGCGGGCTGGCCAGTAGGTCGGGTTCGGGTGGCTGTTAGAACGGGGGTTTGATTAATTATATGTCAGATTTTAAGTTAATGGGTTTTAAACCCGTTAGCACAAAACCAAACCCGTTCTCTAAATAACAGTTCGCTCGTGTCCATACTGTCCAGGACACGAGAAATGAGATCTGACACCGTGTCGACGTGTCCATGCACTGCACGACACGCACGACACGATCTACGCGTGTCCGAGTACGGGGCTGGGGTCGTCGTGTCCTGGCGAACAACATACTCGAAAACGAGACACGTACGATACGAAATGGAGACTGCAACGTACGTGTCCGGCGAACTCGAGCGTGGAAGAGTGGGCGATCGGCGGCTGGGGGCGTCGGCGTCGTGGCGCTGCGGTGGCGCCGCACTCGCCTCGGCACGGCGAGTCGACTGGTGGAGGTTGGGGTCGACGACGGCGAACGGTGGTGGTCGAACGGAGGGTCGCCGGAGTTGGGTGTCTGTCGAGTTTGGGAGAGGGAAAACGCGGCGGAGCTTGGTCGTGGTGGGGTGGAGACAGTGGTGGTGAGATGAGGAAGACGAGGGGGGTTTATATAGGGGGTGAAGGCGGTGGATTACGGCCGGATTAGGGTTAGGGTTACGGCCGGATTAGGGTTAGGGTTAGGGGAAGGCGGTGGGGGAGATGAGGGGTTTTTAGGGTTAGGTCCCTAGAACTTAGGAAATTTCCTATAGGTCCTTTCCATTGGGTTATGCAAATATTAATTTGCAAAAGCCCTCCCGCAGTTAGTTTATGCAAATTAAATTTGCAAACAACAAATAGGAAATTACAAACAGCGTTTAAATAAATCTAAAAATTGCAAACCCTATATAAAACAATTCATTTTATTGCAAAAAGGTATTTTATGTATTTAAAACCATTTAAAAATCATTTAAAAATACAGAAAAAATTCCTAATAATTATTATAAAATATTTTAATACTAAAATAATTATTAATGGCCAATTATCACTAATAAATAAAAAATTTTAAAATCAGGGGTTGACAGCTAGCCCTGACTATAAATAGAAAAGAAAAGCAAACCCTAGGAGGGTTATTGTGGTGAAAGACCACACTACCCCTCCATGACTAAAATAACTGAAAGGCCTAAAAAGTGGGCCTAAATGGCTCCACGTCTCCTGCGACGTGTGTAGGTGATAATGGGTGGGCCCGCATCAAACTTTTACCGATACTTGCTACCCTATGCCAGTAAGGTAAGGTACCGCTAGGAAATATGAAAATATGAAGGGTACCATTCTTAGCGGACATAAGGATAGCAACTTGCAAATTTGGAAAAGTTCAAGTTATTTTCTTGCTAATTATAATAGTTTAGGATAGTAAGTTGTCAATTTTAATAGTTTAAGGTAGCAACTTGTAAGTCGGTGAAAGATATGTAGTTGCAAATTAGCCATAATTTATCTGTTACCATTGACAAGGTTTCTTTTTGATGTCTTCAGTTCGTCGCGAAATTTGTAAATGCCCGACAAGATGAGTACTTTTATGCTTCATTATATGCTGGCCTTTATCTCGAGTCTCAGGTTTGTATTGATCTCTATGCTTTTTCATCAAGGTACTTACCATGGGCTCTTTGAAATTCCAATTGCAATCTGAATATTGTTTCCGAAAATGTAAACCATGTTTGCAAGAAAAAATATTAAGTACCAGAGAGCCTGCATTATCTAATTAGCAGTTCATACTCTTATTTTGGAATTTGTGTCTACAATAAGCTAAAATCTTCTTTGTATAGAGCACCAGGTGCGTCAAAAGGACTCTTTATCCTATGACTTTATTTACTTATTCCAAGGATCATTTTATCTACAATAGTTCACATTTTATCCACAATAGTTCAGATTCATGAAGGATTAAGAACAACCTGTGTCAACTCTTATTGATCCCTCCCTGATATGAAGTGGTCTCAGAATGTCATTGTTGCTAGAAGTATTTTGTGGGCTAAAATGGTGATGTTCAACTGCAGGATACAGTACACCTTTATGTCTGACAATAGGTATATGATGCTGCCTTTTTTGGTATCTGTAACAAAAGGTTCAACATTGATGGGAGCGCTTCTCTCAAATATGAATGCAGTTCCCTTTATAGCATACCTTGTCGTGTCCCATAATTTTGCCGGGACTCCATCCAAATCTGTGCGAATTCAGAGCATGGCCCCAGGATGCATAATATAAAGCTCTTTGACGAATAATGTTGTAGTAGTTTCTTGGGCAGAATGGCACCAAGTCTAAGGTTAATTCAGATTAACTTCTTGTCATGAAATTGGGTCTTTTTCTGTGGATCCTTACCAATATGTCTCTCTATATCATCCCTTCGTTTGATAGAATATAAATGATGATTTTGAAGATAATGGTACCAACCATCTCACTAAATAAGATTATACCCATATATTTAGCAGTATTTATTTATTTGAAAGCATGATTGCACTTGAATACTCACGGGAAAACTTGTTTCATTTCAAAAGTGGTAGCTGCAGCTTAATTACTTACTGCCAATGATTCACAAGATACGACAATATTTTGTATGTGATATTTCTTAGTTTAAAACTCTTTTACAGTGAAGCTGGAATCAGCTAAGTAGTCTCAGTAACCTTGTGCTAGCTATTGATGTAGTTCTTGATTTTGATATTTATGTTGGTGACATTAGATTCCAGTATGGAGTATCATATAAAAGTAGCCTTCAGATGCTGATCCCTTCCCTTTGCCAAGGAAGATTTCCAACCATACCTCTATGTTCACATCGGCATCCTAGCAAACTCTAAACAAGTGAAAATAATTCTTTAGCACCGCTGCTTCATTTGAAGAACATAGGCAATCAACCGAACATCACATGTGAGCATCATTAATTGCTAACTTTTTCCTTCTCTTTCAACTTTTGATTTCCCTTCATTTCACCTTATTTTGACTAGTACAATTGTAGTTGTAGGCCTCCAACACACCTTTTTCATGGTCTTTTTCTTCAGATTCTTTAACCTACTGTAATTCTCTGCTGTAATGAACTCTCAGTGATACAGGGAGAGTTTATATTGTGTATTATAATTATATTTACCCCTTCTATATATAGAAGGGGTGAATTACTTACTGGCTTTCCCACCGTCTTCCCTTCAAAAAAAAAAGTTCTGAACCATCCCCGTGCCTTTGGCTGTTTCATTTGAAGAATGTTCCCTTTAGTGAATGGAATAATCACATCTGAGATTCACATCATCCTAATTGCTATATTTTTCTTCTCTCAATTTTTACTTCTTCATTGCATCTTCTACTCCACACGGCAAATAAGATTATAGTTTTAGTCCTCGTGCACAACGTTTTATGTTCCTCTTTTCAAATTATTTGAACAACTTGAATTCCTACTGTTCTCTATTGTCAATGATACAGGGCATCAATTTATATTTCTCTATAATGATTCTAAAGTTAGAAAGCTACATCAGATTTAGGAGTAAGACATGCCTGCCTATATTAAGCTGGATGGATTGAAGATTACTTAATTTAGAAAAGAAAAGAAATTGAAACTGAAAGCTGTAAAGTATTAATTGTCACATGTGCAAAGCATACGAATAGCCACAAAACCAGATTTTAGTTTATTTGAATTACTAACTCTGCTCAGATGTTCATCATCTATTTAACAAATCACATGAAACTATTTAATAAACGTACATTTTGCTCGAGCAGTAGCCTTTGACATCCATATCAATATTATAGACTTGTGGCAACTGAAGTTCTCTAACCTTCCTCGGCATTCAGTAGATTCTAGCTTCAAATTCTGTTTTGAAGTAAAATGCAAACAGTAATAGAACTTGCATATTGGATTGATGGAATAAATCAAGGATTGTGATGCCCTTGTTGCAGAATGATGTGGATGGAGCAAAGCTTCATATTGTTGCTGCATGCCAGTCTCCATATGGATCGAGGTTCATATTGTATCCTTCTTTACTTCATCTGATTGAGAATAGTTAAATTAATGATACTTCTTGCAGGTCTGATGACTATATGGCTTCTCTTGCAAATGTTCATTGTTCTTGCCGAAACTGGAGCTTCAGCTAATTTATTTTTTCGGGGCAGAAGGTACTTGTAGAAATTGATGTGCTGTAATCTCTATCCCCTTCCTGTCATATCTTTATTAGATGCTGATGAGGAATTTAACCCTCTACAGTAACCACATTTGACGGCCATGTTGAATATGTACATTTTTGAGCATATCACGATTGCGTCATTATAGTTTCTTTCCCAATTAAGAATTTAGGTTTTCAGGGGATACGAAAAATAAAGATGGAAAACAAGTTAGTGTGAGTTTACTGAGTTTCTAGTAAGTTCAACATCTGCTTTGTTTCTTTTGGTTTGCGAAGATCCATAGTAAGATACTAGAAATCCTTGGTAGGTTAAGGAATATTTGAGAGTGCTCAGAATAATATCTTTTTGTACGGCATTCAAGACAACCATACAAACGACTATTAAATCATTACTATCAACATTTATCGTTTTATTATGTATTTCTTCAGCATATTCATAAGAGGAATCCTTTGTTTGTTAGTAATTTTTACTTTTCTAATCCATTTACAAAATATTATGAGTGCTTAATATTGTTGTTATAGTTAATCGTGATGGTTATATTATATACTTTGTTCATTGTGAGAAAAACAAATTCAAAGCGACTAAAGCATATGTTAAATTATATGATGGAATTTCTAATAGTTTATCTTGATTGCTTATTGTTTTGTTTTTTGAGATAATGCTAGTGACGTCAGGCGAAGGTATAGGGAAAAATATATTTGTATGAAATTTGGAATTTATGAAAATTTGGACGCGAAAGTTTTAAATGAAATGTGAACAATCAACTACTATCAGTTTATCATAAACAATTTTAATAGAAATACAAAATAATAATTAGGAATACCAAATTTTAACATGACGAGTAGATAATGTTGGATTGGCTTTTGTCACTCCGAGTTTCTGGTATATGTATTTTTGCATGTATTGTTACTGTATTATGTATCATAGTGTTCATGTATCATGTCTTGATACGGTATGTTGTATGTGTTGCTTGTATCCGTATCCATTGGTGGTATTCAATATTTTTTTAATGAGTCTTATTATTGGCTTTTTGTGATTATTCTCGCACCTGATCATGGCATGTAGTAGTATCTCGTCTCGGAATAGTATGCTACCCATTGTCCTTGTCTGATTGTAGGTGTGGTTCACTGTTTCGATAATGGAATACCGGTATATGTTATGACGCATGTTTATTTATGCATCGTAGTTCTTAGAGCCTGGGTTGAATAAATTAATTAATTGACTTAATGCAACTTTATTTTTAATTAATAGTTTTATAATAATATAATAATATATGAGACTATCCTAGACCTATAGAATATTCATTGGCATTGTCATAGATCCGTACTAGGACCCATACATAGAATATAGTATCCAGAAATTCTCAGAACTGAGATTTGAGTATCAGACCGGAACTGGCAGAATTCTGCAATATTATGACGGATCTTTCGACTATCTGTGACTTGCTCAGTCACCCCACTAGCTTCCTTTCTTTAAGCATTCGTCACATGGTTTTGTTTGTGGTTAGGATTGAGTAGGAGAGGCCATGGATTGATGACATGGCTAAATCTAGGGCCAACCATCCTCTCCATATAAAACATCCATCTTTCTCTCTTCTTTTTCACCCTCTTCTCCATTTCTCTCTATTTCTTTCTTCCTCAAGCTTGGGCCCTCAACCCTAGGAGCTAGGTTTTGGAACATAGGGTGTGATTCCGAATCCGTTTTGGAGGAGTTGAAGACTATACTTGGATAGCTGACAAGTATACCTTGCTTGGGTTATGCAACTTGTAATTACTTTAGATTTTCAATTTTCTTCTTTGATGCATTTTTATCTCTCTTTAAAATATGCCATTTACTATGCTTCTCTTCCTCTTGCAATTACATTTGTGACTTGTTGAGTTATTGACTTGGAATATGGATTTAGAGTAGATCTAGGGTTTGATTTGGATTTTGGGTGTATTGATGAAGAACTTGAAATATTTGTGATTTTCTTGGTGGACCTAGTCTAGAATGACATATGTGATGTATGGGTAGAATTAGAACTTGTTGGAAGAGGTTGGGTTGAGATTTTGAAGAGGTTGGGACCCGAAAATCCAATTTTTCGAAGTTCCTGGTAAATTCGGAACATGCCGAAATTTTGTCAAAATTCTACGAAGTTCTGAAATTACACCAGGAATTGTTGTGATCGAACTGATATTTTCCACAGAATACCGTCGGATCTTCTTAATGACTATAGGGAAGAGTTGCTGGGAAGGAACGGATTATCCAACGGAATCCACGATATACCATCGGATCTTTCGAATGATCGAAGGGAAACTTGCTGTGACCGAATGAATTATTCGACGAAAATCTAGGAAATATGTCGGATCTTTTGAATGGTGTCCTCAATTGTAGTTTGGCAGTTTTATGAACCCGATATTTTCTTACTTTCTCTTATGATATTTAGGGGCCTTGTATCATGGTTTAATGACAGTATTGGAGGATGTCTAGGCCTTGTATAAGGCAAACATGATATTGGACATGAGAACTTGTGTTGTTCCATATTCTTCGGATAATGATTGTTGCTTTGATATGATTGGAGGATAAAGTTATAGACCCTACCGGTACACTTGATAGACTATGACAGTAGAGACACTGATCGTATTCCAGACTAGATCTACATGCTATGATATGAGCAGAAGATTTTCCCTTGACTCACTGATTTTCCTGTATTCCGACTCGAGTACTTGTATCTTTGTTGACTTCCTGAGTTTTGCACCAAGTGTGCTATCCTGATCCTGGGCACTAAAGTGCTACATATGCACTGAGGTACTATATATATATCTCATAATACATTTTTGATATATTATTGTATACTCATTATCGCACGGACTATGTGGTAGTTGGTCAGTAACTGTAGCGTGGATAGGATGTTTGACTGATTGTTAAATTTCGTTCGGAATGAACCTAGGTTGGGCCCATGACCAATCTGTCACGCCCCGATCCCGCTAGGATCGTTCGTCCTCGCTAAGGCGTGATGCCGTACAAGCCTAAGTTGCGCTTGCACAAGGCCAGTATCTGCACAAAACAACTAGACAAAGTAAAACACACGGACGCAGCATATTTACTTGCAGAAAACCAAATATTGGACACAGAGATTTGAAACATGAAATACTTCTTTTATTCATAACTTGATAGGGTTACAAAGTACAAAGCTTGCGACTCAAATGCCATAATTTGATTACATATCTCTTTGAAACTCTATTTCAAAATAGCCACAATGTCCATACATCATATTCCTTTATTACATAGTCGAAAATGAAAAGACACCTTCAAAGAAAACTTGCAACTTGACTGAAAATAAAAAGTAGCTTCGAGGCAATCCACAAGCTCTACTGAGCTGGACGAGCTTTAACGCCTCACTTGAAATCCTCATGTCTCCTTGTTAGCTGAAAAGGATGCCCACAACGTGGGTCAGTACACATCTTGTACTGGTGAGCGGCTTTTGGTCGAACTCACAAATATCTACACTAAGTCAACATGTGAACTAGCTTATAATTATTATGTAATCTTTCTACTTGTCTAGGTTCTTTTTAACAATTCATAAGAAGCATAAACAGTAGAAATCATTTGCACAATAATCTTACCCATCGCCGACAGTCATCCCTGCACGAGACATGTTAGCACAATTTGCATAACAAATAACTTATGTTTCATTCTTGCAAATATTGAAGTTCATAATTTGGATCATGTATGTGGCCTATCTACATGATAGTCCACGGGGTCATTTCCCGTGATTAGCCGCTGTGACTCTTTGTTCAACTCGTCGCTAAGGACTCAACACCCCTCTGATCGCGAGGTCTCATTTATCTCAGGGTGCCCTAATCTCTCCTAGGCCGAGTGGTTCGAGGCGTCCCAAGAATCCACCCGAGAGACGATACCTTGTGCACAAGTTGTCCGAGACCAATGCACTATCTATCCTTCCTATCAGATGTAACAGATTTGTATACGGGTCATGACGCGTTCATTTCACGTCTTAACAGATATGTGACACGTTCATTTCGTGCATTCTTATTCATCTCAACATGTAAATGTAGATATATAACTAGCATATCCGTATCGAGGTATGACATCTAGAAGGATGATCGTGTGTTCACGATATAAAATTCCAGATAATTGTAGGATTAATCAGGTAACTTAAATTCGTAGAAGCATTGGATGGGAACGGTACCCCGAGATCGTGCATGCCGACCACCCACGGATACCAAGAGTTATCCATTTGGAGTGCAAGGTTGGTCACCACGGATATTGTATATCATCCTTACTAGTGGAGTGTAGTATTCAACTACAATTATATACCGAGCCAACATCTTCTTGTAGGAGAATGGAACAGTTACTGAACTGCTTAGCACGGTGGCCTTGTGAGGGACCTGTGCATCTTATCTCCTATTTAAATATATTATGTGGCTCAACTAGCCCTGCTCGGACATAGCACGATTTGAGTATATACATATACTCAAATTGTCATATATATATATATATATATATATATATATATATATATATATATATATATATATATGGAAGCGGATCAAAAGCCCCCCTTAGAAAGCCCCCCAAAAACTCCCCTCACTCTAATCCGTAATTTAATGTTAATATTAATGTTAATATTAATATTAATGTTAATATTAACATTAAATACTAAAATTAACATTAATATTAACATTAAAATTAATATTAACATTAAAATTAACATTAACATTAATATTAACATTAACATTAACATTAATATAAAAAATTTAAAAAAAAATAATAATATTAACATTAACATTAATATTAACATTAATATTAACATTAACATTAATATTAACATTAATATTACGAATTAGAGTGAGGGGGGTTTTTGGGAGGCTTTCTAAGGAGGGCTTTTGATCCGCTCCCTATATATATATATATATATATATATATATATATATATATATATATATATATATATATATATATATATATATGAAGCGGATCAAAAAACCCCCTTAGAAAACCCCCTAAAAATTTTCTCACTCTCAGCCGTCCATTTAATGTTAATATTAATGTTAATGTTAATATTAACATTAAATACTAAAATTAACATTGAAATTAATATTAACATTAATATAAAAATAAAAATTAATATTAACATTAACATTAATATTAACATTAATATTAACATTAATATTAATATTAGCATTAAATGGACGGCTGAGAGTGAGGGGTTTTTAGGTGGTTTTCTAAGGGGGGCTTTTGATCCGCTCCCATATATATATATATATATATATATATATATATATATATATATATATATATATATATATATCACATAGCAAGACGTAGAGTTGGTTGGCCGATTATAAATCTGATTTGATTGTGTATTGTACCATCTGTTAATGGTCTAAGGATATGGACTGTCGTAAGCGGTGGTTCAACCATTGTCCTTGTTTGGTTGTGGGGTTGGACTATTATGCTACAATAGGTTATGGACCAAAACCACGACATAGAGGCTTATAGCTTGACCATGGTCAGGGGATGTACTCTATCTCGACGTAATACAATACCTCTTTTTTCTTGTTTGGTATAGGGGTGCCGTATTGCCTCGATGATAGGATATACGTCTGTCACTCCCCATTCCCGGAATACGTAAATTTTTGATTTTTCTGTATATGGTATCTGGTAACTGTATCTTGATTGTATGTATCATATATTTGTAACTGGCCACGGCATGGAACAGTATCTCGTCGCGGATTAGTGTGCCATCCCTTGTCCTTGTTTGGTTGTAGGCGTGGTTCACTGCTTCGATGATAAAATTTCTGAACCGTGTTGTGGTTAGGGTTTTATTTATTTAATTAATTTGATTAATTGTTGCATGAAGCATTTAACATGTCATTAGTCATATAGTTTAGAGCATGTTTAGAGATTAGAGTTTTATTAAGCCAACCCAACCCCTATTTATATTCTCTTCCTCACTCTCTCTTCTCATTCACTCTTTCATTTCTTTTCCTCGAACCAACATTTAGGCACGTACATCTTGCACCAAATGGAAAGATTCTTGCATTTTTTATTTCTTGATTTTTCTTTGATATGATTTGTTTATATTGTTCTTCTCATCATCCTCTACAAGTTTAGTTCTTGGAATTTTTGATTTTAATGGCTAGTTTTGTGTCGATCTAAGTTTCTAAAACTAGGGTTCTATGGATTTTCATGGTTTTGATCTATCAAACTTTGTTGTTTTCGAAAACGAATGGTCCTATGTTGTAGGAATTTTGATTCTACCCAATTTTGACCTTTGAAAAGTTAGATTTCGACTTGTTTTAAGGAAGTTATGGCCAAAACAATATTTGGACATTTTCTAGTTCATCTTTTCTGGTTTTGGCAGGGACGATGAATAGTGCCGTAGGATGAATAGTGCCGCATTACTTGCATAGTGCCGCATAGATGAATAGTACCGCAGGATGAATAGTGCTGCAGGCTTTGCATAGTGCTGTATGACATGAATAGTGCCGTGGGATGAATAGTGCCACATGGCTTGCATAGTGCCGCATAGTGCCTATTTTGGCTGTTTTTGGCTGTTTTATGTCCTATTTGGCTGATTTGTGGCCAGAATTTCTTCCAACTCCCAACATGAAAGTTGTAGATCTTTGTACTGGCTTCAAGGATCTTCATGTCTCACTTTAACCAGAATTCATATGTGACTTTTATGTCACGAGGAGTCCGTGTGACTTCCTGACTTGACCATGTTCCTGACCTGATTACCTGTATACGTGCTGGTACCTATTCTAAGTGTGTATTGAGATACAATATTAGTATGCACTGTGGTGCTATCTAATGAGTACACTGAGGTGTGACTCCTACGTGCTAAGTGATCATTCTTGTTATATGTCAATAAATGTGTACCTTCCAGCACAGTCATGGTAATTGGTCAGTAATAGTGTCATGGTATATGATTGTTGTTTGATGCATTACACTAAGTATGGATCTAGATTGAGCCGATGTGGATTCATACTTAGGGTACACGTACTATGGTACGACATATAGGAGGATGACCATGTGACCACGACATATAATTCCAATATCAAGATAGGGTTAATCTAAGCAACTTAAATCGGTAGAAGCATTGGGAGGGAACAGAATCCCGAGATCGTACGTTACCAACCGCCCTGTATAGTCATCCGCACTAGTGGAGTGCAATATCTGATTTGTGAATGCCGAACCAGCTCTTCCTATAGGAGAGCTGGAACCATTACTGCTTGTTCTAGCGCGGTGGCCTTACGAGGGACCGGTGCATTTCGTGCATGCGTATATATAATGGATTGGCTAGCCCTGCTTGGATACGATACAATCTGAGGATTCCTATATATTGCATTACTGGGATAATCCAGACAAATCATAGAAAGTCGTAGGATTGATTGGCCGCTCGTAAGCCGACTTGTTTGTGATATGTTTTCTTCTGTTAGCAACTGAGGAACATGGACTATCGTGGTGCGTGGTCCAACCCATGTCCTTGTTTGGTTGTTGGGTTGGGCTATTGTGCTGCGATAGGCTATGGACCGAAGTCGCGATCAGAAGCCCTTCACCTGCCCATGGTTATAGGATATATCTTATCTCGGCACGATATTGGCACCGTTTGTCCTTGTTTGGTTGTAAGGGTGTCGTATTGTCTCGATGATATGGTATAAGCCTATAACTCGTGAATTAGGTCTTATTTTACTCATTGGGTTTTATCTCACTCTTTTGTGCTCCCTTGTGGTACTTGCTATTCGGGGCCTGACCCCGCTGGTTTTGTTTGGCCAGATCTCGTAGCAGCGCCAGAGGATCCAGCCTTCTACCCGGACAATGGTGCACACCAGGAGTATGGACGCCAGGGACCATGAGTGGGTTTCTTCTTCACCGCTCTGATATCTTATATTTTGTACTTGGCGTTTAGCCACCGGCACCTGTTTAGCCGGTAGTTCTGGACATTTAGTTCCTCGCATAATTGTAATTAAATCAGACTGCAGCTGACTATAGTTATGTACTATTGACTCTCGGTACTAGGTTATTAGTTTGTATAGCTAGGCTCATGAATCATTTTGACGAAACGTCGGGGACGCCTTACTGCTTTGTCTTATATAATCATTATTTACTGCTTCTTGTTTTGATTGATTGAGACATAGATGCTCTGTGGGACCATAGGAGACTTGATTGTAGCATGCACCCCCTTGTCTCTTGACAGCCACAATCGCCGTATGACGTTTATATACCTCATATGGAGTAGCTGGCCTAGTCCGTCTCAGTATTCCGGTACTGGGGCGTGACAACGTTTATGAGTATGACATAAGTCTTATGTTTTATTTGGGGTCTGATCCCACTGTTTTATTTGGCCAGATCTAGAGCCATAGCCTGAGGATTCAACGTATCTTCCCATGACTGATGGCGAGCATCAGGCGAATGGCCATCGATGTACATGAGTGAGTTTCTTCTTCACTATTCGTATTAACATTTTATATCTTTTTGGACGTTTAGCCACCAACACCTATTTACTTGGATATTCTGGACATTTAGTTTCCTATTATATGATTGTACTTATTCAGACTGCAGCTGACATGCGATTACGTACTCTTGACACTGTACTAGCTTATCATTTTGCATAATTAGTTTCTAATCATTTTGATAGAGCGTAGGTGATGCATTACTGTTTTATCTTACATGCTCTTTATTTATTGTTTTTTGATTAACTGATTGAGACATAAATGATATATGTGACCCTAGGTGACTTGATTGTATTATGCACCACCTTGTCTAGTAACAACTATGACCGTATTGCGAGGTGCTGGTGTACTCCGTAGTACGTAACTGGCCTTGTCATACCTTCGTTCTCCGTATTCCGGTACTAGGGCATGACAAGATTTTTGTGGTGTTCCCTATAGTTCTGTTTTTTTAGACTTGTAGGGTGTTATGATCATAGGAAGTCTCAGTCAAACATGTTTCCTTGATATCCTGATCCAGTCACTTCTATATCATGCTTGAACTGATAAACTACTTGCATTTTTGCTCCTTCTCGTCATGTCCTTGATATCTTGTGTCCTTTTCATTCAGGGACACTTCTCCATCTTCTGTTGGGGTAGTGAGCATGGCGGAGCAGTCAGCAGAGCAGGTTCGAAGTACTCGCAAGAGGCAGTACTTCCGCAGGGCTGTGTTCTGGTTGGGCTAATAGAAGGGCAGTGTGAGCAGCAGGAGCCACGTGTTCCAGTATCCTCAACAGTTCCAGAGGTAGTTGGCCCTCACGCATTATTGGATATTATTCATGGGTTATTGTCCAATCAGCAGCATCAATAGGAACACAATGTTCTGCTTAACCGAGGGTTGTAAATAGCCTTGGAGAGGAGATGGAGTTCCAGCAAGGACTTTACTTGGAGGTCATGCGGATTGTGGAGGGGCATGATTATTAAGGTTTTGGTGCATCATTGGCGGCACTGACTCGATAACAACAACCGAGGTTCCAATATGAACGCCAGTGGGTTGTACCTATTGTGGCAAGAGGTCACACTCGGGATGTATGCAGGGCAATGAATGGGCAGTGCTTGAGGTGTGGGAGTTCGTACCACCGGATAGCTACTTGCCTGCAGATGCAGAGGTCAAGATGCACGATGCAGCAGTTTCCATTTCTAGTAGCAGTAGCTTATGGAAGACCAGCGTCAACAGTACAACCATTGGCACGAAATTCACTGCAGACGCAGGAACACATGTTCCGACAGAGGCTATATAAAGTCGTAGGACTGATTGGCCACTTGTGAACTGACCTGTTTGTGATCTATTTCTTCTGTTAGTAGCCAAGGAACATGGACTATCGTGATGCATGGTCCAACCCATGTCCTTGTTTTGTTGTTGGGTTGGACTATTGTGCTACGACATGATATGAACCAAAGTTGCGACACAAAAGTCAATAACCTGACCATGATTGTATGATGTACTTATCTCAGCACGATTACGGCACCCTTTGTCCATGTTTGGTCGTACGGGTGTCGCATTGTCTCGATGATACGGTATAAGCCTATAATCCTTGGCCTATGACTTATTTTATGGCTTGGATTTTGTTTTATTCATTATGTGCTCCCTTGTGGTACTTGTCCTTCGGGGCCTGACCCCGCTGGCTTTGTTTGGCCAGATCTCGTAGCAGAGCCTAAGGATCCAGTCTTCTACCCGACCAATGCTGCACACCAGGAGGATGGACGACATGGACCATGAGTGTGTTTCTTCTCCACCACTTTGATACCTTCTATTTTGTGCTCGGCATTTAGCCACCAACACCTGTTTAGTTGAAAGTTCTGGATTTAGTTTCCTTACATAATTGTAATTAATCAGATTGCATCTGACTATGGTTATGTACTATTGACTCTCAGTACTAGCTCATCATTTTATGTAGCTAGCCTCATGTATCATTTCAATGAAGCGTCGGGGACGCTCTACTGCTTTGTCTTATGTGTTCATTGATTACTGCTTCTTGTTTCGATTGATTGAGACATATATGCTCTGTGAGACCATAGGAGATTTGATTGTAGCATGCACTTTCTTGTCTCTTGACAGCAGTAATAGCCGTATGACGTCTTTGTACCTTATACAGGGGTAGCTGGCTATGTCCGTCTTCGTATTTCAGTACTGGGACGTGACGACTGTGTTTGTGAACTTTGTGGGAGGGGGGAGGAAAATCTGAGAGGAAAAAAAATGAAGGAAAAAGAAATTTAACTTTGCCTCTACTTGTTTGGATGACAAGGAGTAGGAAGGAAAAAGTAGGAAACTAATTTTTTTTTGTTCGTGGGACATTGCTGGTATAAAATTTTAGATTATGAATTTTATGTCAGCTTAGAGTTTAAGTCCTAACATGTCCAATTAGAAAGTTTGGATCTTGGATATTTATTTTTTGTTTATTTTTTTCCTACTATACCCTCCCTCCTCATGCATGACAAAAAAAATTTCTACATAAACTATTAAGGGTATAATGGAAAATATAAAACAAAGGGCTAATTAGTGTTTAGATCTTGAATTTTATATCAGGTTAGAGTTTAAGTCCTAACATGTCCAATTGGAAAGTTTGAACCATGGATATTTATTTTTTGTTTATCTTTTTCCTATTATACCATTCCTCTCCATACATGACAATAAAATATTTCTATATAAGCTAGTGAGGGTATAATGAGAAAGATAAACGAAAATATAAAAATTCAGGGTCTAAACTTTTCCATTCGACATGAAAGAGCTTAAACTCTAAGTTGGTATAAAATTCAGGATCTAAACTCTAATTAGCCCAAAAACAAAATATATAAATTAAGAGTTTAAACTTTTCAATTGGACATGACAGAACTTAACTCTCGTATAAAATCCAGGATCTAAACTCTAATTAGCCCATAAAATTACTAATTAGCCCGGAATTCCTCAAAAATAATTTTACAAAAATAATGCAGTAATGTATAAAGATTTACACATTATCTTTAAAAATTAACTTTTTGTTTATATTTATTTTATTTTATACACAAAATTTTATTTTATACAAAAAGTTATTTTATTTTATAAAAAAGTTGTATTTATTTTATTTTATAGTTTTCATTTACATTTATTTTATTTTATACATAAAAATCTTGATAAACAAAAAGTTATTTATTTTATACATGGAGCTAGTACTTATCTATCTTCTACATACATGTATATCTATATTAGGTATGTATTTTTCCTTACCTAGCTACCTAAATCATATTTTAATTTTATACGAAGTGGTTAATCTTGATAAAGAAATTTTTATAGCTCGTACTACATCATTATCAAATTTAAAACTACATCATTACAATTATCTATATAAAACTATATCATTATCTAAATAAAACTACATCACTATAATTATCTAAATAAAACTACATCATTATTAGAGGAGAGAAATATATACACCGGTAACAATTTCTAGCAAAGTCGAGATAGAAATATGATAATAGTTTCATGATAGTTTGATTTAAAATAAAATAATATTATTAACAAATTTAAAATAAAATTGCATCATTATCTAAATAAAACTCCCATCAATATGATTATCTAAATAAAACTACATCATCATTGTCAAATTTAAAATAAAACTACATCACAATGATTATCTAAATAAAATTATATCATTATCAAATTTAAAATAAAATAAAATAATAGAGATGAAGATAGTTTGAGATATCTGGAGAAAAATATGAACACAGACAACATAGAAAAAGAGAAGGGATTAATTGATGACTAATTAGGTAATTTTATATAATTTTCTCACGTATATTTATTTTTTCTCCAGGTTTTGGAAGAAATTTTTTTTGGTGGGACCTACCAAAAAAATTCACCCATATTCCTCTCCTTTTTCTTTTCCCTTTCCAAACATCATACCTTCTAATTTTTCTTCCATTTTTCTCTCAATTTTTTCTTTCCATCTATTTTCCCTCCTTTCCAAACATAGTGTAAATAAAATGGCTTTAGGGTCTGCTTGGCAATTATAGGGATAGCGGGTTATCAGGTATTTTTAGAGTATCGGTTATGAGGAGTCCGATTTTGGATAGTTTTAAGTAGCAAAATCCATGCATGGTAATTCATTAATGAACGGTTCTGAATTTTTTTTTACAAGAATAAAATTACATTTATGTCTATATATAAACAAAACGGCCCCGAGTGCGGAAACTTCCACCAGGTCCATGCATCGATGAAGAGGTAGAAGTCCATATTTGATCAAAATAATAGAATACATGAAATAATAGAAACGTTTGATTGAAAGTAGGAAATACATAGATAAAAAAAAATAGTGCAAGATATTAGTAATAATTATATATTTTTTGTGAGAATATAAATGCAATAAAATAATATAATCCTTCAAAACTCATCGATTTGAAATATTTATAAAGCCACCCAAAATTATACTACACCAGCTTTGGGGGATTTTTAAGCCGACCAAAACCGGCGCCTCAAAAAAAAAAATTAACGAACAAGGGTTTTCATAATCAGCCGGTTTAGAAACACCCCAAAACTAGTGAAAACCATTACCAAGCAAACCCTTAAATGCAACGGGGTAGTAGTCCTCAAACCACCAATCAAAACTACTGATGCATGAACAATTTGATCAGGGAAACAATTTACTTCAAAGCTATAAAGGAAAAAATAGCGTCCTTAGAACAGAACAGGTTCAATTTTGTTGTTAAAAGATGGAAAAGCACCGCGTACTCTCGGAAGGAATACACAGCTTGGATACAAAGGGCTCCACGAAGCCCTCTAGGGTCTGCTTGGATCGAGGGAAAAAAAAATTAAAGTTGAAGCAAAATTAATGAGAGAGAGTTACATGCGGAAGAGTAGAGTCAAGTCAATACATAATACATAAAATCTTGTTTGGATAGAAGGACGAGTTAAGTTAGGAGAGAGAGTTAAGTGATATTCAATAACTATTACTTGGATTGAAGGATTTGAGTGATAAAAGGATTAATAAAAATATAATAGTTACCAAAATAACCTTATTATATATCATAAAATTAAATTAAATTAAAATTTTAATTAGAACTTGTCAAAATATCTTCACAAATTAGGAAGCCATGGAGCAACATGTTGAAAGTTAAAAAAAAAGAAATATTTATAGGATAAATAAGAAATATTTATGACTTTTTAAACAAAATCCCTTAATCCTCTCGTTAACCCACCGATTTGAGAGGGTTAAAAAAAATGGACAAAAGAGGGTTAAACAAACCCTCACTTAACCCTCTATAACCCTCCACCCTCAAACTAAACATGATTTTATTTTCCCCTCACTTAACTTCCATTCACTTAAGTCTCTTAACCCTCAACCCAATCAGACTCGGAGAAAATAAGGATTCACATATATCTTCCAAAAGGTGCTGGCATCTAAAAGTTAGAGTTTAAATTATCTAATTTACTACCCAATAAATGCAATAACAATTTTCACAAGAATCAGAATTTATTAGCCGCAGAATCCAGTGCTCCCACAGAGTGGGCACTTACAGAGCAGCTTGCATGTAACTCATCGACATTTCCGAAAAGCAAGTTGGTAGCTTATCCATCTCCTCCTGGTTGAAGTGCCAACCGGATCCTTGCAACACAGCATGATGGTTTGCCACATTCTAAACATAACTAGCAATGCATATTTATATTATCAACCTTAACCTTTGGAACCCTATCAAAATTGGTCTTACCAATGGAGTTCTCTTGGGTGTTGACAACCCCTTAAAGAAGAGACTATAAACTCCTTTGGTACCTGAGCTTTGAAGGAATTAGCTTGTTTTCTTCTTTCAGCTCTCTTGGTCCAGGAAAGCCTACATCCCCATGATTCAGCCTATTCATATGCACCAACTGTTGTTGATACACATTTTGGCTTTCACAAATTCCAAGTTTCACAACAAATGTAGCCAAGCAACCTTTGCCTACACCTTCACTTTCAAGCCAGATGTGTCCATCCATGAGACTTATGAACCTGATTACACATTTGGATAAACAATAGGAGGGTTGTTATAACATGCAACAATAAATTGCTACACCGCGAAATTAATGTACTTTTCAATGTATAAGCTACAAGAAACATTCATAAGCTTCAGGAAGGGGAAAAAAAATCAGATTCAACACATGAAAAGCTAACTCAAGCTAATTTTTGACCTTATTTTGACCATACCTCTTACAAATGGCAAGCCCGAGCCCGCTGCCACTGTAACCCTTGTTGCCTGCATTTTGAGTATGCGCAAATTTGGTGAAAAGGTGTGGCATATCTTCAGGGCTGATTCCACAACCCGAATCCTTAATCTGAAAGTAATAAAGTATGAGAATATGTGGCACCAAATAACTCGTTAATTCATTATCCGTCACAAGGAAAAACTTTAAAGCGAAGGCAATACAGCAAGCTACTGATTGTTGAATAAAATATTTTGATCTCAAAACTTACCGGTCATTTAATAACAATATTATTTATTTCTGAACAAAGATGAAAAACATACTTTGACATAGTACAAAATATGTTTGAGAAATACTACAAACAAGAAATATGTAAAAACAGCAAATATAAGAGAGATTGGACACTAAAGTCAATTTATAATGTACCTGGACTCGTAGGTAGAAGTGTCCATCTGTAATAACTGGATAAAATTCAGGAATTCGAGGATCCCTTAAAGACTCAGGTCGGGCAATAGTTGCTGTAATTGAAATATGGCCCTCTTTTGTAAACTTTACTGCGTTACCGGCAACATTTAGAATAGTCTGCATGAGACGTTTCTCATCACCCATGGCACATAATGGTAAATCAGGTGCTAGTGACACCGAAACTGCCAATTTCTTTACAGCTGCTATTGGTTTTATCAAATTAATGACCTAAAAAAGCAAAACCTGAACAGGTAAGCAACAGAACAGGCTAACCAACACAAAAGCACATCATAAACCAATAAATTACCTCTCTGAACACAGCATGAAGATTGAAACTTGAAATTTCTAACTCAAAGCTTCCATCTTCAAGCCTAGAAAGATCTAAAACATCATTGATTAGTGTTGCCAGTAGATTACTACTCTTTAACACAGTTTCTACCATCAATCGTTGCTCTGGAGTTAGCTCAGTTTCTAAAAGTAGGGAAGATAAGGCAATAATTGCATGCATGGGAGTCCTCATTTCATGATTCATGACAGCTAGAAAATCATTGCGAGCACGAATGGCCATTTCCGCCTCTCGTCGAGCTAAGTCTAGGGCAACATTCTGCTCCAGGAGTAGATCTCGTGCTCTCATAGACTCTTCTAGGATAGCAGCATGTGACAGTGCAACAGCTACCTGGAAAAAGGATACAGTTCACACAACTTATCTATTCAACTTAATTAAAGTCATAAAGACTTGGCAAGAAGAAAAACAAAAGTTAGATTCCCATAAAGCCGAAAGTCACAAAAGAACTACCTTGCACAGGCAATTTATGAGTTACTAAAGTTACCGGTTCGTAGTATAGTTTACCAGCCAAGAATAATGAAACAAATGATCTGTCAACAAAGTTTAAGAACTCTATTATATACATATAATGTGATAAATGACATAAAATCATCGCCTCCAGCTAGTCAATTCTCTAAATGAATCGATTGTAATGACTCATATCATCGTCTATTAAATATTTAGACCTTCCTCATTGGTTAATAAAGCTGAAATGTAAGGGAAGTCAGGTGAAATTTAAGACAAAAATAAACTTTTGTAGGATTATTAATTTCAGAACTCTAGCATTAGGAAGGGTATTAAGAAATAGTGATCTAGTGGGATGTGCCCTATGGAAAGGATGAGGTAAGTGTGATTTGCTATTTTATCTCAAGCCCCAAAGGACAACACAACAAAATAGAACATAGGTGGTGAATAAATATTTTGGTAAATGTTGGCACCTAGGGGACATATTAGGATCATCGTGATCCAAATTTCAGTTTAAAGAGAAGAATATGTCGTAAATACTAACAGACACAGACACCTTTAGCACAATACAAGGAGGAGCTTGACCTGCCATTCTTTTGGCAAGATCATCATGAGCATGAAGAGAGCAGATGACGGAAACATGGGTTTTCATGCAATAAATATGATTATAGAAGTCTTTTAGACAAGGTTGTTGTAGATGGAGCAATTTAGTGACATACCCATCCAATGTGCACAGTCAAAATTCTGCATTGGAACGTCTGACAAGGGATTACAATGATATCTGACCTCAATTTACTACGGAAG
The DNA here is from genome assembly GCA_029216955.1 of Iris pallida. Taxonomy (NCBI): domain Eukaryota; kingdom Viridiplantae; phylum Streptophyta; class Magnoliopsida; order Asparagales; family Iridaceae; genus Iris; species Iris pallida. Next base: position 2,051,186 of record JANAVB010001796.1, on the reverse strand, counting down.
GAGTTCTGTTTTCTGACACGCTACGGATGAAATTCACGTGTAGTTGGGAAATGGCATGGGTATCTACTCACAGCTATGTATAAAGAAACATACGGCACAACAGTTGATGAGAAGGTAGTTAGCTAGATTTTGGATAATGGACTAGGATAGATTAGGATCTGCCTGACCCCAATTTCAGTTTTGAGGGATGGAAACCTAGAAAAGCTCACAACGACAGAGAAATTTCTGGCACAATTTAGTGAGGAGCTTGAACTGTCATTCTTCTTGAAGAATCAACATTATGATAATGAACATAGAAGATACAAGGAGGTAGGTTTTCCATCTCATTTTCGGGAAATAAGAAAACTATAAAATCTTAGAAAAAGGGTTGCTGAAGATGAAGCAACTTGGAAGGCACCCTTCCACTATACAAATATATGGGAGACTTACAACATAGGAGTCCAACAAGGAAGTACCAAGGGTATGTTCTCCTTTCTGATATGTGATGAAATGAATTGTCGTCAATAGTTCTAGCGAATATTGTCGTATACATAGGTGTGAATTACTGCTCATCGTTATTTTCTCACTCATGATCACAAAGCATGAAGCTTGGACTAGTATCTCTCATACTCGAAGGTTTGCATATCTGGAACTAATGGATAAGGTTTGCATGGTTCAATAGCTTACCAAATGAAAAATGGTTGAAACATGATGGTACAAAATCTGCCAACTTGACAGTTTTTCACTTCTCCCAATAAACATTTGAAAACAACAAAAGACTAGTTTTAAGGTGGAGGTCATAAATCAGAAATTAGTTTATATTTTATAATCACCAGCTAATTGAGACCATTGTGACACAAGTAAGTCACAAGGGTTACTATTTCATGCTCCTGGGTTACATTGTACTGTTTGTTTCCCGGTCAACGGCATTTATAGTTGGAGATGTATATGAACAGTTGGCTTTTAATTATGCTATATAGATCATATGTGGTTTATGATGACTCGACACAATTCATCATAACTCATGTAAAAAAAATCCAATTATAGCTCGAAGTATTTGAAAGGCATTATAGATGTTGAACTCATCCCATCTAGGACCAGTTCTCACTGGATTATACGTCCAATACGATGTGACTCTTAATTTATGAATTAAGTAAAGGGTGTCAAGTTCCAAGTTTTTCAGAACCGATCAGCAAAAGAATGTCTCCCTACACGTTATACTGGTACACTTAACAATAGTAGCATATCAGTCCTCTTGGTAAATCTCGATCGCATTCTCACCCTCCTCATTCTCATTCTCCTTTTTTTTTCTCTCTCTTCATCAACGACTATCCACAACTTTCAATAGTATTCAATCTAGGACTTTTGTTGGCGTTGTAACATCCACTCGTCATGGCCTCTGAATAGATATGATTCCCAATACTCAAGAAGATAATATTATTATTATTATTTATCCTCTGTGTTGTAGTAAGTATCGAGAAAGCAGAGAATTATTTCTCAGATCTGTCAAATTTCTCTTGCAATTATTATTATTATTATTATTATTATTATTATTATTATTATTATTATTATTATCCTCTGTGTTGTAGTAAGCAAGGTTGTCAAACTCAAGATACTACCAAGGATCGTTCGAAGGGTGAACGACCGTAACTCGTGGGATCGTAACACGGATCGTAAGATCCCACCAGAAAGACAAAATTATATTTAATATATATTATATATTATTTATATAACATAAATAAGAAAAAGTAACCTTAAAAACCAAAATAACCTTAATATAAAAATGTCATACATGAATCATAAGTCACAAACTCGTGGGATCGTAACACGGATCGTAAGATCCCACGCGTTTCCTCGCCGCGCCGGCCGCGCCGGCCGATGATCGCGCCGGCCACCAATCTGCCTCGAAGTTCCGTATAAAACGCGTAGGATCGTACGATCCCACGATCTATCGCGCGAGTTTAACAACATTGGTAGTAAGTATCGAGAAAGCAGAGAATTATTTCTCAGATCTGTCAAATTTCTCTTGCAATCGTGTTCACAAACTTCTTATCAAAACAATATGCGAATTCCTTGACCATTCTTTGGATAAGGTTTCTGGAAAATTGTCTTTTTGAAAAGGAACACGACAACAATGAGTACTTTTTAAGAAGGAAAAAAAGATGTTCCAAAAGCCTTATTCAAAAATCAAAACATACACAAGAAATTTACACTTGTTTTGATAGGAAGAAATTTGAGAACATGATTGTAGAAGAAAATTGGACAAAACTGGAGATATACATTATCCGTATCCGCTTCCTCGATGCTCTTACGACAACACGAAGAACATAATATTTTTTTTTTCTTGAGTATTGGAAATTAAATCATTAGAGGTCATAGAGAGAGAGGATTTTATGGTGAAAATGAAAGGCCAAGATGGACAATTGTTGAAAATTTTGGATAGGCATCTATCTATATGAAAAGAGAATCAAGGAGATTGAGGAATACGAGTGAGATTTTACCGAGAAGATGCGTTATTGTTCTCAAGTATACCAGTATCACGTGTAGAGAAGACTTGCTCATATTGATCAGCTTTGCCAATCTTATAAATCGACATCCTTTGCTTACTCATAAATTAAGATACATTATATTGGGCGTCCGATAAAGATGATGAAGAATCCAGTAGATATCGGTACCGAATGGAATGAATTCAACAACCATAATGTCTTCTAAATCCTTCTAACAATTATCCTACTACAATTAACTCGATATGTCTTATGTTTACATTAGTTCTGATAAATCTTGTATTGTCAAGTCAAGATAGATTCCATACACCGAGAATATCAGTCTGTCGTTTATTGCATATAATAGAATTAAAAGCCAACTATCTCCCATTATAAATATTCTTATTCGGGTAACAAAAGCAAAATATTATCCAAGAGCTTCAAATAATAATTTTTGTGACATCCTCCATAAAGAAGCAGCCAGAAGCCCTTCCCATCAACATCATCCTTCCATCACCCCAACCTGCCCCCTCTGCTCAGTCCACCATTAAGATTTCCAAGATTAAGCTGAGCACCCCACTATTCGTCTTATTTGGTTTGGTATTGCTACCGTGCATTGTTGACTTTTGTGGAGGAGGAAAGAACATGGAGAAGAATAATCAACTCAAACTCAAATTCAGGAACTATACTACAAGAAAGAAAGGCTACAGCCATCTCAATGTAAAACTCTCATCTACTCTCCATACATATTCAGGATACATATTGTCACGTCCCAGAACCAGAATACTGGAGAGCGGGGGAATGACTCAGCCAGCTACGTATTACGGGTAGATGAATACCGTATAATACGATCAATGATGTCTAACCAGACGAGGGGGTGCATACTACATAAAAGTCTTACTATGGTCATTACACATCTATTGTCTCAATCATTCAAATAAGAAACAGAAATAGAGAACATGTAAGATAAAGCAGTAAGGCGTCCCAAACGCTCTGTCAAAATGTTCTTGATATCTGGCTTTACAAAACATAGCCAGATTGATGTAGCAAAAGTATACACAATTGTTATCAGCTGCAGTCTGACTTTAATTACAATTATATAAAAGTAAGTACAAGACAATCCGACTAACATGTCGGTGCCAAACGGCAAGGTATTAAGTAGATAACAAAACGAGCGGGGAAGTAAGAAACCCACTCGAGTCCTCCTGCGATCATCCCTCTAGTGTTGACCATCTTGGAGGTAGAAGTAAGCTGGATCCTCGGGGACCGGCTCTAAATCTGGCCATGCAAAACCAGAGAGGTTAGACCTCTAATAGCAAGTACCACAAGGAAGCACGACATGAGAACTAAAACCAGTAAGTAAGAGAATATAATAATAGATCTCTGCTTTCCACTAGGATTCACATCACATCACGACACTTCGAACCAACCTCCCAACCAAACAAGGACAGAAGTTGGTCCGTCATGTCCTGACATTCTGATCATCCCAGTTAGGTAACAGAGTAGTACAGTACACAAACAAATCATCTTGAACGGCCAATCAACTCCTACGGCTTGCTATTGTGAGTCCCAAGTTATCCTGGAATAATGCAATTAGGGATTCCGTAGTCCTTACTATGTGCAAGCAAGGCTAGTCTATCCAGTCAATCATGTGCGCCATGCATGAATTAGACGAGTCCTAGCAGGACGCCCGTCAATATACAATATACAATAATAATAAAAGCAGATACTGTTCCCTGCCCGTGTGGCAGTTTTACAGTATCTGTGGGAACCAGCCGGCCCGTCGGGTACTACTTGTCCCAAGGGGGCTGCCATGTAAGAACTCGGAAATCCATTCTCTCCATGCCATCATTATTTTATTTAACTTAATAGTCCCTACGTTGAGTAAAATTCCATGCCGTGGATCATGGTCATTCAAATGAGTACTTTCGTACGGAGTACGATATGTACAACTCTACAACGATACCAGTGCGGTTAGGTTGCAGGTCTTACATAGCGTAATGCAACAATCAAATCTAACCACGGTAATCATGCCTTGACCATAAAGTACACATGCTTCTTTTGTAGAAAATAAATAAGTAAATAAATAAATAAATAGATTGAAGTCTGCATGTGCATGTATGTCAATATTCGGGATCAGCCAGTCGATTACAATAGTTCATAACATGAACGTGTCTCATTCATTCAATTCAATAAGACGACTAGCCAGTCTCTTAGTTCCAACTAGGAACGCATGATCAATTTAGTCAAGATAACCATTATTATCAATGGTGACAAGGCATGAAAGTCAATTAGTATTAAATGGGATCGAGTCTATAACTCTCAAGGTTTAATTCCAGTCAATCGGGATATCTATGCTCAATTCACGACACATGGTACATCCCACGTAACAATCCATATTTAACAGAAATATTAACATATCATGATTATATCAAGTCTCATGCCAAAAGGCGTATATAAAATGGATGTTAAATATCTAATAAAATATCAATATACAAGGCTATAGAAGAACCAAGCTTAAGGAAAATAAAACCAAACTGACATGCTGACATAAGACCAAGTCAGCCAAAGGCCATATGCCTAGGTCAGGCGACGCTCAGGTCAAGATATGTAAGTCATACGCTCCCAAAGGCAGCGTATGAACTCCATATGACTCCTGACCATCCAAGTGAGCGTATGCGAGTCATACGCTCCCAAAAGGTAGCGTATGAACTCCATACGACTCCTGACCATCCAAGTCAGCGTATGCAAGTCATACGCTCCCAAAAGGTAGCGTATGGACTCCATACGACTCCTGACCATCCAAGTGAGCGTATGGACTCCATACGACTCCTGACCATCCAAGTGAGCGTATGCAAGTCATACGCTCCCAAAATGTAGCGTATGGACTCCATACGACTCCTGACCATTCAAGTCAGCGTATGCAAGTCATACGCTCCCAAAAGGTAGCGTATGAACTCCATACGACTCCTGACCATCCAAGTGAGCGTATGGACTCCATACGACTCCTGACCATCCAAGTGAGCGTATGCAAGTCATACGCTCCCAAAAGGTAGCGTATGGACTCCATACGACTCCTGACCATTCAAGTCAGCGTATGCAAGTCATACGCTCCCAAAAGGTAGCGTATGAACTCCATACGACATACGTTTCCAAAAGGTAGCGTATGCAAGACACACGCTTCCTAAAAAGGCAGCGTATGGACTCCATACTGCGCTGCGCTAAAGAGCGCGCACAGCTCAGTGACGCAAGCTAAAAAGCTAGTGTACACTGCTCACTGTCTTCTCCAAACAACAAGAACTCCATGGTTGCACCCCAAAGCTTCAAAGGTCCATAACTTGGTCAAAACAAGTCCAAATCCAACTTTCCAAAGGTCAAAATTGGGTAGAATAAAACTCTCTACAACCTAGAACCATCAAAACTTGAAAACAAAGAAGTTTGATAGATCAAAACCACCAAACTCCGAAAATAACTCATTTCTAGATCTACAAAAATTAAGACTTCGAAATGAAAAATGCCAAGTTCTAAACTCTCTTAGGATCACGAGAGGAAGATAAATGAACCATAAAAACATGGGTTCTCATGTGGAGCAAGTTGTACTTGCCTACGGTTTGGTAGGTGGAGAGAGTAATGAAGAAGAAGAAGAGGAGTAATGGTGAGAATGAGTAATGAGGAGAGAGAATGGAGAGGGTGGCTTTAAATATGGAAGGGGGTGGTAGGTGGGAGTTGGGCCGGGTCCAATGGGGATCCAACCAAAGCCAACCCGAACCCAAATAAGCAAGACTAAGGCAGGGAATAAGAGCAGGAAATAAAGTGCAGAAATAAAATTGCAGAAATATAATTGCAGGAAATAAATTAACATGAAAATTTAAAGAGCAGATTAATTGATTAACATGAAATTAAAGGAATTTAAATACAGGATAATACATGATAAATATTAAATAAATACTCATGAGTTGTACATGTATAAAAATATGTATTCTGGGAACGGGGAGTGACACATATTCAGTACCTCTTTTGTCCTTTATATAATTTAGCTAACTGCCCAATCCTAGCCGACTCCTTATGCTGCTAGGGAACTGTCATCCGCTCATTTCTTTATTTTAGCTCACTTTTCTAAATATGGCAACATGCAAACCCTTTCATCAAACCTACTTTGAACAATACTAAGATTCACTTAAGTTGTGACCATGTAATAGATATCCTAAATATATTAGGATTTGAATTATATTTTCCAACTCGCATGACATGGAGAGCCATGACGTTATTACTAAGGAACGTCTTTACTGGGACATCTTTGCTTCCCACTTTCGCCAGTTAGCATAACTCATGAGCACTCTCGCTCTAAGGTTTGCCCTGTTCCCTCTACGGATGACCACTGAAGACGTACTCCCCATGTTGATAGAGATGACTATTACCATGATGTCGACCTTTGAAGTAGGTTATTCGATTGATTCAAGCGTTAGGTAGGCTTAAGGGCGTATAGTGATAGTGAGTAATCCCAGGTTAGGAGCAAACTAGACAGCAGTATAAAAGCATTATTTGAACCTCATAATATTACTGAAAATGATAACTTGGAGAAAACCTTTGACAAAGTGAATGTGATTGATGGTTAAGGAGCTGACGAAGAGGTCCATGTAGCTGAACCTGGTGCTAGTGATGCTAAGAATGCTTTAGTGACTTCAGCTTACACCCTTACAATAGGTGCATGGTCCCTACAACTATGAATGAGATAGCCTCACGAGAGGCAAGTCCACTTCTACTTTTTACCCCCGATGACCGAGTTTGCACCTTTTGTTGATAAGTCAACTAGATTGAGTCTGTTCGAGGATCATTAATTGCATACCTTACAGCATATACATTTCTTACCCCGGTCCTAAGGATCACATTCTAGTGCATATGCGAATTCTTAGCAAATCATCTTCTTTTTGCATATTGATATCAACAAAAGATAGACATGATCAATGAAATGCTACCCATCTTAAGTAGACACTTCTAGGAGGTTAAAGGATTTTATGATAAATGAGAATGTATTGGTTAGAGTTAGACTTTAGAGGTTCTTGCAAGGGACTGGATAGGAACACCGTGCGAGAAGAACAGGTCCTTCTCAAGTTCTCAGTAGGATTAATACCAATGTGTATGAGCTGGAGATATCATTCCAGGTTCAATATGGAGGACCTGACACCCTCCTGGGAATATTGAAGTCATAGGTTTGCCCACTGGTGGATCGAGCTCAAGCTTCCATTCCTTATTTACTTTAGGAGGGTGGAAATCGAAGTCTCAAATACAGATTTCCATGAACCTACTTCCTATCCTACCACCATCTGTTAAACCCTAATCTTTCTCTTGCTTCCAAGTATGAGATTTGGCGAGTTTTCAAATTGCCTTGATATAAATCCCCCATCCTCTGTTAAACCCTAATCTTTCTCTTGCTTCAATTGCTACTCTTGAGATTTTCCTGTAATTCCTCACTAGTGAGAGTTTTTTTACTCAGTTTGGTTTGTGTAGATATGTTGATTGACAATGCATTGTCCATGTTGGTTCCTTTTACTTCTTGTTCTGCGTCAAGTTTTTTATATTTAGGTGAGTTTTCTTGTGTGCAAAGTTGTTTGTTTAGAGATATACGATAATGATTTGCTATCTTCTTGTAGTTTTTGATAATTTTTAGGGTTATCTTATCTACATTAACTACCCCTAAGTTTTGAGTTTATAACACTAGATACCCCTACTTTTAAACTAATTATACTGACCACCCCAGGTTTTATGTTTATTACATGGGGTACCCTCAAGATTGTGAAAAGCGCTAGTCACTAGTCGAGCGGGCACCCGCCGCCTAGCGCCTAGCCCGTCTAGGCGGCCGCCTAGATCTAGGCGGTTCAAAAATAAATAAATAAAATCTAAAAAACTTACTGAAAATTGTAGAATTTTTTTCATAAAATCCCAAAACATGCATAGTCGGACGTCGGTGCATCTAGGCGAACATCGGACGGACACCAGGCGCCTAGCGCCTAGGCGGCCGTCTTTTAGAACAATGGATACCCTACTTTTAAGATAAAAATAAAATGTTATAACACTAACTACCCCTATTTTTAATTTTTGTTCTTCTAAAGGGAGGGATGATTAGTGTAATTAGTTTAAATGACTATTTAGTAATAGGATCTCACATAATAGTTGATATTAGGGTTTGGGTCTTCAAATAGTCCAACGTTAGTGTTTGGGTCTCCAAATCACTGTTCACTAGCCTATGTTAGCAGTGATTTGGAGACCCAAACCCTAATATCAACTATTATTTGAGATCCTATACTAAATAACCCTAGTTTAAAAGTAGGAGTACCCCGTGTTACAAATCCAAAACTTAGGGGTAGTTAGTGTAAATAACCCTAATTTTTAAGTACCTTGACCAAAAGAAGTCGATGAACATTTTATAAATATCTTAAAAATACAAAAAACTTACAAGTGTTGGCTATGAAGCGTGTTAGTTATAAATGAAAAGGGTTCCTTTGGAGGAACTGAGAACGTGGGTGCCCGCCAATTTACCGAGGTCTCTGTCACTCGAATGCTCAGCCTTTCTTTTATCCTTGATAGGCATTTTTAGGACCTTTTTCAAAGAATTATCATTTTGTTAAAACATGCAGGTTCATAGGCTCGCCACATTATTTTCTGTTTGCAGCATTATTGCTATGTTTCTGGTGGTGTTAGTTACACACCTAGCAGGGTGCCAAGTGTCTGAGAGTTGGGAGATTTTGGACACAGGAACCAGACACCTGGAAATGGCTATAGTAGGAGCATACGTGCAATGTGCATTTGCATGTGTATTAAGAATGATCTGCATAACAAAGTTCTTCAAAATACACTAAAATACACCAAAATAGGAGCCAACTGTGTCCCCGTGTTCAAACAATACCATGTCATGTTTGTGCTCATGGAACACAGACACATGTACCTGAAACCCACTTTTGCATGCTAGCATATAAGGAACCCAATATTACAAAACTATAAGGCTATAAGCAAAGTATTGATTTGGTAATAACAACTCCAGGGCGAATACAATTGAAGAGTTTGAGGGCTAAGCCCCCACTTGATTACATGAAAAAGAATTTTGGTTACAAGTATATTTGATAATTTTGCCAAAAGTATACAAATAAATATGACCTACCACCTAAAACATCACTAATTAGACTAGTTGGTAAACTAATTAAATAAGACATATTCAAGAGGTCTTTGGTTCGAATCTCGTAACTCGTCTCTATTTCTTATTTTGTTTTTTGTTTTGTGTACTACTCAAGCTCCCTCTTATTATTGTTTCTTTTACTGCTCAAGAGCTCAAGCCCCCTCTGACTGTAATTCGTGGGTCCGCCCATGGTCAGAACCAATCCGGATCAACAGTAAACCACTGAATATTCAAAGATTTGCTATGTTCTATATATTCCATCATTAAACTTAAGAGGCATAGTGATTACAAGATATCTAAATATGATTGAAGTACTGCATCCATGAGCAAGAAGTTAAGGAATTGATTATAACCTGATCAGCAACCACCTCAACAAGCTCCAGTTCATGGACATGCCACTTTCTAGCACTGTCTGATGGCAGCATTAAGACCATCACTGCATAGCTTCTTGCAGAAAGCTCTGGCCAATCATTAATCTGGAAATTTGAGAGATGCAATAATGGAACCCGTACAGCTACAACCTCAGGTGGAACATATCTTCCCGTGAGAGGTCGAATCCTAGCCAATGGGCTCGAGTGTGGTATTCTTATCGCACGATTACTACTGAAAACCTGATTCACTACAGCGAGATTAATAGAGACATTTGATCCAATTGGTATCTGATTGTGCAGTGTATGAGAAAGCTGGAGATTCAAGCCAGTTCTCGATGGCATCCACAGGGCACATTCTGCCAAATCCAAAGTCCTCCCGAGCTCAACAAGGGTAGTCTTCAATATAGTATGTCTATCAAGCGTGCTTCTTATTTCATGTGTAAGCATACGGACATGCCTCCCCGTTTCTTCCTGGGTACGGATGAGGCCCATCTCTCTATCAAGCTCTTCAGCCTTATTCTTTAGGAAAAGCTCCCTTGTTTTTACACTTAACAGATCAGGTATTATGTGCACAAGCATCAGTGCCGTTAAACACGACACGAATGCAGTGGACACTTTAGCAACAGTCATTACAACCGCAAGCGTCTTCGAGTGCATCGTGAAAGTCCACAAGTTTATCAAGTGGGTCGCTCCGCAAAGAATAATGAACGCGCCAAACTGTATCAACACCCATCTATAAGGGAAAAATGATGATTTCTTCACGAAATAAATGAGCTCGAGAGGAATGGAGAAATAGGCGAGGGCTATGAAAAAGTCCGATATGTACTGATACTTCACTAGAAGCTCATCTGCCGGCCATTGTGGCTCAAAACAGTCACAGCCCTCCATCACCAGACACCCACCAACCTCAGCAATTAGTTTCTGCTTCCTGCATGGCTTAGAAAACAAAAAAAATTATCAAAGTTTGCACAATCATACAGAACTACAGGCATGAAGTGCATTATAACAACTGCTCCAAGAACACTACTTTCTTGTATTTTCTTACAAAGAGAGCACAGAAACACTCCAAACAACAAAAATATATAGGAACTGGTACCAAAAATTGGGCTTTTGATCAATGGATGCTTCCAAGGAACACAATAAAACAATTTTATCCAAAGACCCAATGTCATCGCAATGAGCTACGATTGCATACCCAACCCTAATTTTGAAGAATCAATGACGAAAGAGAATCAAAAACCCCAGGAACTGATTACAGAACTACATCCTAATACTAGATGGCGCATTATAACAACAAAGTCGATCAACTTCACGATCATACACTATTAGAGATGCACTGAAGGAACTGCATAATAAGACACATATCACTAGTAATTCAAAGCGCTGAACTAAAACTTCTGCTCCAAGAACATTAATTTCTTATATTATTTAATAATGTAATAAAGACAGCACAGAAACACTCCAAGCAGCAAAGTTCCATAAGAACTGGTATTTGGGGTTTTGATCAACCGATGATTCCAAGGGAAAAAAAGAAGTAATTTTATCCAAAATTTCGTACGATTATGACCCAATTCCGATCAAAGCAGAATCCTAAGCCTCAAATGTCGCTACAACGAGCTCCGATTGCAGACCTAACCCTAATTTTCAAGAACAAGTCAGGAAAGCGGGGAAAAAAACCCCAATTCCTAATTACAAATCGATCGTATCAATCCCTACCAAATCGAACATAGAAACAATAAAAAAGAATCAGCTCAAAACTGAGAATTGACCGATTTACCAGAATTGGGGAGCGCGCGAAAGAAAGCTCCGATCTTTCCAATCGCCGGGAGAGAGAGCCGCGGAGACGAAGCGGTTGGTCCAGAGCCCCCCTTCGTTTCCTTCAGGCGATTCCTCTATTTGTATAGAGTGAGAGAGAGAGAGACAGAGATTGACGAGTTCTATAAAGAGAGAGAGAGAGAGAGAGAGAGAGCGAGGAGAAAGAAAGTAAGAGTGAGAGAGACGACTTCAGAAGAGATCACGGTCTGAAAGCGCGATGCGCACACTTTCGCCGCGACTAAGCGGCTGGGGACAGAACGGTCATTTGGCTCCCCATCCTCGAACAATCCACCGTCCGTTCGCTCCCACCGGCCAGATCGGACGGTCAGATGGGGTCTCACGAGTGGCGCAGAGAATTTATCTTTCGAGAGAATCTAGAAGGGAAGGTCCGGACTCTCGCACATTACTCGTGGACGAGAGGGAGGCTGTAAATTCGGAGGGATATTGTCACCGCCCGGTGGAGTCACTGTAGTTCGGATTCGCGAGGGGATGTGACAGTGATTAGGGCTCGTTTGGATCAAGTTTTTGGATTCCTAGGAATAGATTTTCAATCCCTTTCCTATGGAAAAAAGAATTCAACATTTCCATACCCTTGTTTGGTTAGGTTGGGAATAGGTAGCTCAAAATTTTAAAAAATTTTATTTTCATGTTTGGTTCACACATGGATAGGAATCTTAATTTATTTAGTTTTACTTTAATACCCTTTCACTAATTTCATGATGATTCACATGTTTGGGATGAGAATTGAAATTTTGAAAATAAAACGAGGGTATAACCGTCCAAACAAAATAGTCAAACATCATTCCTAGGAAAGCAAATCTATTCCCAAGGTGGGGCTTGGGAATAGCTTTCCCACATCCATGGGAATAGCTTTCCCACCTAAACCCCTCCTATTCCCTCCTCATTTCCAATCCTAAACTTACCAAACATGGGTAAGGAATTCAAATCCCATTTCCAAGCCTCAAAAACTTGAACCAAACGCCCCCTTAGTGAGGTGATGTAAGCCCCTAGATTTCAAAAAAATAGTTTTTTTATAATTTTCAATAGTATTTATATACGGATACGTATTTTATAGTGTATTTCGTATTTTCTTGATTTTCGTAATGCTTTAAAATTTTTTCTAACTTATAAATTTTTCCTTGGCCGGCATAGTATACCGGAGTATACCGACGGCATACCGTCCAGATAAATTTTCTACATTTTAGATATTTTCGATTTCAGATATTTTGATGAATAGTGTTTTAGATATTTTAATGAATAGTGTTTAGATATTTTCGTGAATAGTGTAGATGCACCCTATTACCCAATGGATAATTGGTTTTGTTTGAATGACCATGATTGACTTAGATTTTGACATGGATTACGATCCGACGGCTAAGATTAATTCCCCCTTCTATATAAACCCTTTCACTTTCTCTCTCCTCTCTCTTTTCATTCTTTTCACTCTCTCTTCATTTCTTCTTCCCTTCTCTTCCCTTGGAGCTTGCCAAGAGCTTGGCCTTGAGGTCTAGAGTGTGGTTTCGTACCCCTCTTGGTGGTGGAGTAGAAGATTAGGCTTGGAGCTTAACCTAGGCAAGTACATCTTGCTCATAAGTGACATGACCAGGCTTTAATTTTGTTTTTCATAGAAACTAAAGTTTTATTGGCCTATAATTTGCTTCTTTAAATTGTTAACATGTTTAGTATATAGCACTTTTGGTTTTGATCGACAGTATTGCGTAGATCTGAGTTTCTAGATATGATTTTCGAGTATTTTGAGGTTTTGATCTATCAAATGTTTTGATTTGTGAAAACTAATACTTTCATGTTGTAGGAAATTCAATTATATTCAATTTTGACTTTTGAAAGTTCGAATTTCGATTTAAAACGAAATTTTTATGGCCGAAACAAGTTTTGAGTTCAAAAATCAACTTTCTGCGACGGTTCGGAAAATCCGTCGGAAATCCGCGGAAATCCGTCGGAAAATCCGAACTTTCACCACAAAACTTGCTGTGACGGAACGGAAAATCCGCCGGTAATCCGCTGTAATCCGCCGGATAATCCGGTTAGGCTGTTTTGAATTTTTTTTATATATTTTAAGTACTGTAAAAATTCTGAAAAAATTGTATTTAAATACTATATTAATTTATCTAATTTATTATAATTTTTTTCAGCATTTAATAAGTACTTTTGGTATTTTATAAAAATAGGAAAACAGAACCCATTTTCAGGATACATATGTTTGTTGATTTTTTAATAAATATCTATGAGGATTTATAAATTCCAGAAAAATTAGTATAAATTTCTATAATTAACAAGGATCATTTTGGTACTTTATTTCATGAAAAATTGAACTTTTTGTCTATCTCAAAAATTGTTGGAACTCAATGTTCATTTGATTTATTTATTGAATAATTACGACTTGCAACTTTTTGTGTTATTTTGAGTTATAGCCGTATTGAACCTCACCCAACACTAGTGTAAAGACCCTAGAAAGTTAGTTTGGATATAGTGTCACCCCATATTGGACCGGAGTTGACCGGAGTTGACCAAAGTCAACTATAAGTCAACCCCTGACCCAGTTTGTCTTAGTTTGCCCTAGTTGACCTAGACATTATAGTATGTCTTTTCACCCTGATTAGCTATTTTATTATCTCATCTTTAGGACCGTGGCTTCACTCCGAGCCTTGATTCATATTGATAGCAGGACCCCAGGCAAGTACATCTACAAACTCATTTACTGTCTTTTAATGCTAGAACATGTATTAACCCTATTAAAATACTGATCCTTGAGGTAGCAAGTTATGTCTTCACATGTTGTATTACTTTCAGTACCTGCCATGCTTATACTGCTCCCAGTATCTCCCACATGTTTTTACTGTTCTCATATCTCTCACATGTTTAAATAACGGGTTAAGGAAAAACTGTTAGTATTGTACGTGAACATGACCCCCTTCTCCGTATGTATTTACCGCGCTCGGCGACATTCTATATGTAACCTTGCCGTAGGTTCTGATCTCGCGTTTGTGTATGGATATACACCGATGCCGTTCGTGCACGTATGTGCATGCCAGAAAAACTTGATATGTACCGCTGTACATCTTGATTACCTATTGACCGATTCACGTATATACTACAGTTTTAAACTTTTAAACTATATGTTGTCATTTCTAAAAAAGAACCAATTAAACCATGATATGCCATGTTCCCTATATTACTATGATACTGTGATCCCAGTTGTACCATGAGGCCATGTTTTCCAGTATTTCCTGTTTTATAGACTTATCACACCATGTTTCTTGTTGTACATCTCTTTCATTATATGTTCAGTATTTTAGTTGTAGAGGTTGTACTTGCTCCCGTCCTGACAGAATAACGTTGTAGGTATCCTTACTGAGGAGGAGTTGCTCTGCGACTCATATTATGAAGTTACTGCCGAGGACCCGGCTTTGCCATACGAGGATGTTCCTGCGGGAAGACTCGCCTAGTTTGCGTAGTCACTTGGGATACTTAGTGTAGTCATGTATTAGACTACATATTTTGTAACTGGACATGTATCCAGTTTTACATTTCAGACTTGTACTTTGGACATTCTACTATATGAGACGGCTTTTGTGTTTGGAGCATTTATGACTTTTATTCACTTATAGAACTGTTAGTACATTTAGTCTTATCATGTTGTCTTTAGAACAGCTTACTACGTTTTATCTCAAACGTAGGCTGGGCATGACTCGGCCTGGCCCAACAATTTGGGTAGCGGGTCGTGACAGGTGATATTAAAGAGAGGCAGGTGGGGTGGAGTGTGGGAGGGGGTGGGGAGCGTGGGGTACAGGGTGCGACGCACATCAGTTGGATATTGTCAATCAGGGATTCAGGATTGATTAAGAGCATCTCCAACCCTATTGTCTTGTTAAGTGTTGTGAGTCTTAGGTGGCTCCTATGTGGCATGAGCCACAAGACAATGTCTTGTTTATGTGGCAAAACTATATCTCAAAAGACAATGAAATAGAAAAACTCTCTCCAATGTAAAAGTATACAAAAGTATTGAGGAGACAATAAAAAGTATTTTTTTCCAACTTCAAGGCAACTCCTCCACTTCTTCAACTTTTTTTATAAATATTTCTATTCATAATTGATGATGTGGAGACAAAGTCATTATGAAGTGCATTGTCTAGATCTAGACAACCAACTTCACATTCTCCTTGCCATGTCATTGCCATGTCAACTTCATGTTTTATTCTACATTTGCATTGGAGAAGAATTTTTGGAATAAAATTTTGTCATTCCTATGTGGCAACCATTTTTTCTAAACTCACAATAGGGTTGGAGGTGCTCTAAGCCGGGGAGCTCCAAAATACATTTGAACCCTCAGTTTGTAATAAAAAATACGTCTGTATAAAAATAATAAAAATAATAAAATGATCTTTGGTCTCAAAGAATATATGATCAAAAATTAATGTGCTAAAAAATATAAAATATAGAATATAGAAAGTAGAACTCCAACTTATTATTCTACAAAATAACTTTCTACATTCTGAATATAGAAATTCTCAGGCCCAACCTATAGCTCATGTGGGTGAATTTGACCTAAGAATGTAGAAATTGGAACTTGGGATAGGTCATACTATTCAACCAAACGAGCTTCTAAATTCTGAATCTAGAATCTAAATTCTGGGGTGGGCCTTACTAATGATGCTCTTATGGTGAGGTTCAATGGATACTATTGATTTTTTTGAGTATCGAATTTCCTTGATGCAAAGCACTAGGTAACCCACTTTTTTTTATTGGCTTGGAAAAATGTAAATATAAATGTAATGGGTTAGGGTTGTGTTAGTTCTAAGTTGAGGCTGGGTTTTGGATCAAGGTGTGCATTGAGTTGAACAATCTGAAATTCTATCAAGGTCTGATTCAATCGAATTTGGACTGGATTGACACGAGTTCAGTCAACGGGTTGGCCCGGCCCGACCTGTTCATCTACCGATTTCGGGCTGGATTTATTATAGTGCCTCGCTCCCCAATCAGAGACATTATATCGACGACCCTATCGATATCAGTCGATTTGGGACATATTGAATTGAAACCCTTCCTCTATTTTGGATTGGCTCTTCAGAATTATGTCCCATATGAAGTGGTTCGTCTCTTGGAGAAGAGCTCTATATAAGAGTCAATTCCTCAAACATTTATACTTTGTTTTTCGATGTTGATTTTTTCGTGCTTTAGCTGTTGGTTTTATGAATGCGTTTGCATGGATGTTTTCGATGGTTTTCATTGTTGCATTCATCGATTTACACATTCATATCGAATTCTAGAAGAAAGAGAGAATAATAGTATTGATCATTTGTTGGTGCGATTGTAGGTGATCGCGTAGGCGCAACTTGAGCGAAGTGTCGAAGATCTCTTTCTCTAGACAATTTTTCAACAATGAGTGGCTTGACCCTTCTTTCCTTGACTCTCTTGCTCTCCAATCAATCAATGATACCGATCATAAAAAAATGCTAGATAATGATGAACACTTAATATTGCAAGCTTATTATATAGAACTGTGAATCTTTGAAATGTTGCATGCTTACTTTATGTTATGCATACTATAGAATTGTGCTAACTAAAGATTGAAACAATGAATGAACGTTGCTACTGAATATGAAATATAGCTATCGAATGCTCGAATGATAAGTAGAACACACTGAGAATAACAAAATTTCTATAATCTCGTAGACTATGCTTGAATAACTAAGTTTTTTAGTCTCGCATGATCATGGACAACTTGTGCACAAGGTTTTAGTTCCTCGATGTCACGTTCTAGTTTCGCAGAACCAATGGTCCTCACTAGGCATGATACCGCACGACTCTAAGTTGCGCTCGCACAAGGTGAATACCAAAACGGTCGATTGAGCGACTAAACGACAGAGTCGCACAGAAGTCCCGAAGCAGAAAAGATGAAGCAACACAGATGATATACAAAATGAGAACTCTTTATTGATATTCAGCGGAATTACAAAGGCACAAAACCAATATTACAATTGCTCAAGCTCACAATCTCTCTGAATACAATCACTTAGCTCTCTCCCTCTCTCTCTCTCTCTCAATACAAAAAGAATCACGTCCTTAGGCTTACAACTTGAAGAAGACGATACTCATACATTATGTCACGTATAGGTGAAAACTTCATCGCGGCCGCGTGCCTCGAAATGCCAAGGAACTCCATGCCTCGACGTGTCCAAGCGAATCCGCACTGTAACGCCCCAGTCCCAATACACATATGATTAGAAATACGTAACATGTCAGTTGTATTTATACGCAAGCTACTCCAATCTGGACTCTCCTCCATTCCACTCTACCACCCATGCTACCCGCGCCAAGTAACTTGGCGTACCCTAGACCCACGTCAAGTTATTTAGCGTGTCCTCCCCCTCCCATCCCTCCGACAATTTTTCTAAACTTTTTTCTTTTTTACAATTTCGAAAAAGTTTTTTATTCTGTACGAAATTTTATGTTTTCTGTTTGTCTAAAAAGACGATCATTTATTAGATGTATTTATGGGGAAGTGCAATAATATCTCAGTTATTGTATCTAGTTGGGTTGGAAGTAAACGCATCCATGCCTAGAAGAAGTTTGGTTGCTACGAGATTGTAAAGATTTTTCATGAATGTTACATAATCGGTAATGAGATATTCCAACATGATACTTGTGCGAAAATACTGGTTACAAAAACTCATATAAAACTTCAACTACTTTAGGCCATCTCCAATGGGGATCTCTAAAACTGAGTTTATATCTACTTAGCATTTGTACTAAGTAAATTTCTATCATAGTCGGTAGAGTTTCTATATAGAAATTGTACCTACAAAAAAAATATTCTCCAATAGTTCTTAATTATTATCCTTGTGGCAACAACTCAAATGATTAATTTAATAGCGTGGGATCCAATATTAATTGGAATGAGAGATGGAAAATTTTTATGAGAGTTTCTATATGTAGAATGAGTTTTGAATTTCTTACTCATGTTTGGTATGTTTAGGATTGGGAATGAGGAGGGAATAGGAGGGACTTAGGAGGGAAAGTTATTCCCATTGACTTGGAAAAGCTATTCCCAAGCCCCCCGGAAATAGATTTGCTTTCCTAGAAATAATGTTTGACTATTTTGTTTGGACGGTTATACCCTCTTCTTATTTTCAAATTTTTAACTTCTATCCCAAACATGTAAATAATCACGAAATTAATGAAAGGGTATTAAAGAAAAACTAAATAAATTAATATTTCTATCCCTTTGTAGACCAAACATGGAGATAAATTTTTTTAAAATTTTGAACTATCTATTCCCAACCTGACCAAACATGAGTATGGGAATGTTGAATTCCTTTCCCATTGGAAAGGAATTGAAAACCTATTCCTAGGAATACAAAAACTTGATCCAAACGAGCCCTTATAGAAACTCTACATCCTACATCAATGCCATGTATGATAGAAATTGAAACAGAAATCATGATTGAGAGATTTTTTTTTTTTTCTTTCTAAAATGAGTTTCTACCGTAGAAATAAGGGAGATGGAAGGCCCCATTGATGACTTTTAAATACCTCTCTTTCGGTGTCTTTTTTTGTGGGAACTAGAAACCATAATTAGTAATGATCAATATTGAGTTTTCACAAGAGACATTTGACATATTTCAAACACCTGCCTATATTGAATAAATGGCAGCTCAATATATTGAATCACCAACATAATTCAAAATTTGACAAACCACAAAAGGCACTGGTATATATTGAATTACCAACACAAATCAAAACTTAATTACTAACCACCAAGGCACGTAAATATATTGAATCGCCAACACAATTAAAAAACCACCAAAAAGGTTTCAATAGTCAAAAAGTATGTATCCACATAATACAAAACATTTCATCTCTCATACGCAAGTTATAGAACATCAGCATCTCAAGGTAGTTCAAAAATCACATTTCCACATCACAATTCCTGGAAACATCCCCCCAAAGGCCTTCCTCTTCTCATTCCTTCATTATTTGAGTTTGCATTATCTCATAAGCAAATCTTAATGTGGGTTGAAGGCTGTTGAGATCAGTGTTCGTAATTCGTTTTTTTTGTTCCTTTAGTTTTTTGTCTTTTGCTTTCTCATTTGAGATTCCTCCTTCCATTGTTGAGCTTTCTCCTTCAATTTCAATTCCAATTTCAGCATTTCTTGCATCAACTCCAATTTTTGTTGATTAAATGTGTATTATTTTTTCTAAACTGCATTGAAAATTGTTCAACACATCTATCACATCGTTTTGTTCATTCATCTCTGCTTCCTCTTCTCTTTATTACCCTGTCTTCCCAACAGTCGAACGAGGCCATCATCATCATTTTGGTTTTTCAATTGAAGGATTAATTATCCATATCGATATGATTGGTTTCATGCAAAGATGAGAACGCCGGTGTCGTTGGTGTTACTGGAGGTGGAGTACTAAGCATGTTATCATTAACAATTTCGGATTTTTTTTGGAAGAGTCAATCTTGGTGAGCTATGCTGTACACCGTTTTGGATTATTTTTGATCTCCCAATAATGTTCAAATTTGAATGGTCTCCCAATTCCATATACATATTAGTGATTCTTTTTCTACAAATATAAAAAAACGAAAATTTGAACAATAATAAGATATCAAAATAAGAAAATTAGTAAATGCTTGTGTTGTGTATACCAAACTTAAACAATTCTTATCATATTTGCAATTGTGGTTCCACTTTTTGGAGCGCTCTCTAGTAACTCGTACAATGAGTGGAACTTGTCAATCGTCATTTGTATAGTATACCAATGACATGATAAGTTATTTCATTCCCGTTTCTCATAGTACGTCTCCATGTGATCCTTCCAAACCTTCAAGACACGATCCCATAATTTTGGACAACTTTGTTTCTTTTCCACAATTGAATCAATGCTGATATAGAGAGAGGTTTTCATTAGTGCTACGTCTTCTCCAATCGTCCAATGATGATAGCTATTGCCATATTGGATAGACTGCATTTTTTTTAGCTGTTTGATACATTTTCTTTCTTTTTAGATTTCTTTGAATATTGGAGCATTAAGAAGACCTTAGAAATGAAATCTAGATCCATATAGCTGATGAGAAGTAGGATATGGGGTAATCACTCGATTTAAGCCAAAATTAGAGTGAAATTGAAATTGTGATGGATTGAATTGGTTTGAACATATAAATTATTCAGGATTACGAAACTGGGCTTACACCCTAAAGAGGCATTAAGGTTGTCAGGAAGGGAGGGGGGTACATTCTCATTGTTAGATTGTTGAGACTTGAGAGTCCAAGGTGTGAGTGATATAACAAACAAACAACACTTAGGGGCTATTTGGATAGATGTAACTCTTTGGAAGTGTGAAAGTGACACTTACATCATGATGAGTTACAGGACACTTACAGCAAGTGGCACTTTCCAAAATGTGTTTGGATGTAGTACTTTTTATCTCCTGCAAGTGAAAGAAAAATGGATTTGGTGTTTGGATGGTTGTTGAAAGTAGAAAAAAAAGGAGTTCGATTGTTTGGATGGTTGTTTAAAATAGAGATTGGAGTTGAAAATATGATAACCCATAATTAAATTAATTACAATAAAACGCAACAAATACATGAACTATTATAATTAAATTAATTAACATAATAATTTTTTAAATATAATATAAAATTGACATATAATTTAAAACACATTACCATAATTTAGTTATTATTTATTACCGTAATCATACCTGTATTAATTATAATCCATTATTATAATTGTACTAATTACCATAACCATAACTATAATTACACAAGTTATAATTATATTCATGATCATAATTATCATAATTTCCAAAGAACTCTCTGGAGGGCATTCGAATGTATGCTAACACCAACTTTATACCCCATATTTCTTTCTCTCCCTCTATATACCACTCAAAAATTCTAAATAAATTCCCCAAAAAAATCTAAAGAAAAGTCTCTGACCCTTCCCCTCATCTCTCTTCTCTCTCACAAGGGAGGAGCCACTCGAGGAAGAAGACGAGTCCCCGCACTCGAGGTCGCTGCGGGTGGCTCGAGCTCGTCGCTGCGGGTGGCTCGAGCTCGCGCCTCCGCCCCTCTCTCAACTTGTCAAGGTCGGAGCCCCCATCAACCTCGTCAAGGCCAAAGCCCAGCCAGAGCCCCTCTTCCGGCCTCGCACCCCTCTTTCAAAATAATTATATCACTCTCTATTTTTTTCTTCCGGAGTTCCTACCCGTTTCAACCAAAACTGAATGGAACTAGACGGATGTGAAAATGGTGAAAAGAAGGAGGAGACAAGAACTGGACCACGTCTAATCAAGAGAAATCAGAAGAGTTTTAGCTGTGCAACCAAACAGCTGAACTCACAAGAGTTCAGCTGAGTTGCAATTTTTTCTTCACTTTCATTGCAGTCTCCAGCAACCAAACAGGCCCTTAATTAACAACCCAAAATGTGAATTCAATCAGACACAAGAATAATGATAGAAAGAAAACAAATAGTTTAGCAGAAGTTAAAAATTGATATAATAAACTAAGAGATCTCAAACATGAGGTGAACGTTTATTATAAACATGTGATATTTTATGCAAATTAGCCATTAACAGTAAAATAAAGGCAAATACAATTTTAAGTAAGTTTCCTTTTCTTTTTTTTCTAATTTGTGTTAACTTATCAAAATCAATCTAGGATTTTGAGTTACAAAAATGAAAATTAAGAATGAGTTTAATATGTATAAGATGTATACGCCTCAGTAGAATTCTTTACTATACCATATTTCTTTAACATGTTTCAAGCCCTCTGGAGAAAGAAATTAAGAAGTTTTGGTTTGGATAGGTGTTAATTTTTCCAACAACCTCTTAATAAACTTCATAATATAAGAGAAATTCATAAAAATAGATGATACGTGATCAGCTATTTAACATGCAGGAATTTAATATTTTATAGAAAAAAGCCAACCTAGGAATATAATTATGGGTATTTGGTGGGAATTTTTTTTTATCGGTATCTAACAACATGTTTAGGATGGAAACACAGAATAGAGGAGGTTGAAGAAGTACAGAATTGTACCTTTGGAATATCTCAGACCCTTCAAGCTTCAATTGCATTGACATCTTCCTTTTGATTTCTCTCCTCTTGATTTCACTACCACTTTTCCTTTTCTCTGTCCTCAAAATTGGTTTAAAGTTTTCATTTTAGCGGGATCTTTTACCGCCACTTTTTTAACAAAAATATTTTTTATTTTTTTACACATTAAATTTCACATTAGCAAAGTAAGCATCTCAAGACTTTGTACTTGAAAAAGTTTTTTCTATTTCATCGTCTTTTGTCAATATAGTCTTGCCACCTAAATATGATATTGCAAGGGCGGAGCTAGAATTTTTTTGTAGAGGGGGCTGCAAATATGGATGAATTTTTTTTTTTTATCTAATATACTGCAAAAATAAACAAAAAAATATAAAAAGCTTACAAATAATAATACAAACTAGTAAAAACTAGAGCCGAAGGACTAGAACCCAGGACCAATTATACTAACACCAAGCAACACTACCAACTGGGCTAAAAATACAACTGTTTTTTCAATGTGAGTATAAGGTATTAGTTCTTAACAAGCAAAAATTTAGTCCGGGTTGCAGCTCGGGAGAGCCCAGCTGTAGCTCCGCCCCTGTGACATTGTCTCCTGTCTCATGCGACATATAAATCACAACACATTACAATGTAATTAATACAAGACAATAGGGTTGGAGATGCTCTTAGAAGTAAGCTCTTGAGCATATTATTTCAATGTGGTTTAGAGCCTAATATTTCCATGTGCATTTATTCAAATCTATAATCTATTCCCTGAAACACTATGTTTGGGAAGGAAGAAAAATAGTCTGAAGAAAAAATTGAGAAAATGTGGAAGACAAATTAGAAGTTATGATGTTTGGAAAGGAAAAAAGGAAAGTGAATAGAGGATTTTGGGAAGATAATTTATGTAGGTCCCACCCAAAAAATTCTCCCAAAAATTGGAGAAAACTGAACACACAAGATAAAATTTTGGTAAAATTAACTAATTATCCCTCAATTAATTCTTTATATTTTTTTATTCTGTATTTTCATATTAAAGGACTAAATAGTAATTTATTCTATGTCCACAAACAAATAAAAAAAAATAAAAAAAAACTTTTTGGTCATCCAAATCAGAACAGATAAAATTAATTTTCTTTCTCCTCATCTTTTTTCTTCCCATTTTTTTAGGGTTAATTAGTTGTACCCCCCTATAGTTTGTACGTATTTTGGTAACTGTTCCCGTTGTTTCAAAAATAAAGAACACCCTCCTGGCTGCTTAATTTTTCACTCATTTTCTTCTATGCACCAGGGGTACAACTAATTAACTTTACAAACCAGAGAGGTGTTCTTTATTTTTAAAACAACAGGAACAGTTACCAAAATATCGTACAAACCATAGGGGTACACCTAATTAACCCTTTTTTCTCTTTTCCACAAAGTTTTCAAAAATAGTATAAAGATATAAATATGAAGACATTGGATACCAAACAGTGTAAGTTCCAAAGAAGCCTAGAGTAGACTCTATTGCCCATCACTCGCTATATACGTGATGAATGCTACTAGCTCCAAAGCCCAACGAGAACAGCATTATCTAACCTGCACACCAACCCGCTACAGCCTATAGCCGGTCGGTTGCGACGCAGTCTTCCAGTACCGGAACGAAACCGAGAGCAAACATGCCGACACGTGTCATTCCCAACGGTAACCTCTCAGCTTTCCTCTCCTCATTCAAAATTTCTCCCGCAAACTCCGCACTCCTCTTCAAATCCCAAAATTCCATTCCTATCGTTCATCAACTCCACTTCTTTACACAATTTAAGTACAGAATTTGAAAGAAAGAAAGAAAGAATTTCTGTAACGAATATTTGGGTGCACTGCAGCGAGTAGAGGATTGATTTATCATGAGGACGGGAGATGAGGAGTGGGAGCCGAAGGCGGAGGTGGTGAGAGAAATCTGCTCCATTTCCGCCGTCTTCGCCTCTTGTTCTCACCTTCCGATGAATGCCCGAAAGCCGGCTTTCGTCGATTGGTATCTCATTCTAAGTGTAATCAATCTTCAACGTCGATTCTTCGATCTTCTTCTTCAATTCTTCGTCGTCGTCGTCTTCTTCTTCTTCTTTGAGTTTGATTTGCTTTGGAATGAATTTTTAAGGTCGGCGAGGATTCGGGGTTGGATGTGATCAGGAGGCGGTATCGGAAACTAGGTAAATTATTCTAAATCGAACGAACCAAAATAGTTGCTTTTCTTTTGAAATTTCAGTTTTTTTGTTGTCGATCAATATACAAGCTTAATTATTTGCCAATTTTTACGTGACTTACGAGAATGAAGATGCATACTGTTATTAGCATTGCAGATTCATCCTGATAAGAACTTGCATCCGAAAGCTGAAGCTGCGTTCAAGCTTGTATCAGAGGTATTTTCCATTTCTTATATCATTTGTGTCCAATGTGTACATTTGGAGATCTGATTTTTATTGCAAGGCATTTGCATATTATGTCTAAAATTTGATTGTCTAATTGATTCGAAAAGAAGTCATTTGAGTTACTAGAAGGTATGGCGGAAGAATAATAGCCAGTTTATTATTCCTGAAATCAAGTAAACTTTTTTTTTTCTCTGTGTAATTTAATTTCTTACATTGTCGATTTTGAATGTCAAGATCCATGCATTATTACTAAAAGTTTCCTGATTTCATCATGATATGATCATGATAAATTTGGAACTTTCTCGTGTAGTTCTTATAAATTTAAGGGCAATATTTTTCTTAGTTTTATGTCAGTATTTTGTCCAAATATTGTGGAATTTTACTGCTTTTTCTCTATGCATTATATTTTTATTAGTGGATCCAAATCCGTAAAATCCGTAGTTTGTTACTCTTCCACTAGATAAATTATTACCTGTTCTTAGAGCCCGCCAGGTGCGACGTGAACACTTGGTACTCCTAGACAATAAAAATGGCATACAATATTTTGTATCACATGGATGAATTATATAGTACACAGGCTAATCCTAATACCACTGCAATATATCGTTCGAACGTTTTTGGCATCTTAATTTTTTACCGCACTATTTTGGCACCATAATTTTAAATATTCTTCTTTTAAAACATCTTTCGTCAATTTTGAAGTACATCGGGACCACATAAAAGAATATCTGATAATGCAAGTATTTAAAATTACGCTTTTGTACTGCAAGATAAAGTGGTATCGATGTGTTTTTAATTGACGAAATATGCTGCAAAAGAGCAAATTATGTAGCTTGAATTGTGAAAAGTTAATTTACAAGTAATATTTTGATTGACTTGGGAAAATACCGCTCATGATTGAGTTGAGTTGCATCTATCAGAAAATTACTATATTACATATGCACTTCGTTCCTCATTGAGCTTGACGTGATTTAAATGGTTCTTTAATTATTGATTGATTACAAAAGAGGTCACTTGCAGGCACATGAATGCCTCTCCGACAAACCAAGAAGGAAAGCCTTCGACTCCAGTAGGCGGAGCCGCTTCTGCAAGGAGTGCCATCTAAAATTTGAGCGCAGCAGAGCTCCCCAACCGAAGCAACGCAGAGTTCTTAGGTCATTTAGGGAAGTCCAGAATAGGCTTAAAGAGGAGGTCAGAGTGATCGAAAGCTGTCTCCGAGCCAACGACGGATCGGCAGGGAAGGAGTCCGAGTCTCCCCTCTTCGATCCGTCCGACCGCCTGCTGTTCCCAGGCTATCCCCACACGAGGGCGCGCGTCCTTGCCGAACGCCAGCGCGAGAACTACTGGCACTTTAGCAGTACTCCTGCGGACCAGTGCAGGAGTCGTCACCGGAGATGTATATTTGAATCTCCTGTTTACCAACTTAGGTCAGAGAATAGGCAGAGTTGGAGTAACTACACTACTCCTGGTTAAGATCATGATATCTGTGTTAGCATATATTCCTTTGAAATACTACGTACGTGTTCTTCAGTTTGTGGTCATTTGCAATATGCATGAATGCTGAAACCCGAAAAAGTCCATCATCAAACATGCATTAGAAGCAGGACCGGCCCGGAGAATTGGATTGTCCTATCCAGAGCTAATTTTGGTCGTCCCTTAATTTTTATTATGAATATATCATGGTGGTCATCCGTGATCATAATCTTTGGTGGGAGCATGTTGAGCTTGGAGGATTGTCCTAGTGGATGGAGGAGGGTTGTCCAAGCCCCAAGTCTTATACCCCAGGGCCGGCCCTGATTAGAAGTTCACATTTTGTGTATTTGCTTGGTAATGAATTGCACAGATAAGAGCATCCACGGTGGATACACACTACGAACATATATTTCAAATTATTAAAAATTGTATAAATTATTACTTTAAGAGTGTCTCCTTGATATTGACACACAATGATACACTCTAAAAAAATACTCCAAATTAACATCATTTCTCTTTTTTCCTGTATTTTCGTTCCCTGTCTAGTAAGATTTTTTTTTTTCTTCCTATTTTTTTCTTTATTTTTCTTCCATGTTTGGTAAGAACGGTTAATTTGGTGGTCCAAAAATTAATATAGAGGAGCTAGCACACGCTCCAGGAGTGTTTTCTAGTAATTTTCAAGTATGCACAAGTGTCCACTGCAGTCTTTAAATGCTACAAAATTTAAATAAAGTCAAAATATAGCATTGAAATCTTTCTCCTGTTATTGCCGGGGCACAATTTTTCGATGGAAAACTGAAATATCGTAACAATTGTACAAACAATCGTTATTACGTAACACTTCACAGAAGGTACGTAGTAAAATCCCACAAGTGCTATCCTTCACAGAAGGTGCACAGAACGTAACACTTCACAGAAGGTACGTAAGAGAGATTCCACAAGTGCTACCCTTCACAGAAGGTGCACAAACAGAATTATGATAATATCAACGCAAACACTTCACTGAAGGTGCGTTAATATAATCCTGACAGAATCAACAAAGAAGATGACTGACGAAGATGAAATAACTCCTGCTGGGGTGAATGATCACCGTTGCTCAAAGCTTTATTCGCCCCACACGAATAGCTTCCAGGAACCAGCAAGTTCGTCGGAGAACTTGGAACACTCTGCTCTTCTGACTCCACGGATGAACTTGAACTCCTGTGCAAAACGTAACGCACGCTGGTACAATTCCTCTCTTCTCTCTTACAGCCTCTAAGCACTTGTAAACTTTCTGTCTACTACTTGTGTATTAGTTCTGTGTGAGAGAGGAGGAGGAGGCCTTATATAAGCCCCTGCAACAACTGCCAGGTTAGCACAATGTTAGGGACGTGGTAGTAACCACCCCGAACATGGATCAACCGCTCAGAACATGCTAGGACACGTTCTGCTGGAAGTTGTGCCACTAGCGTAATTTGCACTATGCGCCTAGCGACGATGCTGACGTGCTAAGTGCAAAGTGCGCCAACAAAACGCCACATTACGCCTCATGAGCCCGAGCCCGAGTCCGAGTCGCTAAGTCCCTACGGGGCTTAGCTCCTATGGAAATAAATTTCCCAAGAGCAAAAAACATGAATGCTTTAATTGTTAATTTTAGCCTTTTTCCCATTTAGAAAATAATCTCACATGGCACATCCATGTGCACCTCCACACCTCATGTGCATCTCTTAAACTAGCAAAGCTAATATATAGAGATACAACCTATTTGATTTTTTCGATGTGGGACTAAAGTTTCTAAAAGGAAAGCCAAAAACCCAACATCTCCCTCTCTCTGTGGATGCTCTAAGAAGCACATAATGCTGCCACAGGAACATTACCGAGAGCTCTCTTTCTCTATGTTTTGGAATGGGTTGAACATCTGAATTGAACTCGTGCACAAATACATTGCAGTTCTCTGCAGATTTTTACAGCTTCAAGTGCGATATCCTTGTAATTATCATGTTCCTCTTTTCCGAGAAGCTGTGTATACTTTGAAGATCAATTAACATATCCTCAATTAACATCCTCGTCTACTTTGAAGATCAATTAACATCCTCGTCTATCTGGTTCATGTGCTAATGCAGTTTCTGTCGTCGGGCCATTGTTAAAATTAGCGATGAAGAATAGTTAATCTTATTCTCTCGTCCACGAGAAATTATTCAGTAGTAAGATTGGTCATGGATATCATTTTGGGACGATCACAGTTCTTATTGTAGAAAGTAATTAAAGTATCGGGTTATAAGTTATGACACGGGAGCGTATCGTAGGAGTTGAAAACAGTAGACCCAAAATACGAGTTTAATATGCACAAAGTTTCGTGGGTAACTCCGAGCATATAAAAAAAGTTATGGCACAGATGTCGCTTATGGACATCTAACTCTTCCATTTCTGGTGATTAGAACTAAGGCCTCGTTTGGTTACCGGAATTTGAGCTTGGGAAAGGAAAGTGATTCCTTTCCTATGTTTGGGAGCCAAAGAAAAGTTGTTGGAAAGGAAAAATGATTCCCAAGAGGTAGGAAAATAGGGGAAAAAGTGGTTCCTCCCATTTATCTAAGGAATCACTTTCCCTCCAACTTTTTCGCATTTATTACAAAAAGTTTTGACCAAAATATCCATGTTCATAATATTATTTACCATTTTTATCCATAATATCTTTTAGACAAAAATATTTCTAAGTAATAATTATTTTTATTAGCACGAGGGTATGTTTAAAAAATTGACTTGATTTTGTTTCCTTTCTTTACAAACACCAAACACTATAATGGAAATTAAAGATATATTCCGGCTATAATTCTGATCTTTCCAAACACCGGAAATGAAAGTTTATAGGAATTATAATTTCCTAAAGGAAAGGAAATACCAAGAAATCAGTTTCCTTTCCTTTCCATTTCGCGAACCAAACGAGGCCTAAGTATACATCCCACAAACAGAAATAGGATGGATCAACTCTGAAGACGGATAGTTAAAAAGGGACTCAACTGGAAGTCATGTTGTCTGGCACTAGGAGCTGTACCAAGAAAATATGCATCATAATAACCCAGATAAAGAAGTACTTTCTAGTAAGCATTACCTACAAGTCCAGCCAAACATTGAAGCCTCATATTTATGTTGAATATAATTTCGTTTGCTATTTATTTACTTGAAAGTAATCCAGCACAAGTTTACAACAAAATTCTGACTCCCAAAATCATAACAGAAACAGTATGGGGACAGGAACTACTTTATTTCGAGTGACGCTCCCTTTCCTGGGACCTAGTTAGAGGCTTCAGCTCTGCTTTTGCCAAATCCCTGACCTTCGAATTGTTTGATTCAAGGAAAGCTGCAGTTACCACCTTACAACTGTAAAAACAATAACCTCTTCAGTCAGTGAGCACAAAATTCTTTTAAGACTAATTTCAGGTTAGAAACTTAGAACCTTGTTAGCAATTCGGCAAATAAAAAATAATTGGGGTTCAAAAATTCGATAAAAAATTCGAAAAATAGAAATATTGAGGTTAGAAACTTCACATTCTTAAATATGTTGTCAAATTTGATTAATTAAACAAGTTCCGTCACTTTTTTTTTGCTAAATTTTTTAATAATTTTATACGGAACACGTTTAAAACTTAGAATATTTCAAATTTATGTACTAATTTGAATCTGTCAAAAGTACGCAAATATTACACGTTTCTGAAAGATACGAAAAATTTAGCATATAATAAGAATTTTATTCGTGTGATTGCTAACAAGGGTTAGAGCATCTCAAACCCTATTGTGACTTTGGAAAAAAGTTAATGCCACATAGGAATGACAAAATTTTATTCAAAAGTTCTTCTCCAATGCAATTGTCAAGCCAATTGTGAAGCTTATGTGGCAAAAATTAAAGAAGACATTGTGAAGTTGATTGTCTTGTTCTAGACAATATGCACTTGACAATGTCTTCTCTTCCATGTCATCAATTATGAATAAAAAATATTAGAAAAAAGAAAGAATATGAGTAGTTGTCTTAAAAGTTGCCTTGGAAGTTGGAAAAAATACTTTTTATTGTTTTCTCAATACTTTTGCATTGGAGAGAGTTTTTCTATCTCATTGTCTTTTGAGATATAATTTTGCCATATAAACAAGACATTGTCTTGTGGCTCATGCCACATAGGAGCCACCTAAGACTCACAACACTTAACAAGACAATAAGGTTGGAGATGCTCTTAGAACTCATGCATGCAAAATATGCTTTAGCTGCGACCTTGGGCCCACACTTCACACTTTCCCTTCGACAGCAACCTTTCCACGGGGTGGCAGCAAATGGTGGCAGAATCCACTAGCAGTTTTCTTATGTAATAAATTTAGAGCCCGGATTTTATATCAGCTTCGAATTTAGACTTTAAGTTCTGAAAAAAAAAAAATTTATAATCTGAATTTTTATTTTTATTATCATTATATTCTGAACATATTCCATTATATAATGAGGCTTCAAAATGGCTCATTTTGAGCCGTCTGAGTCGTCATTATATCACGGTCCATTTTACTTTTTTTTAAAAATTGTGTAAAAAATTATTGAAAAAAGTTTAAATTTGTCAACAAGAGGAATCAAACTCAAACAAACAAGAAAATTTCATCACACCTTAACCACATGAGTTAGAAGATATATTTGACTATAATTGAATAATATTCTTATTATACGTTATTATACGTGCAAAGCACGTGCATTTACTAGTGGGTATAATTTTTCTTATAAGATTTTTTCTACTAAGTTCTTCGAATCAAGGTTTGGTGAAATCTGTCTATATATGCATATTCCCATAAACTCGCATTGTCATGTTGTTTGAAGACTAATGTTGATCATTCCTGAAAATTGATACTAATCATCCATGAAAATTGATGTTGAGCATTTATGAAGATTGATAAAGATCGATTATTGAATTGTACGCGCATTCAAGAAGTGTTGTAGTTAGTTGTAATTAACTATTGGATGATTGTGACAATCACTAATAGAGATATATTTATCTCTTTGTATTCTTATTAATCCATCATGTCTATATTATAAATAGAAGCCTATGAAGAATCATTGAAGGGTTCAAACTATTAGAGAATTTATCTGATCCACCCCTCTCAAGTCTCTTAGTAAGAAATTAACTATTTACCTCGTTTGAGTAGGACAAATCCTAAAAATTATTTCGGTAAACATTAAAAGTTGTTCATAGACGTACGTACCATTTTAGGATTCAAACTGATGAAAGTAATATAGGAAAATAAAACTATACGATATTGAAAATCCTTATGGATTTTGACTTTTCGATGTTTATAAGACACTAAAGTGGCATTTTAAATTCTACTTGCAATGCATATAGAGTCGACCCCATGCCTAGGCGACATAGGCATGGGCCTAGAATCCCAAAATTTACGAATTTCTTCTCAATTTTACAAAGCCTCCTAAAATCTTACAAATCCAAACTCTTTATAAAAGTCTCATAAATTTTACAAATGTCTCTTCTTCTTTTTTTTCTTTTTTTTAACAAATAATCACATTTTCAGTAGGGGTGAGCAAATACCGACCGATACCGAAAAACCGACCGAATACCGATTAAAAATATCCCGAAAAATCAAACCGAAATTACGTACCGATACCGAATTGCCGAACCGACTAAAATATGGTATAATGGTAATGGTAACATTTTGAGTGTAATACCATACCGAAAATATCGAACCGAACCGATTCTCTCTCTCTCTCTCTCTCTCTCTCTCTCTATATATATATATATATATATATATATATATATTTTTTTTTTTTTTTTTTTTTTTTTTTTGAAGCAATGGGTACTTGTGGCGAACTCGTCTCCACTGAGGCTCGAACTCCCGACCACTTGGGCCATATGCATCTCTCTTAACCACTAGGCTAGAGGTCATTTGATATATATATATATATATATATATATATATATATATATATATATATATATATATATATATATATATATATAATAGAATGTTGTTTGTGATTAATTTTATATTACCCATTTTTATTTTTATCTTTATTTTAATCAATTTCTTAGAACTTAGAATGGATTTTAGTGGATTTGAAGTTATATGAAAAACGCTAAGAATTGAGTTTTTGATTTTTTTTGTGTTATCATGGAATTTTGAAGTGAATTTTGGTTACTTAAACTTATACTCAAAATTAAACTTAGTGATCATATTTGATCTTTTGAGCTCATTTTTAGGTGTTTGCGACTTGTTACATATTGTTCTAATAATTTTGATTAATTTTTGGTTGGTAGAGGTTTGGCTTTGAAATTTAATGCTTCAAAAAGAGTAAAAAATAACATATTATAGGTTAAGAGGCTCTATAATATTAAGTGTGTTGATTGATCAAATGTTAATTGGTAAAATACCGATACCAAAGAAAAACCGACCGAATACCGATTTAACCGAAAAAAACCGATTCTAAATGGTACGATATTGGTATTGATTTTTCAAATACCGATTTTAAAAAAATATCGAAATGTTTGACCAAATACCGACCGATTATACCGACGCTCACCCCTAATTTTCAGGATAGAAGACTTCTGTTTTTTTGCTAGTCGAAGCTGAATGAATATCCACTTTCAAGAAAGTAAACCAACTTTTTAGGAGGCGTTTGGGTGAATGTTTTCTATTTTTAGAAATCAACTTCTCATTCCTTTTCCATGGAAAAAAAAATTAACATTCTCATACTCATTTTGGTTAGATTGGAAATATGTACTATGAAAAATTTAAAATTTTCATTCCATATTTGGTTTAGACAGGAATATGAATCTTAATTAATTTAGTTTTCAGTAAATACCCTTCAATTAATTTTATTATATTATTGTTACCTAATTTCAGTCGGTGTCATTGAGGGTATTACCGTCAAAAATTGTAATTAATGCACCGAACCAACATTCCTAGGAAAGTAAAAATATTTCTAGGGGGAGCTTGGATTTTAATTTCCTACATATATGAGAACAAAAATGCTATTTGGCTCCCAAAATATTTGGGTGATGCCATCTCCCATTATGTGACATGACATGATTGCCGACATGGCAGCTCATATGAAAAAATTTAACATTAAAATTAAAATTAATATTAAATTAACATTAAATTAACATGATAATTAACATTAAGATTAACATTAAAATTAACATTAATATTAAAATTAATATTAATATTAACATTAAAATTATAATATTAATATTAACATTAACATTAACATTCACATTAAAAAAGTTTGGGTAATTGATTTTTTGGTTAACATTTGCCACGTCAGCTGTTATGTCAGCTGCCATATCAGATGTCACATAATGGAAGATAGCATCACCTAAATATTTTGGGAGCCAAATAGCATAATTGTGATAGATATGGGAATCTAAAGCCCTCTATACCCAAACCCACACTTACCAAACATGGAAAAAGAAGCCGAAAGTCATTATTAAGCTTCTAAATTTTGAACCAAACAGCCTCTTAAGCCATCTTCAATGGAAATTTCAACAAATTGAGTTTTTATCGTACTTGTCATTAACTTTATGAAAATTTCTATCCTAGTTGGTAGAGTTTCTATATAGAAATTGCAAACATAAAAGAAAAAATTCAATGATTCTTGATTTCTATCATATAAAATAATAAATTTAATAACATGAGGTCCAATATTAATTGGTATGAGAGATAAATTTTTTTTATGAAAGTTATACAGGTAGAAATCATCATAGAAACTTTTTATCCTATATCACTATATCACGATCACATAGGATAAAAATTGAGATAAAAAACTTGATTGGGAGATATTTTTTAAATAGTAAATTTCTACTACGGAAATAAAGGGAGAGAGAAACCCTCATTGATAG
Organism: Iris pallida; assembly: GCA_029216955.1. Lineage (NCBI taxonomy): Eukaryota > Viridiplantae > Streptophyta > Magnoliopsida > Asparagales > Iridaceae > Iris > Iris pallida. Next base: position 2,016,568 of record JANAVB010001796.1, on the reverse strand, counting down.
AAATCCTCTTTTTTTTTCCCATAAAAATAACTGTAGAATTGATTCTCCTCACGTGAATCAAACGAGGTCTTATGAGTCCATTTTTGTTCACCCACAAAACCATGGTATTTGTTCATCCCCTATCATATGGAGACATGTGGCAAATCTTAAGTCAAATCTACTTTGAGAATGTACAAAACCACTCTCAAAGTGGTTTTAGTCATCATATGTCATGTGATAGAGGGTGAACAAATACTATAATTTTGGTGGGTGAACAAAAATAGACTCGAGGCCTTATATCAACAGGATCTTATTCCATATGGTGTTGGTGAAGTCCAGATACTCGGTCGGTCGATGGATGTTATGTTCATAACTTGATGGCACTTGAGCACGTGGCACCACGATGGACGCTGTACAAATTGCAAATCCTATATTAAATTATTAATACTAGCATATGTGCACGTGCTTTGCACGTATTTTAATATTTTTTAATTAGTTTAGGAAGACTTTTTAGGAAGACCAAATGATAGTCTTCATAATTACTAAGTTATCCTTACTAAAATTAATGAACTATTTTTAATTAGTATAAGTATGTAAGGGTATTTTCGAAATTTAAAACTTTTACCATCTAAATTTTCCTATTATACAGTAGAATAGATACCAATTATACCGAACCCATTTAGACCCATTTCCTATTCAATCTTGGTAAATTTCCAGTCATACACTTGCCCATAGTCAAACTCTCAAGCTTATCAACGACCCGAACCCAAACAGCTGGAAGAGATAGGGGTAGCCATGTCATTTCCTATGTGGACGACAGAGGAGTTTCCTTGCCAAACCCAACTGATCTGCTACACTCAACCACGCTCCATCATCACCTACAAGCCGTCGTTTAGAGAACGCCAATCCATACCACGCCCATTGTACTGGACACGTGTCAGGTAGGCAATGGTATTGTAAGAACATGTGCAACGTGGAAACGGGGAAGCGGTGGGGATGAGTAAGTGAAGCCAGGCTAGCATCGGCGAGCATGATTGGAAGTGGGGACCACCACCCTCTGGCAAATCACATGGCACATGCAGACCCATGCATTCAGTTTTTCTCTCTCCCTCTCCATCAAAACATTAATTCATACTTATTTTCACATCAATTTCATTAAATCCCACTAATCACGTACGGTCGCATGTGTTCTTTTAAGCAAGTACTTTTTTGTCAAATAGGAAACAACAACAACATTCATTAGATAAGCTTTGTTCACTTACCAAAATATTTTCTCGTTTTTATAAATGACTTTTATATATATATATATATATATATATATATATATATATATATATATATATATATATATATGCAAATGATCTCTAACCTAGTGGTTAAGAGACATGCATGCGGTCCAAGTGGTTGGAGTTCGAGCACCAGTAGAGACGAGTTTGCCACAATTACCCATTGCTTCAAAAAAAAAAAACAATTATATATATATATATATATATATATATATATATATATATATATATATATATATATATATATATTTGAAGCAATGGATAATTGTGGCGAACTCGCCTCAACTGGGGCTCGAACTCCCGACCAATTGGGCCGCATGCATCTCTCTTAAACCACTAGGCTATAGGTCATATATATATATATATATATATATATATATATATATATATATATATATATATATATATATTACTCTGGACATGCTCCTTAGACTTGGGGCGCGAATAGCTGATATCAAATACATTATGTGTCGCCAGAGAAATTAAACCACAGAGCATCTATTCTTCGGCTGCAGGGAGACTCAGGAGTTGTGGAAGGAACAAAAGGTCAAACATAACATTTTACCAAGCTCAGATTGGAGCATACAAGAGATTGTGGATAACGTTCAGAAAAACAAAAAGAGAGGGCGGTTGTGGTACTCGGAGGCTCGAATTCGATTATCAGCTTCAGTGTGGCATGTGTGGCGGCAGGGCCGGCCCTGAGTTAATGGGGGCCCTAGGCAAATTTTTAAAATGGGGCCCATATATAATATAAAAAAATTGAACTAAAATATGATACAGCTAAGGCTAGAACCTAGGACCTCTTGTGTACAAGTATAACAAACTACCACTACACCACAAATGTTTTGTGATAAAGGAGGATCATATTATATATTAGTTCTATTTTCAATATAAGATTACTAATATATATATATATATATATATATATATATATATATATATATATATATATATATATATATATATATATATATATACATTTAAATTAATTTTTTTGGGCTCCCAAATTTTATGGGGCCCTGGGCGGTCGCCCTGGGCCAGGGTCGGCCCTGTGTGGCGGGAGTGCAATAGGCGGATATTTGAAGGGAGCTTCACCTCCATCATTGACATTTCTCATAATATTGAAGCAGATGTAAGCAAGTTGTTGAATACGAGCAACTGAGAGAGTTGGCATGGTTGTAATTGAGTTCCTCATTTTTCATTAATATATTCACCTTCTTCCAAAATATTTTTTTTTTGGAACAAAATAATTTGATTCAGGAATCATCGCTCCCACTGGAATTCGAACTCCTGACCACTCAGACCGTATGCATCTCTTTTAACCACTAGGCTAGAGATCATTTGCGTCAATTGGGAAGCTAATTTTGGGAAGCTAATTTAGGAGTTAGTAAATAACTGATTAAAAAAAAAGAGTTAGTAAATAACTAAATTAGTACTATTCAAATAGATAAATTGGCTGTTGTTAGCTGGAGATGAGAATGGCCTAAATGCCCAGGAAGAGACATTTCTCTCTATCTAGTTTTATTCTCTCTAACAACTTTTCTTATTCCAATCAACCAAAATGTTTATGTTTAGTACCAGATGACATACATGGGTTTGTTGCACAATTAGTTTTCTTTTATCTGGTGTTCATAATCCCTGGTGGTTTTGAACACCCACCAAAACTCAACATGGGACCCACCACAGGTCTGGTGGTTTTTTTCCCAACCTGGTCCCTCCTGTGGGTGTCTCTATGCTGTTTGCATCATTCATTCATTTCTCTTCTTATTTTAATTATTATTTTACATGCCATTTTTACAACTCCACTCTTTCTTCAATAATAATTTTCTCTCTTCTTCTTCTTCTTCTTCTTCTTCTTTTTCTTTTGAGTTTGGAGGAGTACAGCTTTGTTTTCTTCACTGGTGTTGGCCTCTTCTGCTTCTGGAGTGCTCATGAAGAAGAGGCTAGTAAGTACGTTTGTTACTTTGATCATAATTTTTCCCCCCCCTCATTTCTTGATGCAAAGGAAGCGACTTTCTTAATCTTCACGGTGTTTTAACATCTGGGTCATTTTTGTTTTTCTCTGGTTTGCTCAAATTCGTCTCCGTCAAATTTTCTGATCTGGGTCCTTGCTGCTCTTTGCTCAATTGGTGCTCCTTCACGAAGTTCCCTAGTTTCACCACTATTTGTCATATGGGCACCTGTCATATCAAAGATTTACAATCTTTTAATCGTAGTAATGTGTATATTTGGACTTGAAATCATGTTTTCTTCTTTCGTAGCAATTTGAGTTTTTTTGTTGTTGTTGGTGGTGGTGCTGCCTAGTTTCTTGCTGTGGGCGTGATGGGTTTGTGTTTTTTTAGTATTTTACATGGTTTTATTTGGTGTCTTATTCATATTAGTTCAGAAATATTTCCATTGCTAGTGAATTCTAAACTTAGTTTAGCAATTGTGAAAAAATGACTGAATAATCCAATTCTCCAGGCAGTATTGCTATTAGTTGTGGGCCTTGTGGCAGTGGTGAATGGCATTGGAGGCAATGGAGAAGAGGATGGTCATTGCAAATACAAGAGGGGCGTGTCTCCTAGACCGCACAGTGTCTCTATATTGGAGTTTGGCGCGGTCGGCGACGGGCTGACGGCGAACACCATAGCCTTCCAGAATGCCGTTTTCTACGTTAGGTCGTTCGCTGACAAGGGCGGAGCGCAGCTGTACGTCCCGAAAGGGAGGTGGCTAACCGGCAGTTTCAACCTTACCAGCCACCTCACCCTGTTCTTGGAGAAGGATGCTATCATCCTCGGCATGCAGGTGCTTATTCAATTTAACAATTGTTGTGCTCATTTTAGAAGTTGGTCGTCGTGATCTTCATCTACATGTTGATCACCGCATCGTGTTCTTGCACGATTTTATTGCAATTAGCGTGTGGTTTTGTTTCCTCACATCATAGAGCAGTATTTCTACCAACCCTTTGTTTTGTTGCTGCTAATTGTAGAAATTGTATGTTTGATGTCATTGTTATTTAATTATAACGGTAATGCATTAGTTTAGTCCAAAGAAGTAGACTAAGCTGGCAATGATCTAGAAGTGTTCAATAACATGAAAGCGCATGGTATATAGGAACAATGGGAATTAAAGGCAAAATTAGTACTCATTATGACAATAAAAGCAATGGTCAGTAAAAGGCAATGTCAGATGTAATTGTCATTTGCTGAACTCTGTGTGTGTGTTTTGGGGGGGGGGGGGGGGGGGGGGGGGGGGGGGGGGGGGGGGGGGGGGCGTGCATGCTTTTGAAGCCTGCATGATATTTGTACCAATGTTTTATCACTAGATTGGTTCGTAGCACTTAGTATGCTCTTCATGTTCCTATTACATTTTCTTTACCTGTGTGTTTTAAAACTTCCGACAACATCAAGATGCCTCTTTTTATTCCTATATTTCATATGATCTCTTTGATTTTTACCTGACATGGGTTGAGCTCAATTAAGACTTCTGAAATTGTTGTCTAGTAGGATCATTTTACATACAAATAATGATTAATGTGCTTCTCTGTAACTTACAAAACTAGAAAATATAGGTACGGGGAACTACATTCTTGAGTCGACTTGTCTGTTAACCTTAATGATTTATATCACTCTAGTAGAAATCTGCACGAAGGGGTTTAGAGTATGAGTCGGGCCGGCCCTGGGGCCGTGCCAATAGTGCGGCCGCACAGGGCCTCCAATTTTTGGGGGCCTCAAAAAATATATTAGGATTAGTTTTTTAATTTTGTATTTCAAGTTATTCTTTTTCTTTCTCAATTCCTACTCTACAAGACCTCCAATTCTTGGATCCCTATTCCCTACTGACTCTAAGATTCATATTTATAATAATACAAAAAAAATTAGGATTTCTTAAAGATATTGCTCTGACCGGTGTGTTAATTGCTATTTTGTTTCTAAAGATCCCTCAATTGTTAGATGAATTTATTTTCTACAATAATGATCATATTTTTATATATATATAATTTAAGAATTTGGATGTGCAGGCATATTTATTTAAGAAATAATGATGTCGAAGACCGGAGCTCTTGGTCTTGTATCAGGTTACTCAGGTCCATTCGGTCATATGATTTACGGGACTTATGACAAAATTTAAAATTTGGGCCATTTTTCTCACATAAATAATTTTTTATAGCATTTTTACAAGCAAAATCATCTATTAAACTATCAAAATCATCAATCAAACTATCATATATTTTTTTCCTATTGAAGCACTGTCTTTTTTATTGCTTCCAGATTGGGTCTGTGTTTTTTTCTTTTCTTTTTTGATATACCTAGTCTATTGTAAAATTACGAGACTTCCAAAATTGGGGGCCCATGATGGTGGCCCACCTCGTCCGTGCCCTAGCCTGGCCCTGCTTAGGTCTTGGAGGATCTAAATTGTGTGATTACATATTACTTCTCATTTGGGCATTGACCGTTATTCATTTTATTATATGTTTTCATCAACAGAAAAAATTTGACGCCAGATTTAGACAATTTAACAGTCAGTATGTCTTCTATCTAAAACATCTTTATTATACTATGTAATGTGTTTGAATATAGATAATTTGAGCTTTAATTATTCTGTTAGTAACTACTTATAGATTCAGTTATAATATACAATCAAGAGCATCTCCAGAAATTTTGATAAAAACATATAATAATATATTTAAAAATATGAATAAATAAATTTAGGGCCACATTTTAAAATTCGCACAGGGCCTTCAGTTATTAAGGACTGGCCCTGAGTATGACGAGTGAAACTATTCTTCTGTAAATGTGAGAACAATAAGTATTTCATAATATTCTTTTCCTTCCTTGTAGGATCCGTTGTTTTGGCCCATTGTTGAGCCCTTACCTTCTTATGGTCGTGGAATAGAACTTCCTGGTGGAAGGTACCGCAGCTTGATACATGGACAAAACTTGACAGATGTTGTTATCACAGGCATGAATTCATATCTACTCGTCTTATTATCACAATTTTCAATTCCCATACTCATGAGAAAACTTAAATTTGTGTTATCTTATTACAGGCGATAATGGAACTATAGACGGCCAAGGTTCTGCCTGGTGGGCATGGTTCAAATCGCATAGCCTAAACTATAGCCGACCTCACCTTGTGGAACTCGTGAATTCCTCTGAAGTTGTGATTTCAAACCTAACTTTCTTGAATTCCCCTGGTTGGAGCATCCATCCTGTCTATTCTAGGTTAGTTTCTGATACCGTTTGACTAATATCTCGTCTTCTTTCCTGCAAATAATGGCAGGCTTTTACATAGTGTTGAACGAATAACTGATTGTGCTTATCTTTTGGGTGCAGCAATGTAGAGATTATCAACATAACCATTCTTTCTCCTTCTGATTCTCCCTTCACGAATGCTATAGTCCCAGGTTCGTTTCAACTTCCCTTATATTTATGTTTTACAACTCCCATTCATTTTTCCTGTTATATAATCAGGACAAAATACAATTGTAAATAGAATTTAGAGTTGTCCTTCTGAAAATTTCTTCATCTTAGAACCATCAAACCAAAGTACTGTTGGTACCCTCTTCGGCCTTTTTCCAACTTAATGCATAAAGAAGGCACTAAACCAATCTATAATTTAGAGGCCAGTGGCTATGCGCATTAGTTACAATAACTAAGGAGAAACCATGCTGAGTGATTCAGTTTGATTGGCCAAGCATAATGTCGGGCAAGAAAGCAATGAATGCTTCGATCCTATTTTACTTAGTTTTTCTCTCAAACAAAAAGTGAATGAAGAAAATTTGAGATATGTCACTAACTGTAGCAGACGAGATTGTTCTGATTCAACAGGCTCTCAAGATGTCTCATCTTGAAAGCTTCGAAAATGAATGAAGAATGACATGAACATTGTTGTTAGAAGTGAACCACATTTGTTAACCTTTGACAAGTTCCTTTCTATCTTGAGAAAATAAAAGGAAAAAAAAAAAACCGAAGTTTTTTATTTAGCTGCAGGATGTTACATTTCAAACTCCTCCTGAAGTCTAGGAATTATAACTTTAGAAAGCTCATAGCTCTGGTTTTTGCCATAATCTTGAATGTCCTCCCTATCTGTACATAATAAAATACCCAAACCTTCTATCTACTTACGAAAAATGTCATCATTTACTTCCTCTCAAATAAGACAATGTCATCCATTGAGGAAGAATCATGTATTGAGACTTGGAAACTACTCGCATGTTGGTAAGATACTATTTAAGCATACTTTGAGAAATTAAATGCTTCCAATATCTCCTCCCCGTCTTAAGAAAGTAAGTCCATTTTTTTACTTACAGGGACCGTGCTATCTTTGAGAGAGACTTTGAAAACTACGGTTCAAAAGCCTTGAAACTGAATCTTATATTGCTGTCATACACCTAATCCGTCATAATCTTCCAACTGCAAAGTAGGCCTTTAACTTTTAGTTTTTCTGTGACAATTAAAATTTCCAGATTCTTGCTCCCAATTATGCATTGAGCACTGCACCATCAGCAGTGGACATGACGCAATCGCTCTCAAGAGTGGCTGGGACAAATATGGGATCACATTCGGAAGGCCATCCTCCAGTATCCACATCAGCAAGGTCTCCCTCAAGAGCCCCACAGGTTCAGCACTGGCATTTGGAAGCGAGATGTCCGGTGGGATCTCTAATATCCAGGTCGACCATCTCCACATTCACGATTCAAAGACAGGGATAAGTTTCAAGACTACCCGAGGCCGAGGTGGCTTCATGGAGGACATAGCCATATCTGACGTGGAGATGGAGAACGTTGAAGTGGCAATCGGATTGTCAGGCCACACCGGAGGCCACCCTGACGAACAGTTCGACCCCGCTGCTGTCCCAGCAGTGAAACGGATAACGCTCAAGAATGTGGTCGGCACCAATGTCTCAGTTGCCGGGGTCCTTGATGGCATCGAAGGTGACCCTTTCTCTGCCATCTGCCTATCAAACATCACATTATCCGTCTGGTCCACTCCATCTTGGAACTGCTCCGATGTCTCGGGGTTCTTCGACTCGGTCTTTCCACGACCGTGCCCTGAGCTTAAATCCGAAACTTCGCTCCTATGTTATTCCCTAATTAGTTACCTTCCTTTGGCCACAGCCTGATCACCATTTCTAAAATGAGATACTCAAATTCTTGTGTATCCGATTCTTTTTCCAATAAGTCCCAACAAATTCAGACTTTCCCATCCTGTGTCATCCATTCAACCATCTATCGGAGTCTAGCGAAAACACCTCATGTGCAGAGAAGAAGGTCCGTTGTGTACAGCTCCATTTCCTCATTCAATCTGTAAGAAAAGAAGAAAAAAATTGGGTAGGTTGGTGGGTTGATATACCATTGCTGCATCTAGTATGCTTAATTATTGAGATTTGTATATTCTTGTCATCTGTGATTCTTCTGCATTTTGAACTACAATAGAAGGGAGTGATAGAAGGGAGTGATCATGTGATTGGAATTAAAGGGGGTGGTTGGTCACAAGTTACCATTATTATTAGGATTATTTTGTATAAGGGTACCATATTTATGACATAATTAGACTTTGGATACCGAGTTTGTCTATTCTAGATTTTGGATACTCGAAATTTTTAGTGGCACATTCTAGTGACGGATGTTTGTCATTAAAAGACTCATTTCGTCATTGAAAGTCCAAATTCTTACTAAAATATGTCGCTAAAAAGTTCGAATATCTAAAGTCTAAAACGGACAAATTCAGTACCCAAACCCTAATTGTCACGCACCGTGACCGCATGATCGGATCCGGCTTGTGATTGCGTCCATCTTATGCCGCAAAATCGGCGGTAGTGAGCTGTTTAGATCTCAATAATCATTATCATTCTCAGAAATCGTAAGTCATGCTCAATCACGAAACTAAAACAAGAAACATTACACTACCCACTCACGCACGCCATCACCACAATCCACTAATAGTCTTTTGTACATGATACATGTCCATTTCAACCTAGAGACAAATCTGGTGGATCCTCGAAATAATATACAACATGGATAATACATCAATGATCTAAACTAATATCTAAATCGTCCAAACAATCCTCCACGCTAGTTTGTCATCACCTGTAGACAACGATCCAATCAGGAAAAGAACAAAGTACATCCTCGTATAAATGTCGCATAATACAAAATAAAGCAGTAAAAGAATATAGAAAACTCAACCAGACAATGCAATGAAATCTTTAATGGAACGCAACCTGCAACACGAACAATCATAAGGAACAGACTATGAAACAATAATAATCAAACTAAAATCCTATGTGAATTGAAATGTCATTTGCAATATGTGGCCGGCTAAGGCTAGATTCAGACTTGGTCAAACTCAAACATACGTGCAGTGCATGTCGAACTATATATCTACTTAACATTTTCTTTCCCCATGGTTCAGAAATCAGAATACATAGGAGTATAAATACGTATACATGCCCCAGTTCCCACATATCTACAACAACGGTTTAGCCACATATCTACTTAACATTTTCTCTCCTATGATAACGCCCAAGTCCCAAAATACGTAGGACTAGAAATGCATATAAATGCCAGCTGCGTATCAAAATTACCATTTAGAAACGTCATTTTGACATCCATTTGATGTAACTCAAGATCAAAATGTGCAACAAGTACTATGATTGTTTTAAAAGTCTTTCGAAGAAACCGGAGAGAGAAAGTCATTTTAAAATCAATCCTTAACTTTTGAGTAAAGCCACTAGCTGCAATATATACTTTATACCTCTCCACATTACCCTTCGAATCCTTCTTGGTTTTAAATATCCATTTGCAACCAATGGACTTCACACCTTTTGGTAATGAGACAAGTTCCCAAACTTTGTTGTCTTGCATGGACTTATACTCCGTATTTATTGCATCAATCCACTTTGATAATTGAAACTTTCCATAGCCTAATAGAAGTTGATTGGGTCATCTTCCAATATTCCACAGTCTTCCTTATGTTCCTTGAGAAATATGAAAAAATTATCCGAAATTGCATTTCTCCTTTCTCTGCTAGACCGTCTTAACACTACCAAAATACAACTATTTGGCGACGGACCATTAGCGACGGATAAGGTCCGTCTCTAATAGCGACGGACTACCGACTAAGTACAGACTGATTGCCGTCGAAAAGCTGACAATTTTTTTTATTTTAAAGGCGAGCAAAGGTCGCCAATCCGTCGTTAAGTTGTTCGAGATATAGCGACGGATCATGAAGCCGTCGCTATGCCGTCACTTAGTTGTCAAAAGTTGGCGGAAAATGTTGACAAAAATTGGCACAAAATTTATCGACCACATAGCGACGGATATTACGTCGGCCATCTAAGGGGATATAGCGACGGACTAGCGTCGGCCATCTATCTGTCGCTAGTCCGTCGCTATATGTCCAGCCCTAGCTTAAATTTAACCGACGGGGGGAAAACTTTTCATCCCCCCCCAATTTTCTCACGTCTCTCTCTCTCTCTCTCTCTCCGGCGCGCGCAGGGCGCTCTCTCTCTCTCTCTCCAGGTAATCCCCCCTCTCTCTCCCTCTCTCTCTCTCTCGGTGGTCGGGGCGACGGGGGCCGGGTGGTGGTGGGGGTAGGGGTCGCGGTGGTGGGGATAGTGGTCGCTTGGGGGGGGGTAGGGAAGCAGAGGGGGGTTTTGGGGTGGGGGTGGTGGAGGTCGACGGTGGTGGGGGTGGGGGTCACAGGGGGGGTAGGGCAGCGGAGGGGGGTTTTGGGGTGGGGGTGTTGGGGGTCAGCAGGGGGGGTAGGGCAGCGGAGGGGGGTCGGGAGTGGGGGGTGGTGGTGGTCGACGGTGGTGGGGGTGGGGGTCGGGGGGGATGTAGGGCAGCGAAGGCGGGCCGGGGGGGGGGGGAGAAGGGGGGCCGAGGGTGGGGGGATGGCGTTCGGCAGTGGTGGGGGTGGGGGTTGGGTGCCGGGTGTGGGAGTTGGGGTCGGCGGATGGGGGCCGAGAGTGGGAGTTAATTGGGGTCGGCGGTGGTGGGGGTAGGGATCGGCGGTGGTGGAAGTGGGGAGTTGGGGGTCGACGGTAATAACACACACACACACACACACACACACACACACACACCGAAACGGAATTTTTTTTAAAACCGAACCGAATCTCTTAGTATATATATATATATATATATATATATATATATATATATATATATATATATATATATATATATATATATATATATATATATATATATATATATATATATGTCCCCTTGTGTATGGAAAATCCAACTCTGGCATATTCGAGGATGTGATCGCCAGAATCAGGAATAAACTCGAGGGGTGGCATAATGCCACTCTATCCCCTGGCGGCAAGATGATCCTCATCAATCATGTGCTCACCTCTATCCCTATTCATACCTTGGCTATGTGTTTCCCACCCAAGAAGGTTCTGACCTCGATCGAACAGACCTTTTGTAACTTCTTCTGGGGCAGGACAAGGACCAAGACAAGCATCACTGGGCGAGTTGGGACTCTATGGCACGCCCTACCGAGGAAGGGGGTCTGGGCTTCACCAAATTCGCCCACATCGTTAAAGCTTTCTCGTGGAAACTGTGGTGGAATCTTCGGACTAGTAACACCCTATGGACCAGGTATATGAAGGCCAGATATTTCAAGCACATTCATCCATCAGTTGCTATTTCCAACAGCCGATCCTCCGCAACGTGGCATCGTATTCTCGATGGGAGGGACAGCGCTGAACCGGTAATGAGACTCCACTTGGGCGTCGGTCATTCGGCCCCTTTCCTGGAGAGATGGATAGGGGACAGCATGATCCCGAGTATCACGGAGACCCCTAGAGACTGCAGGATCCGCGACCTGTGGGACTTCAGGAGTAACGACTGGAACTGGGACAGGATTCGTGATTGGTCCGGAAACGAAACTGTGGAGAGCATTCGCCTATGCGGAGTTAAAATCGGTACCAAAGCGGACGGATGGAGGTGGTCACTCGAGGCTTCGGGGGCATTCTCGATGCGGTCGGCGAGACGCACGGTCTGAGTTACTGGGAACCCGAACCCTACTATTGCCCCATATTGGCACTCCTGCATACCTAAAAAGTGGTCCTTCCTTATGTGGAGAATCATCAGGAAGAAACTGCCCACAGACGAGATCCTTAACACCATGGGAATCAGTTTAGCATCAACATGCAATTATTGCTCTGACCGTCAAATGGAGACTATTGACCACATATTCTGCCAGGGGAGTCTGCCAGGTCACATCTGGAGGATACTCAACCATCTGGGTAGCATTGAGCCAGGAAGTGGGCGCTTCCACGATCTTGCGGTCTCATGGGGTTCTGCCTCTCACGGACACCAGATCGTCGCAGCGGCCGCCACGTGGGTCATTTGGAAGAATCGCAACAAGGCTAGATACGAAGGTCTCCAATACTCGGCCAACCAGCTCATTCGGGAAGTATTCCGCCAATGTCGTAAAAGGAGCACCCGGTGTGCCCACAGCTCGAGGGCATTCTGGTCCTCATTCCTCTACTAGTTCTCTCTGGCTGTAGCAGCCCTCTTCCCCTTCCTCTTTTTGGTGGTATACTTGTATAGGCTTCGGCATTTTGCGCCTTGTATACTTGTTCAGGCTTCGGTTCTTCGAGCCTTGATTAATAAAAAGGGGGCTTTGTTGAATATATATATATATATATATATATATATATATATATATATATATATATAAACTTAGTAAAAGATTTTGATCGCTGGTGGCTACTAGTGTATCCTAGTGTAGAGGCGTATGTAGAGGAGTATGACTACTAGCTAGTGTGTAGAAGAGTATGGTTACTAGTGTATCCTAGTGTAGAGGAGTATGGCTACTAGTGACAGATAGGTTTATGTGTATCGGTATCGGACTATTTCTATGAGTATCGATATCGGTATCAGATTATTTCTATGAGTATCGGTATCGGTATCGGGATATTCCTATGAGTATCAGAATCGGTATTGGTATCGGACTATTGGTATCTGTATCTGTATCGGTATCGGTATCTGTATCAGAATCGGTATCGGTATCGGTATAGGTATCTGTATCAGAATCGCTATCGGTATTGGTATCTGTATCGGAATCGATATCGGTAGCGGATCCACCTCCTCGACCGTACGTACTTAGTATCGATCGTAGCGGATTCATCTCCTCATTCTCTAGTATTGCGTCCGGACGATCGACCTAAATACCCGAGGAGCACAAACTGACGTGTACGAAGTGGGAGAAGGCTCTAGTATATGTTGGTCTGGGCTAGGCTTTGGTTGGCTGAGAGTAAGGAGCGAGAAGAAGGGAAGTAGGGAGGAGAAGATGGGTCCAAAAAATATTATTGATGTTTACGAGAGTGATTGGCCAGTTACAGGAGATTTAACTGGCCAATCACTCTCGTAAACATCAATATTTAGGAGAATGTTTACTCTCTCGTGACTCTCTTGCAATGGTATTCTACGTTTACGAGAGTGATTGGCCAGTTACGAGAGTGATTGGAAGTAGGTTTGTACGTGATATGTACAAATTTCGTGTTTATGGTCTGGATTAAGATTCTTCTTGTGTTTTCGAATCTGAATTGTTTCTAAAGTGTGTTTTTATGGATAATTCAATACTCGAGACTGTGCAAAATTAAATCGTCAAACGAACCTGAGTTGAATTTTGTATATACGTGCTCTCATTGATATTTAATGGTCTTACCAGATGGCACCCAAGACCCGAGGATCTCGCTTGAGAGAGGCACAGATGGCTGCTGAGGAGGTAGTGGTATCTCCTGCTGCTGAGGAGATAGTGGGACCTCCTGCTGCTGAGGAGATCAAGGAAAAATTTCCTCCTACTATTAAGGAGGAAGTGATTCCTAAAGCCGAGATAGCTGTGAAGGAGGAGGTGGCACCAGAGGCAGTTGCACCGGGAGTTCCAGTTATCCATCTCCTCCGGATATTGATCTTGCTGGCGTGGATCCTACTTATGCGCGCTGGCTGAGGGAGTTCTATCTGTCCCAGCATAGACGACAATATATATATATATATATATATATATATATATATATATATATATATCAAAATATATATATATATATATATATATATATATATATATATATATATATATATATATATATATATATATATATGATATATATATATGATATGATATGATTTTTATATTGGTGTGCGTTGTATGTTGGTTTGTGTGATGTATTTGTGATGGATATTTATTTTTTGGTGTGTGATGTATATTGGTTTGTGTGATGTGTGATGTGTGATGCATATTGTGATGTTCCGATGTTTCGGATGTCGTGTGAATATGGAATGCTCTATTTTATGGATTTTTTTTCAAAGAATTTCCAGTTAGCGACGGACTAGCGACTAAAAAGCGACGACTCGCGACAAATGTCACCCCCAGTTTTCAGGAATAGGGATATTTTTGAAATTTATTTTATTATTTATGATATTGTTTTGGGGTTATTTGAGTCGGGTTCGAATTTTAGCTCAATCCGACTTGTAACGGGGACCCGGGGTAGTTTTGACTCTAGTGGGACCCATTCATTAGTTAGGCATGGCCCACATGATATTATTTTAGTTAGTGAGTTAGAGTAATTATTCATGGGTAGGTTAAGTTTAATTAGAGCCTTTAAACTAGACTAAATTAGCCTCAACCTTAAGCCCATTCCTAATTTAAATCAAATCGGACAAATGGGGGTATTTTAGACTTTTCTATAGGGGACACCTAGCCCACACATGGCAGCCATAGGAGGAGGGGTGGAGTCATCCTCTCATTTGTTATTATCCATCCATTTTCTCTCTCTTGTTCTTTCCCAAATTTTAGAGAAGATTCCAATTGATTTCATCTCCAAATCAATCATTTCTTCTATCAAATCTTTTTTATTTCTCCTCTACTCCATGGATAGAGGGTGCTAGCCAAGTTTGGGAGGATTTGGCTTTGGTTCGTGTCCATTTGGAGGCCACTTCGTATCGGTGTCGTGTCGGAAGGGTTTCTCTTGGAATCTCTCTCCCGGAAGGTATAATCTCTCCTCTAATCTTCCCCTACATGCATATAGGAATATTTTGAACCCGTAGGAATGACTCCCATGGTTGTATCTCCATTTGTGTCCATTTTGTGTTCATTTGGAGGTCATAGGAGTGTCCTTTGTGTTGTGCTTTGTGTCCATGTGGGAAACCCCCAATATTGGACACTTCTTGTGGTTGTGATTTGGTTTAATGTATATTTTCTATTTTAATTTCAGATTTTAGATTCCTAGAATATTGCTCTAAATGTTTCATTTATATATATATTTTCATGGTTATATATTTATATGTATATGTGTCTCTCTATACATTCATATATATGTATATATATATATTGGTGTTGGTGTATGTATATTAATATGTGTGTGTGCATATGTATATATATATGTATGTGTGTGTGTGTGTGGGATTAGAGAGTTTGATATTGAGAGTGGTGGTGGAGTTGGTTGAGTGTTAGAATGGTGTGTGTGTGTGTTTGCTTTTGTGAGTGTTTGAATGTGGGAGATGGTGGAGTGAATAGGAGAATAGGAAGGGGGTGGAGTAGGCTGCTGCCAATGGCAGCAGCATGGACCAGCAGTAGTAGCAGCTGCTGTTGCAGCAGTAAGGGGGAGATGGGCAGCCTCAAACCAGTCCTTAACCCCCAATGTTCAGCCCCATATATCAGCCAACCAGTCCCCACATTGACAGCCCATATAAGCACCCCATTGACAGCCATATCACCCTACATTTCAGTCCCAAACCAGTCCTTAGATAGCCCAACGTAACAGCCCCAAATCAGCCTCAAATCCACCCCCTTAGCAACCCCAAACCTGTCCCATGACTGTCCCATATTCCAATCCCTTAAATCAACCTAAAACCAGTCCCTAAGCAGTCCATAACCAGCCCTATTTTCAGCCTACACATGACAGCAGTAGCAGTCTAAAACTGTCCCCATTTCAGCCCCTATAGCTGTCCCTTAAATCACCCCCAATCCAGTCCCAAACAGCCCCCTAAACCAGCACTATAGCAGCCTTACACCTGTCCCAAACCCAGCCTTAACTCAGCCATTGAGCAGTCCCATTTTCAGTCCAAAGGGACAGCCTTAGCAAGCCCCAATCCAGTCCACATTTCAGTCCCTAAATCAGTCCATATCAGGGCCATATTGGCCACCATAGGACAGCCCTATATGTATATGTGTGTGTGAGCTATTGTGTGTGTGTGTGTGTGAGTTTAAATATGAGTATGGTATGTGTCCTATATGTGACCTATAGGTGTGAACCTATGTCTCTATAGGTGTGAGCCTATAGGAGAGCCTATGTGTGAACCATGTGTGAGTGAGTGAGTGTTGGTGTGTGGGTGTTAGTTAGATGTTAGAACAAAATAGGATAAGTTAATGTTGGATAATCAACATGTATCCTAAGATGGACTAGATATCTAGGAAACCTAGATTTCTTGGTAGGTAAACCCTAGATAGGATAGTATCTAGCTACCCTAAGAAGCCTAGGCTAGTATCCTGAGATCTAGAGAGATTTCCTTTGTAATGGACAAGGTATCGGGAATACCTTGTAAGGGTAAATATAGGGAGTATAGGGTAATGTAAGGTATTGGGTTTCTGATTGCTAGATGGGGTTTGAAATAGGTTATCTTGGTAGGTAATGACTAGATGAGGGTAGTTTAGGCTAGTCTTGACCTTCGTTGACCAAGAGTTGACTTTTTGACCGAAAGTCAACTTCAAGTCAACACTTGACTTAGAATTGACCGAAACCAAACCAGAGTTGACCAGTTGACTGAAAATCAACTGTTAGTCAACATTTGACTAGTTTGACTTAGAGTTGACTCAGTGTTGACCAGAGTTGACTAGAGTTGACTTTATGACCAAAAGTTAATTGTAAGTCAACCCTTGACCCGGATTGACCTAGTTTGACTTGGATTGACTTCCTGTGACCTTGTTTGACCTTGGTTGTCCTAGTGTGACCTAGTTTGGCTCAGTATGACCTAGTTTAGCTTGGTGTAACTTAGTTTGACCTAGTTTTGACTTAGACTTGCATATCATGACCAGATTAGCTTTCCTTTCATTATTAAACCATGTTTTGACTTGTAGTATCTCATCTTTAGGTCTGTGATTACTCTGAGCGTCTGTTCACCTTATCAGCTCAGGACCACAGGCGAGTACATTTACTGATAGTTTTTATTGTCTTGATATCTACTATATCCGATTCAGTTGTAGTGTCTTACTCGATTCCCAGTCACGATAGTTCACGGACTAGTATATGTTGGATCATGACATGGGATGTTGTTCCTAGATTTTTTGTGGTATATTGGTACATTTTCATTTTATTCCGTGTATTAATTTAGACACTAATTCCTAAGGGGATTTGCTACCCTCTTATGGAATTCCGTGTCATGACGTGTCATGTCCAGATCCATTATACTATTCGAGGATAGGGAAATTATTAGGGGTTATGTGATCAAAGCCTCTTGTCACTATTTTGCTAGCGCTACCCTCACTTCACGTAGGGTGTAGCAGATACCTCCGTGCGCCTGTTATCCAGGTTGGCCGGCATGACTTTTCGTGAGATCACCGTGGATTGTCGGGCCAAATGAATAACTTGTCTTGTCACTTACCTAAAAGCCGATCACATATCGTTCTAATAATTTAAATCATATTTTACATTTATTTATCGTATCTTATATCCTGCTCAGTTCTACTTTCTGTACTTTCTCACCATGCTCTGATATTCATTTACTCACATATGCTGTACCTTGATTTGAGACTAAGTTCTGTTCGGGAGAAGGGTTACAACCCCAGTCCTTGTTTGGTTTAAGGGTTGTAACTCGGCTTTCGAATGGTTTCCAAGTCATCCTATATCTTTGTCTTGTATTTCATTATACTGTCTCTTATAGAATTTGTCAATTCATATGGAACTGCTGTTGGTGTTTGTACTTGCTCATTTTCCTGACAGGATATCGTTGACAATTTTACAGATGTTTCTGAGGCAGGCTGCTCGACCTATTATGGGGTCGAGACAGATGGAGACTCAGGCCAGGGCTGTGGCCTGATAGTTTGGCCACTAGATTTTATACTCCCAGAGTAGTTAGCTTAGTTAGGCTTGCCTGGACTGCGATCCAGCCTTTGTTTTAGACTGTAGTAGCTTTTATATATATTCTGTGATTCTGTGGTATTGTGTATAGCTTTGGGCTTGTGTGGATCTTGAACTTATTTCCTGCTTTCATCTATCCTATTTCCATTTCGTGCTATCTACCTTAGTTTGTTTTTGTGATTGAGACTCTATTGCTATGTCACCTCCATTCGGAGTGTATATACTGTACAGGTACCTTTTACTGTTTAGATGTAGTATTTGTAGACGACCTATACAGCGTTCTACCGCCGATTCTGCGGCGTACGCTGGACGTAACCACTTCTCGTGCCCCTAATCAGGGTGCGGGTCGTGACACATTTTTGTGGTGGCCCATGCGGGTTAGTGTCGTAATTAGTGCGATCTCGTAATGGTGCTCGACTTAGAATACTAATTACGAGCCTGCGACTAGGACATAGGATCTAGGATATGATAGGAGTTACTCAATCACATTTTAGGAAAATTCTGATCTTTTGATTACCATGACGACTCTTCTTGCATTTAAATTCAATTGTCCTCATTTGATAATAACTTATCTTGTGCCATATTGATCTCTTGGGTTCAATTCGTCCTCAGGATGGCGATTACTCGTTCTCAGGCAGCAGGGCCTAGTACAGTTCCAGAGAGATCCGATCCAGTATGACCTCCACTTCCGGCTACGGGAGCAGCAGTCTCAGTTCCTGCCCTTCAGGCGGGAGTAGCAGTCGAGAGAGCAGCAGTCTCAGTTCCTGCCCCAGATGGGAGTAGCAGCGGCAGTCCCAGGAGGTCTTCTACCTCCAGCAGCGGGACCGTCCGTAGTTGTTCCTGAGATAATTGGGTCGAACCGGATCATGCCCAGCCTGCACCGTTATTGAGACGGCGGCAGTAAGCTGTATCACTCATGCAGGTAAATAAACAACACAGTCTAATTGTCACAACTTTAATAATTCGAATAGTTTAAAAAAAACTTTTACAATAAAATGAAAGATACATCTGTAATACATTGTTTTCCACAAACATCATGAATTATAAAAGAAGAAGAAAAATCTAGGCATCCAGCTCATCAGTCTCGAGATCATCGCCCTCTAGTTGGAATCTCAGGAAAAATACCGTGGAACAAAGCATCATCAACGATACCTAAAATGTTGGGTCTCCAGTCAGGAGGGAGCAAAGTACAATTACGAATATCCAATAATTCAAATAATAATTTGAAATTTGCAATGTTAAACAATTTGAAATACTTTAACAATATTTTTCACAATTCTACAATTGAAAACAATGTGTTTTGAGTAGGTAACGAACTATGATCGGCTTGGGATGATTCAATTATATCCTAATGATACGGTCCGGCCTATCCTCGTGTATAGGAGGAATCAGCTCGCACAATCAATGATGCAATATAGGGGTATTGGTCATAGACGCTACACTACTCCCCCAATATCCCGAGTCAATCAGATTCAATCAATGAGTCAATATTCGAACTCTAGGAGAGAGTTCCATGTAGCAATGTGGTTTAAAATTGCAATAAAATAATTACTAGATAAATTACCAAATAGACATAACTGCACTTGCCTTTGTATTAGAATGACTGGAAAGACGAGTCGGTACCGAGGAGGAACGTCAGGTGTAACTTCGAGTTCCTACAGTTGAGAACTCGACTTAGAACCTTGAATAACCTGACTAAGTGTGCTAGTTGCAATCTTTAGTAGTAAATCCTAGTCAGGTTTTAAGTTGTATTAATTTACAGCTAACGATTACGTCGCAACTATGTGCGTTGATTAAACCGATTAATTGGATTATTTGAAAATAACACGAGGATCAATTAACTTTGGAAAACTTTGTGTTTTTGTAATATATTTATAAAAATATAGTTTTCTTTTAGTGATAAATCATGAACTAGTTATTTACTAATATTTTATCCATTTTTTTTAACTAGATTCGTAACTAATCAGTAAATCACGCTCTAATCTACGATTACGCGACTAATCAAAACCACCCAAATTCACATCCACCAGAAAAAGAAAAATAAAATAAACTACGCTACACAATACAGTGGCACAGCTAATGGTCCTAGGGTGGGCTTATGCCCGGTACAATTTTCTTTTACATTAAATAAGAGAAAATGACTAAAATTAAATAATTAAAGTGCAGGAATTAAATATCTAATATAAATAGCCTAAATATTAAAAATAATTAAAATGAAACTAAGAGTCTCAGACTCGGTCCATTCCTCAAAATTCGGCTAATACCACAACGTCCGGTCGGACCGGTGCGTTTGCATTTCGCCGGGACCCACAGACCGGTACGGTCGTCGCCCGAAAATCAGTTTAAAAATTCATTTCCGAAAACCAATTTTGAAATCAACTAAATATAGTTTTGTAAAAATTTGGACAACACTTCCTCTATTTCGGGACAACCCAAAACTGGGAAATGCGTCACAGAAAACCTGCAAATATTCCAATCCAAAATAATCCCACAGAATAAATCCACCAAAATAATCCCAAGCCACAGAAAATAATTCCAATCCACCGAATTTCTCGAAATGTCCGGGAATCTCATAATCCAACCAAATCACACCAAAGCAACACAGGAAAATAATCTAACGCAACTAAACGATAATATACGCAGCTAACCGGATTCCCGAAAGGGAACCGGGGGACCGATCTATCATCATCGACTTTACGGGGGACGAACTACTGTGATTATCCAGAAATTACCAGATTCCGTTGGCGGGGAGCCGCGGGAAAAACTTGGGAATAATCCGAAACTAAGTTCGGCAGCAGGTCGAAGATCCCGAACAGCGGGAGAGTCCGCGGACAGCGGAAAACGCCGGCGGGGACAGCAAGGAACCGCGGAAAACAGCGACTCGGGTCTCGTCTGCGGCAGCGGACAGCGACGGGGAGGGGTCGCTGGACAGCAGTGGGACAGCGGAGAAAGGCAGCGGCGGGGAGATCCGCCGGGCTGCTGCGGCGGAGGGAGCCGCGGATGGCCGCAAGAGGAGCGGCGGATGGCCGCGGGTGCGGCGCGGATCCGCGCTGGACGGCGGAGGGGTCGCCGGCCTCGGGAAACGGCGGTGGACGCGGCGCGGGATGGGTGCACGCGCGCGGAGAAGCGGCGCTCGCGGGTTGGCCGCGGAGCAGTGGCGGAGCGGTGGTGCTTCGCCGGAGTAGGGGGCTCGGCCTCGGGTCGCACGCGCGGAGAAGGGGCTCGGGTTGAAATGGGTTTCTCCAGAAGAAAAATGAGGAAAGGAGAGAGAGAAGAGGGATTAGGTGAGAGCTCTGTGAGAGTTTCTTTCTCCACAGAGAAAAATAAGAGTGAGAGAGAGAAAAGTGTGATTGGGTTCTGTGAACAGAGACGTGGGGAGTTTATGAGAACGTGGGAGTGTTATGAGGAGGTGAGGGTTGGTTCTGAGTGGTGAGGAGGAAATTCGGGAAAGGAGGAGTTGAGAATGTGAAACGAGGGGTTGTGAGGAGTTACGGAAATGAGGGGGTGAGTTTTGGTCCAAATTGGACCAGCTCAAATTCAAATTTTTTTTTTTAAATTAATTAAAACCAAGTCAAATTCAGGATTAAAAAGAAATAGGAAGAATGGGCTCGGGCCTGGGTCTGGGCTCAAAATCAAAAATCCAAGTTGTCATAATTAATTTCCAAATTCTTTCCATCCAAAAATATAATAATTATAATATTAATAATAACAATAATTTTGAAAACGTTTTATTAATAATACAAAAACTCTATTTAAATAATTAGCTACAAAATACTGGGTTTCACAAATACCATGCTAAGCCATGCCTATACACATAACCAATATCATAATACATCCTATTACCCAATATATATATAGCCTATCTCATACATATATACATTTCACACATTATATATATATATAACTAACATATATATAGGAACTAATATATCACAAGCATATATATTATATATATACACAAGAAGGAAGACACAAGTGTACTAGTGTATGTGTGTGTGGAAGGGGGTGTGGTGACTGTCAAGTGAGGGTGACCAATGTGAGTGTGCCATAAAACAGTGACTACACTAAGAACTGGAAAACAGGGTTCAGTTGACAGGAAAAACAGTGTATACACATGTGGAATGGATGTGTGTGTATAAAGGATAGTAAAGGAAGGGAAGGGAATTCAGTTAACAACCAAAACATTTCCCTTCTCACAGTTGCAACCCAATGTTAACAAGGGGAAACAAAATCTGGAAACCCAGTTTACACTCTCAAGTTTTTGTAGGAAACCCCATTGCAATAATGAAAAGAATTCAGTTTACAGTTAATATAAAAGAAGGGAAATCAATTCAAGTGAACCATAACAGTCATTAAGAAGAATATTGAAATCAAACATAAGTAAACTCATGAACAGCAGTTCATTTCAGTTCAATTTGAACCCAGGAAAACAGTGCATCCAATATCAGTCCACATCTCAAAATAATCAAGCATGGACAGTTAGCAGTGAACCAAGGATCCCCTCCCCCTTCCAGTTAAGGAAGAAATATGGGAACAACTTAGTTCTTAAGAAGAACAACATTGCAATTAACATGAAGAGGAATTCAGTTCAGAATCAAAACAATACCTTCAACTTATAAAGCCCAAGTTATCAAAACTGGAAACACAACCAATCTTAAGTTAATGTTGAACCTCAACACAAAATCAATGAACAAAAGAAAATTAGTTCAGTCAAAACAGTATAACCCAACATCTAAACTCAGTTTAAAGGAAGGAAACAGTGAACACATTAAATTCTTAGATGTGGAACTTAATCTCAGGTTTGAATTTACAGTCAACAATAGTTCAACAAATTCTAAATTAACCCCCATACTAAACTCCCTTTTCAATCCAAAAGCCTACATGAATTTAACTGTTTCAGCAAACATGTAGGAATAATCAATCAATGAAAACAGCAATTTAAACCAGGATCAATTAGTTGGAAAAGAAAACTGGAATGTAAATCAGTTAACAGTTCACTAAACAGGGAACAAATTCAGTTCACATAACACAGAAAAAATCAACTCAACATGAATACCAAAAATCCTATTTTACACATTCCAAAACCAAACTCGAATGCCCTACACTTAGTTAACATGATATTTAACATGTAAGGATCAAAATTAATTGAAAACATAACACAATAAGGAATTAAAATGGTTAGGAAGACTGGAATTGACAGTATCAGCACAGTGCATCAGGAATGACAAAGAGCCCATATTCAATTTCATATTCCTCATCCAAAAACCCTAGTTAATCATGTAGGTATTGTAACAGAGGTTAAAACATGATATTTAGGATCTATTTAATCATTAAAACATAATTTAAAACATTTAAAAACGATTAAAACACAAGAATACAAACACAGCACACACACGCACCAGTGGTTTCCTCGTGTACACGGAATAGCGTGTCCGACACGACACGAGGACTCGTGAAACTTTACGAGCCTCGTGTCAGACAGTGCCCCAACCACTGTGTCAAAAATCAGGTGTTGAAGTGGCGTGTGCACTGCACAGCAAGCCCCGAGTAGCAGGGCACGCATAGTGCCGCGCGCGCGCACACGCACCCGCGTATTCCCGTGTCCCCCGTGGCTCGACACGACACGAAAACCACACTCAGACACTAGAAACTCATAAGCAAGACCAAAACCCTAATTTCTATTCAAACACATTTCTAAAACTCAACCGAAATATCCTTTGGGGCATTTCGTCGAACACATGTACCATGTTACTGATACGTGTCCAAATAGGACACGAATTGGACACAAAACTTAGGATTAGCTATTCCTACAGCTAGGTTAGGGCTAGGGCATTCCTAAAATAATTTTTAACAAAATTTAGGAGCAATGGAAGGAATTATACCTATAGGTGAATAATGGGTCAAAATCTCCAAATGGGAAGAGCTCCACAAACCACCAAACTTCCTCAAATTGTGTTCTTCCTGTAAATACTCATTAATAACAGCAAGAAAACTATCATTAGGTCCTAATGCAATTTGTTTGAAGGAATTTGGAGAAGAAATGGATTTTCTAAGGATTTACAAAGATGGGGACTCACTTATTCCAATGGCAATATTTTCTAAAGAGGTAACCCTAATTTTAGGAGCATATAAATAGGGGGGGCTGACCATAGTGGGCTGGTCAGATTTCCTAGGGTTAGGGCTTGGTTCAATGGGTGTGGGCTATGGGCCATTAAGCCTATTAGTCATAAAATGACTTGTGACTTCACAAGCCATTACTTAATCAAAATAACTCCTATTTTCACCAAACTAATCCCAATGAGTTAATCCTCATGAACTTAAGTCAACCTAGGTTTTCAAATCCTAATTACAAAGTCAAGACCTAGGTTTTCCACTAGGTTAGTCTACAAGGTCAACTTAAGTCAAAGTCTCTAAAACACCAAAAACAATTATTCTAAAAATCACTCAAAAATCACATTAATTATAAATAATAATAATAATACAAATTAAATTCTAAAATTTTAAAAATGACCAAAATACCCTCATTTGGGAAACTGGGTGTTACAATCCTACCCACCTTAGAAAAATTTCGTCCTCGAAATTAAGATGATCGTAACCCTTCTAGGTCAAACCCCCACAATCAAAGTCTCAGAAACCTATTTAAATCATTCAGTTGGAAAATGTAACCTATAGGGTCATGGCATGTAATATCAGTCTGGGGTCTCATCTAGTTACACCAACATGCTATAGTACTAGGCAATCATAAGGTATCAAAACATACAACAATATGGTAGGGTGCATCAATTTTCAAAGACTGGCTAAGATATAGGTCAAGGACTCACCTCCAACTAGGTCTGGCGGCTGGAACTCCCTCCCGAAGGCGGAGTCCTGGCTGGGATAAGTGCAGCAGGACAGTCTCGCAGCCTGTGTGCAGCTGACCCACACAACAGGCACACTCCTCTTCTCTTCCTACAGATGTCCCACACATGTCCAGGCTTCTTACAGAAGGTGCAGGTAGGCACCTTCTCAGGCTGGCCTCTGCTGAACAGGAGTCTGGACTGGGTATACACTGCTCCTCGGCCTCTTAGAACTAGGCTCCCCTCCTGAATGTACTAAATCCCACAGTAGTTGGATTCCACGACCCTGCTCCTTCAGGATCTCAGCCTGAACTCTCTGTGTCTCCAACACATCCCGGAGAAGTCAGGATATCTGAGCTCCGTCAGGAAACAAACCTGCCGAGGGTATGGTATGGGGTACTGCTCCTGGAGGCAGAGGAGGAGACGGGGAAGGACTCTTGGTCTCAGATGAGACTGCCACTCTCTCCTGAGTAACAGGTAGTGGAGGAAAACTCTCTGGTAAGGATGCTGACACCTCCTCGATGGTGGAAGGTGCCACTACCCTTGGGTCAGCCTGAGGGGTCACTACCGCCTGAGCAATAGGAGGTGGAAGCAGACTATCATTAGCTACAGCTGCTCTCAGGCGACAGGCTCGGGTCATGGGTGCCATACTGGAAAGGATAAAACACAACAATCATTAAGGCTGTACAGCAGTCTACCATCCTATCCGAAAACTGGTAATTATCAACAACCAATTAAAATATAAAAGGGGTACTAATAATAAAAAAAATCAAATCAAAAGTTTAAGGGACGAAAGCCAATAGCATTGAAATCCAATCACGATATATGTATAGAGAGGTAAGGATTAATTTATGCATCTACATACACTATAATATGCATACCGAACTATATATACCCTATGTGAACATAACATAGAGATGAAGTGTTAGGTTTTCATGGCAGTTGTAAACATTAGTGTAGAGTGTCAAGTGTACATGGGTTAAAACTTGAAATAAAGGGTTCAATCATTCAATTTTAGTTCAACATTACATATTAAGCCGAAATTGAACTACACATTTGAAAGCAATGAAAGAAAAAAAAATGTTAGCATGTATTCAGTTTTTTTTTTTTCAAATTTTTTTTGGAGAAATTCGAACATCAAAACCAACTCAATGTTTACCACAATCACAACCTAACATGTAAGAGTATGAAATCTAACATTATATACCTACACACAACAATGTATACGGCTCAAAACATTATAATTTAAAACTGCAATTTGAACTAAACACTTAGAATCCAAGGTTAAGGGTTTACTATGCACGCAGTCTCAGATTTGACAATTCAACACAAAACTCAACCAATTTTTTTGAAATAAAGCCTTGTATATAACATACATGTGTAGTGATGTAAGCAAAACTAATAACATGAAATTTAAATTTAAATTACGAATTTAATATGGAGAAACATAGAACTAGTCACTGATACTGCACTATATTAGAATGCTAGGATTTTGAGAACTTAACATTAATCATATTAACATGCATTTAGATAGGTTGGTAACAAGTGTAGCATGCATACGTGTCAGGCAACATCTGTGTCCACCATATATACATTAGGGTAATACAAGAATTAATGGCAAGAAGAAAATAATGATAAAATCTGTTTTGCCTATCTGTTTAAAAGAAGGAACCATTTTGAAACCAGAGCTACAACATCAATCTAAGTTAAGGTCTAGCAAAATCACCAATTCATTGTATTAGGAAGAATTTATTGCAAGAAGTTACACAAGGTTATAGTAACAGCTAGGTTATTCCGACACATACTCCTACTCCTAAGTTATTTGATGATGGGGTACAATTTATACAACAGAATGGTACGATAGAGATGATATGTTTAAAAACCTTCTCAAGATACAATCTGATAATCATATGCGTCTGTCCAAAATCATGTTACTCAGAGTCCTCGCCATGCCAGTAAGCAAGGCTGCGAATAACGATAGATTCCATAACTAGGGTATGCACCTCTACAATCATGTCGTCTGGAAATCTCGCTATGCCGACTAGTATAGCTGCGAGAAATTCCAAATCTCATAACCAAGATACGTACATCCGAAGCCAGGTCTCCATATTTTTGCCATGCCAGCTAATATGGCTGCGATAAACTACAGGTTCCATAATCATGTAGACGTTTTACCATCCCTGTATTCCCGTCAATATATGTTATCAGAAAATATCGTAACTCAGGCTATAAAATTCATCTCGATAGGAAAAATCAAAATTAACAACGATCCAACAAAAATCAAATTCAATAATCAAGGAGTGAGAGCGAACAAAACAAGGAAAAGGATTTCAAATTGAAGTTTAAATAAGATTCACAAGGGTCGTCCCAGGAATCTTTCAAGGAATCCTAACTGTGATTGAGTACCCAAAAAAATATATCCTAATCCTACTGCAGGCTGTAGTGATACTCTAGTTCGAATACCACTACATAAACTCGACCTGCATGGGCCACCACTAAAAACGTGTCACGACCCGTACCCTAGAATAAGGCACGTGACGTGGGTACGTCCAGCCTATGCCGCAGTGTCGGCGGTAGAACGCTGTCCTAGGTCATAACATCTAACAGATAAGGATAATATACAGTTATAATCCCCGAATGGGGTGACATAACAGAATATAACTCAACCACATCTAGGATAGAACATGAATGAGATAGAAAGATAAAGATAGATAACATCCAGGAATGTAACATCACAGAGATACAAATCCAGAATTCTAAGTGACTAAAATAAATACATATCTCAGAAATATCCCAGAATCTAACTACAGTGATCCAGAAAGTAAAGACAACCCTAATCTAGAGAAGTATCATCCACTGCTAGCAGGTCCAAGTCACTAGTGATGTCTAATGCTGCACCAAGAGGGATAGACACCAGAGCCTCATCATTCACTGTAAAATTTTCAACAGGTCCAGTCAGGACGGGAACGAGCACATATCTCTCAAACAGTTTATAGCAGGTTAGGAGTATAAATCATGCAATAGAGTAAAATACAGGAAGTGCTGAAAAGGAAGTACGAGTAAACAGGAGATATTTTGTAACTGAAAGTAAATACATGATAGTAGAGCCTGTAAGTGGCTACGTGATTTAGAGCATAATGGTTATGTAAACGGCTTGGGGGCACATGAATACAAATAAGGAGGCACATTTATACAGCTACTGGGGATAGTGTTCACATAACCAATTCTACTCACCCCGCCCCAACCAGTACACAATGATCCATTCAAGTTACGTTATAAGCACATGAATACTGTCACGCCCCGATTCGTAGAGTCATTTCTTCGCATATTTTATCTCTTGGAATCGATCGTCCTCGCTTGGGCGTGATGCCGTACAAGTCTGGTATTGCACTTGTACTAGGCAAAGATGGTACATAAATCGATTATCTTCAAATAGAAACACATCACAGCGGCAGAAGCAGACAAATTGAAGTTAGTGAGGACAATCTTTCTCATTGAATAGAAGTACATCACTTCTTTATAGCAGCGGAGAAAAAGAGTAACTTGAAGCCACACAGAGATATATAGAACTTTATTCTCTTTATTGATAATTGAAGAAGAGTACAAGACTTGTATTGAAGTACAATGTTTACAGCACATCTCACTTTACATTGAAAGCCAACTGAACAATGCTATACAGCTTACATTTGATATTTGGATACATTTGGATTACAACTCGATATACCGACTTGGCTTACAATCTCACTGGTACAACTGATTTTAATGTTCCATACATTATGCCCTTTATAAACAGAAGACGTCATCTTGTGCAAGGAGAGCTTCTGTATGCCCAACAAATCTTCGATGCCGCAGGGCCAATCAAGCCAATCTTCGTGTGTAGAATATCCCAAGCACGAGCACCTGCCCACAAAACGTGGGTCAGCACATCATCTATGTAATGGTGAGCAGAATCCAACCCACTCTCATAAACCAATATTAAAGTGATCATTTAAGCAAGCATTTATTAGAATAATCTTTCTATTTGGGGCCTAGCATCAGTTTACAGTTCATGGGCAATAATCAGAGTGAAACATGTAAACATATTCTTAGTAGCATTCATGTGGACATATCTTTTTAGCATTCTTGGTGTTATCACGCAAAGGCATCATTGCGGCATACTAAGTATTATCATGAAAAGGCATCATTGAGGCATCGTTAACATTAACATCTTAAACATGTTATAACAGTTCTCACTTCAAGCATCACTTAGCATGTATGTTGTGTTTGAGCAATGATTAGCAAGGCATCTTTCTTAGCATACTGAACTTAACATGATAAGCAGGATCTCATACTGAAAGGCTACATACAACATCATCAAACTTATTTGGAACGTAAGCATGCAAGTTAAACCAACACATATATTGAATTATCACATTTAAGTAATTTCTTACCGATAGCCGACTCCCTCGTACCTGCATAAAATACAGGATAATATGATATTCTTACTCTGTCTGTACAAAACATTCATTAGCATGCATCCTGACTACATGACCACTGGTGGTTGTGCACCATGTCGACGTGCCATATAGGACTTCATAGGGTATGGGATGTGCCCTTCACCAGGTTGCGAGCCCGAATGAGGATCCCAATACCATGCTACCAAAGCACCAATTTCTTCTTGGCCGACTCGATCCCACCGCCGCGGGTACCGTTCGAGGAAATCCTTGTATACAAGTACGTCTATGGTCATGCGAATGCGTGCCAGACCAGATCGTGTTTGAAGTCGCATGATACAATAATAAGATAAGAAAAGGCAACAGTTCATCATCTCATCTTTCCAATATTTCTACCTGTTCACTTGGTGATCTCAATGATCCCAAGTCTCATCATTTCTCATTGCATCAATCATTGCAACATTTCTCATATCATTCCTTTCTAAGAGGAACAAATAACATTTCATTCATATCGATAGGACCTGCATCATTTCGTTTATATTATAGGGACAGTATTCTTTCTTTCATTGCTTATGAGAAAGCAAGCAACAGCAACAGTTATGCAGAAAGTACATGATTGAGGTGTTTCTTTCAATTCTTTGTGTTAATAGTAAAGCCAGTTCATTATTCGTGTATCATCTCATAGCATCTCATTACTCAAGTATTCATTGCTTATACATTATTAACCGAAGGGACGTTATCAATTCATTTCAAGCATCAAGTCGCATTAGCAGTTCGAGTGTGATTCATTCAGCAGCTCAATAATTCTTAACATAAGCATCTCTATTATTCGACAACCAAAACAAGGGACATTTAGGGACAATTCAAAGTATCACATTATTCCATTTATTAAGCATGCAGGAATAAGGAGGAAGGAGGACAGTTCCACTTGCCTGCATAAAAGGGTCTTCCTGCTCCAAATCCCGCTAAGCGTAGCTCCCCCAGCGAGCCACGTTCCAATACCCATTCCGTCTAGCCAGCTAAGAGAGACTGCATCAGTCTCAATTCTCCTGATTCCCAACATAAGTCACGGTCCAACATTCTGATAGCATCCAACAAGCCAACCCAAATGCCTCGTGCGGAGCGGGACATTACATAATATACCACTCAGAAAAAGTTTCATCCTCGAAACTTAAGGAAACAACTCTTTCTACTAGATTCTCTTAGTCACAATGAGTTACTCATTCAGCTTCAATTCAATATTTATTTTAGTCCACTCGATTATTTTCAAAATAGCTATCAAATTGTATCACTTTCACCCATCAACGATTCAATCCATCTTTCTCTTTTTCAAATACTTGCAACTTTTTATTGATTCACCAACATTTTTCTTACATTCTAACTTGGTCGCAACACATCACTTCGTTTGGATCCATACACATATTTCAGGCGTCCCCAAAATATATGCATTTCAGCCAAAGTCCGTACTAGTGCGATAAATTCTTCCCACAATATTATCTCAGTCGCAACCTATCACTTCGGCTGGATCCATACACATATTTTAGGCGTCCCCAAAACATATGTACTTCAGCCAACTTCCATGATAGCATAATTCGATTAGCCACGATATAACTCTCTTTTCTAAATCAGACTTAGCATCCTTTCAATTGACTTATCACTTTATTCACTTGTCACAATCACTATCTTCCAGGCCACAACACTTAATATCCGGGACAGCTCTCCATCCAATCATACTATTTTTAACATTCAGTCAAGGGTCTAACTTAGAGCCAATCATGTCAAGAGTTTACAACATGTAATCATATTCCTTCCCAAATCCAACAATATTTTTCACCGAGGCAATTCATCTTTTTCTAAAAGATACAATCCAACATCACCAACTATCAATTACCCGAGTAAGGGTATAGTTCTATGCAGCAGTCAAGGTTAACCCAGCTACCCAACTATAGATACCGATCCAACATTCCCGTCATGAGCAATCAATTCCATCTGATAGAATAATCCATTACTCGATACATACAACTCAAGTCTTATCCCACAATTCTAGTTTCCGCTATAGGCCGACATATAATCCAAGGGTCAAACATCTCTAAGGTTCATATTGAAGCATACAAACAACATATCATTCTTAAGTGGTACTCATCACCATCTCTCGTTCAATGCCACAGGGTCATTCTATGGGTCGCCAACAGCCATCTATTATTTGGTCCAGTCTCAATGGTTAGCTATACTGACAGCTATACCTAATCATTCAGGTGACTCCCCTAGAGTGGACGGCTACTAGGGATCATGCTAGTTTCTTATTCTTAGGGTCAATAAGCAGCCGACAGTTCTAAGGAACTCTACCCAAACCTATGGGTATCAACTAAGTCTGAATAACTAATCACCATTATCGGCTATGCCAACAATTGTAAGTCCTCAACTGGTCGCTAGGGTCAAGTCTATCTATCCGGGGACTTCCTCAAGGAAATAATTCCCACAGAGGCTCATTCTAGACTTACCCAATGATCGACTAAGATCGATCTATCAACATTACGGTCAATTCCCAACCCGACATACAATTCTCATCGTTCTAATAATCCATCAAGTAAATCCCCAATGATTAAATTTCTATTTCAAATCCTTTGTACTCATACGAACCCATAAGCCAAGGCTAACTATTCAAGGGTCATCGATTATGATAGTCTTAACATAACTATGGAATTATACTATTTTATCCGTATGATAAAGTCACACCACCAAGTTATAAGCCAACAATCTATATCCCAACCAACAATCACTTATACCGACATTATCCAACACATTTGCAATTTCTCGTTCCCATTCGTTTCTCAATCATCAAACTATCTTATGGGCATTCTTAATTCTTATGCAGCAAGGGTCAAGTAGTTCATTCCTTTTAATCCGACAATTTATGTATCACTTAACCATCCTCTAGGCAACACAAATAGTCAAGGTGGCTACTTGTTACTTTTCTAGTACAATTCAATTCCTCAGCATACATGCACATATGCAACGACTATCCTTTGGTGATCAAGATGGATTAACATCTATTACACCTTAGGGTCAAGGCACAATTTCTAATATTCTTTTGGTTCACCGACAACATTTTCAGAACTTTTCAGCTTAGCAACCAACATTGTATTAGCCACATAATTTGCATCCAACCATTCGAAATCAACATTCAGATATTTTAAGCCACAACATTCTCTAGCCAAATCCATTTATCCATATCATACTAACTGTCTTACTAGTCTGAGTCATCACTGGATTAAACAATTTCTAACTAAGCCACCTGTTACAATTTCGACAATCTTGCTACCCAACATAGAATCACCGTCAGGGGACACTCGAGTCATCTAGTAACAATACATGACTCCCAGCTAAGTCTCGGTACTACCCAGTACCCACAGATAGTCTCATTGCTATTCTATGGAAAGGGTCAACATACATCTCGTTCTGAGGTGGTAGAGGCAATATACCACTCAGAAACGAAGCCATCCTTAAACAATACCAACTCCATATATTCCGGGCATTCATGATCTATAATGATCACAATACTTAACCAACATCTCGAGATCTCAATATCGCAAACCAATATTCTTAGGGTCTCGAAAGCAGTAGCCAGCACACATGAGTCAATTCACCAATTCTGTTGAACTCATCCTTCAATTATTTCATTCCCAAATTCTTTTCCAACATCACATGCAATTCTCAACTTGTTGTAGCATACATAGCCATTTCCTTTATTCCCACATTTCCAAACAGCATTTACAATATAGCATACTATGGCATCGAGTCATTGTTGGGTTATTTGTGTCCAAACCAACAACAATCATTCATTTAGGGGCATCACAATGTATATAGACTTATTGTATGGAACATCCAGTGAGCAGCCAAGAGGGTCAACGAACTTTCAAGCACAGATAACATAAGGATGATTACCGAACAACAATAGCATAATCGCGGAAGCAATCTTTGATTTAATCGCGGAAGCAACGTTGAGTGATCGCGGAAGCAACTTTGGTTAATCGCCGATGCAACTTTGATTTGAAATGAATCAAAGAAGAGACCAAGGACGTAAAGCCGTGCTTTGATACCAATTTGTCACGCCCCGATTCGTAGAGTCATTTCTTCGCATATTTTATCTCTTGGAATCGATCGTCCTCGCTTGGGCGTGATGCCGTACAAGTCTGGTATTGCACTTGTACTAGGCAAAGATGGTACATAATCGATTATCTTCAAATAGAAACACATCGCAGCGGCAGAAGCAGACAAATTGAAGTTAGTGAGGACAATCTTTCTCATTGAATAGAAGTACATCACTTCTTTATAGCAGCGGAGAAAAAGAGTAACTTGAAGCCACACAGAGATATATAGAACTTTATTCTCTTTATTGATAATTGAAGAAGAGTACAAGACTTGTATTGAAGTACAATGTTTACAGCACATCTCACTTTACATTGAAAGCCAACTGAACAATGCTATACAGCTTACATTTGATATTTGGATACATTTGGATTATAACTCGATATACCGACTTGGCTTATAATCTCACTGGTACAACTGATTTCAATGTTCCATACATTATGCCCTTTATAAACAGAAGACGTCATCTTGTGCAAGGAGAGCTTCTGTATGCCCAACAAATCTTCGATGCCGCGGGGCCAATCAAGCCAATCTTCGTGTGTAGAATATCCCAAGCACGAGCACCTGCCCACAAAACGTGGGTCAGCACATCATCTATGTACTGGCGAGCAGAATCCAACCCACTCTCATAAACCAACATTAAAGTGATCATTTAAGCAAGCATTTATTAGAATAATCTTTCTATTTGGGGCCTAGCATCAGTTTACAGTTCATGGGCAATAATCAGAGTGAAGCATGTAAACATATTCTTAGTAGCATTCATGTGGACATATCTTTTTAGCATTCTTGGTGTTATCACGCAAAGGCATCATTGAGGCATACTAAGTATTATCATAAAAAGGTATCATTGAGGCATCGTTAACATTAATATCTTAAACATGTTATAACAGTTCTCACTTCAAGCATCACTTAGCATGTATGTTGTGTTTGAGCAATGATTAGCAAGGCATCTTTCTTAGCATACTGAACTTAACATGATAAGCAGGATCTCATACTGAAAGGCTACATACAATATCATCAAACTTATTTGGAACGTAAGCATGCAAGTTAAACCAATACATATATTGAATTATCACATTTAAGTGATTTCTTACCGATAGCCGACTCCCTCGTACCTGCATAAAATACAGGATAATATGATATTCTTACTCTGTCTGCACAAAACATTCATTAGCATGCATCCTGACTACATGACCACTGGTGGTTGTGCACCATGTCGACGTGCCATATAGGACTTCATAGGGTATGGGATGTGCCCTTCACCAGGTTGCGAGCCCGAATGAGGATCCCAATACCGTGCTACCAAAGCACCAATTCCTCCTAGGCCGACTCGATCCCACCGCCGCGGGTACCGTTCGAGGAAATCCTTGTATACAAGTACGTCTATGGTCATGCGAATGCGTGTCCGACCCGATCGTGTTTGAAGTCGCATGATACAATAATAAGATAAGAAAAGGCAACAGTTCATCATCTCATCTTTCCAATATTTCTACCTGTTCACTTGGTGATCTCAATGATCCCAAGTCTCATCATTTCTCATTGCATCAATCATTGCAACATTTCTCATATCATTCCTTTCTAAGAGGAACAAATAACATTTCATTCATATCGATAGGACCTGCATCATTTCGTTTATATCATAGGAACAGTATTCTTTCTTTCATTGCTTATGAGGAAGCAAGCAACAGCAACAGCAACAGTTATGCAGAAAGTACATGATTGAGGTATTTCTTTCAATTCTTTGTGTTAATAGTAAAGCCAGTTCATTACTCGTGTATCATCTCATAGCATCTCATTACTCAAGTATTCATTGCTTATACATTATTAACCGAAGGAACGTTATCAATTCATTTCAAGCATCAAGTCGCATTAGCAGTTCGAGTGTGATTCATTCAGCAGCTCAATAATTCTTAACATAAGCATCTCTATTATTCGACAACCAAAACAAGGAACATTTAGGGACAATTCATAGTATCACATTATTCTATTTATTAAGCATGCAGGAATAAGGAGGAAGGAGGACAGTTCCACTTGCCTGCATAAAAGGGTCTTCCTGCTCCAAATCCTGCTAAGCGTAGCTCCCCCAGCGAGCCACGTTCCAATACCCATTCCGTCTAGCCAGCTAAGAGAGACTGCATCAGTCTCAATTCTCCTGATTCCCAACATAAGTCACGGTCCAACATTCTGATAGCATCCAACAAGCCAACCTAAATGCCTCGTGCGGAGCGGGGCATTACAAATACAACTAAGATACGTGAACTCATGTAATGAGTAGTACATGAGGCACGTGAAAGCACATGAGAACATGTAAAAATATGAACTAGTACGAGTACAAGGAGTACCTGATGCACATGATAAAGTACATGAACATGAAATACCCGATGCACCCGTAGAGGGATAACATCTCAGGAAGGGATCCATATAGTACTAATCCGTGAAGATACGTGTCAGCATCATGTAGAGTAATCTAGAGCAAGAATATAATCCAGGTAAGTATGAAAAGATCAGAGAATGTACTCGTCTGCTAACTGAAAGTTCGAAATGAAAATACTGTCCGAGGAGTGGTGTCTGGCTCCTATTAGAACAGCACAAGTCACAACGAGTCCAGAATGGTAAATAATATGCACTACAATGCGTTCTACATGAATCTAGGTCAATCTAGGCCAAAGTCAACTCTTGGTCAACTCTGGTCAACCCTAGAAGTCAAACTAGGTCAACCAAGTCAAACTAAGCCAACTAGTCCAATCTAGGTCTAACCAAACTATTCTAGGTTATACCATGACTAACTCGGCAATACCATGCTAAGCTATGCCTATACACATAACCAATATCATAATACATCCTATTACCCAATATATATATATATAGCCTATCTCATACATATATACATTTCACACATTATATATATATAACTAACATATATATAGGAACTAATATATCACAAGCATATATATTATATATATACACAAGAAGGAAGACACAAGTGTACTAGTGTATGTGTGTGTGGAAGGGGGTGTGGTGACTGTCAAGTGAGGGTGACCAATGTGAGTGTGCCATAAAACAGTGACTACACTAAGAACTGGAAAACAGGGTTCAGTTGACAGAAAAAACAGTGTTTACACATGTGGAATGGATGTGTGTGTATAAAGGATAGTAAAGGAAGGGAAGGGAATTCAGTTAACAACCAAAACATTTCCCTTCTCACAGTTGCAACCCAATGTTAACAAGGGGAAACAAAATCTGGAAACCCAGTTTACACTCTCAGGTTTTTGTAGGAAACCCCATTGCAATAATGAAAAGAATTCAGTTTACAGTTAATATAAAAGAAGGGAAATCAATTCAAGTGAACCATAACAGTCGTTAAGAAGAATATTGAAATCAAACATAAGTAAACTCATGAACAGCAGTTCATTTCAGTTCAATTTGAACCCAGGAAAACAGTGCATCCAATATCAGTCCACATCTCAAAATAATCAAGCATGGACAGTTAGCAGTGAACCAAGGATCCCCTCCCCCTTCCAGTTAAGGAAGAAATATGGGAACAACTTAGTTCTTAAGAAGAACAACATTGCAATTAACATGAAGAGGAATTCAGTTCAGAATCAAAACAATACCTTCAACTTATAAAGCCCAAGTTATCAAAACTGGAAACACAACCAATCTTAAGTTAATGTTGAACCTCAACACAAAATCAATGAACAAAAGAAAATTAGTTCAGTCAAAACAGTATAACCCAACATCTAAACTCAGTTTAAAGGAAGGAAACAGTGAACACATTAAATTCTTAGATGTGGAACTTAATCTCAGGTTTGAATTTACAGTCAACAATAGTTCAACAAATTCTAAATTAACCCCCATACTAAACTCCCTTTTCAATCCAAAAGCCTACATGAATTTAACTGTTTCAGCAAACATGTAGGAATAATCAATCAATGAAAACAGCAATTTAAACCAGGATCAATTAGTTGGAAAAGGAAACTGGAATGTAAATCAGTTAACAGTTCACTAAACAGGGAACAAATTCAGTTCACATAACACAGAAAAAATCAACTCAACATGAATACCAAAAATCCTATTTTACACATTCCAAAACCAAACTCGAATGCCCTACACTTAGTTAACATGATATTTAACATGTAAGGATCAAAATCAATTGAAAACATAACACAATAAGGAATTAAAATGGTTAGGAAGACTGGAATTGACAGTATCAGCACAGTGCATCAGGAATGACAAAGAGCCCATATTCAATTTCATATTCCTCATCCAAAAACCCTAGTTAATCATGTAGGTATTGTAACAGAGGTTAAAACATGATATTTAGGATCTATTTAATCATTAAAACATAATTTAAAACATTTAAAAACGATTAAAACACAAGAATACAAACACAGCACACACACGCACCAGTGGTTTCCCCGTGTACACGGAATAGCGTGTCCGACACGACACGAGGACTCGTGAAACTTTACGAGCCTCGTGTCAGACAGTGCCCCAACCACTGTGTCAAAAATCAGGTGTTGAAGTGGCGTGTGCACTGCACAGCAAGCCCCGAGTAGCAGGGCACGCATAGTGCCGCGCGCGCGCACACGCACCCGCGTATTCCCGTGTCCCCCGTGGCTCGACACGACACGAAAACCACACTCAGACACTAGAAACTCATAAGCAAGACCAAAACCCTAATTTCTATTCAAACACATTTCTAAAACTCAACCGAAATATCCTTTGGGGCATTTCGTCGAACACATGTACCATGTTACTGATACGTGTCCAAATAGGACACGAATTGGACACAAAACTTAGGATTAGCTATTCCTACAGCTAGGTTAGGGCTAGGGCATTCCTAAAATAATTTTTAACAAAATTTAGGAGCAATGGAAGGAATTATACCTATAGGTGAATAATGGGTCAAAATCTCCAAATGGGAAGAGCTCCACAAACCACCAAACTTCCTCAAATTGTGTTCTTCCTGTAAATACTCATTAATAACAGCAAGAAAACTATCATTAGGTCCTAATGCAATTTGTTTGAAGGAATTTGGAGAAGAAATGGATTTTCTAAGGATTTACAAAGATGGGGACTCACTTATTCCAATGGCAATATTTTCTAAAGAGGTAACCCTAATTTTAGGAGCATATAAATAGGGGGGGCTGACCATAGTGGGCTGGTCAGATTTCCTAGGGTTAGGGCTTGGTTCAATGGGTGTGGGCTATGGGCCATTAAGCCTATTAGTCATAAAATGACTTGTGACTTCACAAGCCATTACTTAATCAAAATAACTCCTATTTTCACCAAACTAATCCCAATGAGTTAATCCTCATGAACTTAAGTCAACCTAGGTTTTCAAATCCTAATCACAAAGTCAAGACCTAGGTTTTCCACTAGGTTAGTCTACAAGGTCAACTTAAGTCAAAGTCTCTAAAACACCAAAAACAATTATTCTAAAAATCACTCAAAAATCACATTAATTATAAATAATAATAATAATACAAATTAAATTCTAAAATTTTAAAAATGACCAAAATACCCTCATTTGGGAAACTGGGTGTTACAATCCTACCCACCTTAGAAAAATTTCGTCCTCGAAATTAAGATGATCGTAACCCTTCTAGGTCAAACCCCCACAATCAAAGTCTCAGAAACCTATTTAAATCATTCAGTTGGAAAATGTAACCTATAGGGTCATGGCATGTAATATCAGTCTGGGGTCTCATCTAGTTACACCAACATGCTATAGTACTAGGCAATCATAAGGTATCAAAACATACAACAATATGGTAGGGTGCATCAATTTTCAAAGACTGGCTAAGATATAGGTCAAGGACTCACCTCCAACTAGGTCTGGCGGCTGGAACTCCCTCCCGAAGGCGGAGTCCTGGCTGGGATAAGTGCAGCAGGACAGTCTCGCAGCCTGTGTGCAGCTGACCCACACAACAGGCACACTCCTCTTCTCTTCCTACAGATGTCCCACACATGTCCAGGCTTCTTACAGAAGGTGCAGGTAGGCACCTTCTCAGGCTGGCCTCTGCTGAACAGGAGTCTGGACTGGGTATACACTGCTCCTCGGCCTCTTAGAACTAGGCTCCCCTTCTGAATGTACTAAATCCCACAGTAGTTGGATTCCACGACCCTGCTCCTTCAGGATCTCAGCCTGAACTCTCTGTGTCTCCAACACATCCCGGAGAAGTCAGGATATCTGAGCTCCGTCAGGAAACAAACCTGCCGAGGGTATGGTATGGGGTACTGCTCCTGGAGGCAGAGGAGGAGACGGGGAAGGACTCTTGGTCTCAGATGAGACTGCCACTCTCTCCTGAGTAACAGGTGGTGGAGGAAAACTCTCTGGTAAGGATGCTGACACCTCCTCGATGGTGGAAGGTGCCACTACCCTTGGGTCAGCCTGAAGGGTCACTACCGCCTGAGCAATAGGAGGTGGAAGCACACTATCAGTAGCTACAGCTGCTCTCAGGCGACAGGCTCGGGTCATGGGTGCCATACTGGAAAGGATAAAACACAACAATCATTAAGGCTGTACAGCAGTCTACCATCCTATCCGAAAACTGGTAATTATCAACAACCAATTAAAATATAAAAGGGGTACTAATAATAAAAAAAATCAAATCAAAAGTTTAAGGGACGAAAGCCAATAGCATTGAAATCCAATCACGATATATGTATAGAGAGGTAAGGATTAATTTATGCATCTACATACACTATAATATGCATACCGAACTATATATACCCTATGTGAACATAACATAGAGATGAAGTGTTAGGTTTTCATGGCAGTTGTAAACATTAGTGTAGAGTGTCAAGTGTACATGGGTTAAAACTTGAAATAAAGGGTTCAATCATTCAATTTTAGTTCAACATTACATATTAAGCCGAAATTGAACTACACATTTGAAAGCAATGAAAGAAAAAAAAATGTTAGCATGTATTCAGTTTTTTTTTTCAAATTTTTTTTGGAGAAATTCGAACATCAAAACCAACTCAATGTTTACCACAATCACAACCTAACATGTAAGAGTATGAAATCTAACATTATATACCTACACACAACAATGTATACGGCTCAAAACATTATAATTTAAAACTGCAATTTGAACTAAACACTTAGAATCCAAGGTTAAGGGTTTACTATGCACGCAGTCTCAGATTTGACAATTCAACACAAAACTCAACCAATTTTTTTGAAATAAAGCCTTGTATATAACATACATGTGTAGTGATGTAAGCAAAACTAATAACATGAAATTTAACTTTAAATTACGAATTTAATATGGAGAAACATAGAACTAGTCACTGATACTGCACTATATTAGAATGCTAGGATTTTGAGAACTTAACATTAATCATATTAACATGCATTTAGATAGGTTGGTAACAAGTGTAGCATGCATACGTGTCAGGCAACATCTGTGTCCACCATATATACATTAGCGTAATACAAGAATTAATGGCAAGAAGAAAATAATGATAAAATCTGTTTTGCCTATCTGTTTAAAAGAAGGAACCATTTTGAAACCAGAGCTACAACATCAATCTAAGTTAAGGTCTAGCAAAATCACCAATTCATTGTATTAGGAAGAATTTATTGCAAGAAGTTACACAAGGTTATAGTAACAGCTAGGTTATTCCGACACATACTCCTACTCCTAAGTTATTTGATGATGGGGTACAATTTATACAACAGAATGGTACGATAGAGATGATATGTTTAAAAACCTTCTCAAGATACAATCTGATAATCATATGCGTCTGTCCAAAATCATGTTACTCAGAGTCCTCGCCATGCCAGTAAGCAAGGCTGCGAATAACGATAGATTCCATAACTAGGGTATGCACCTCTACAATCATGTCGTCTGGAAATCTCGCTATGCCGACTAGTATAGCTGCGAGAAATTCCAAATCTCATAACCAAGATACGTACATCCGAAGCCAGGTCTCCATATTTTTGCCACGCCAGCTAATATGGCTGCGATAAACTACAGGTTCCATAATCATGTAGACGTTTTACCATCCCTGTATTCCCGTCAATATATGTTATCAGAAAATATCGTAACTCAGGCTATAAAATTCATCTCGATAGGAAAAATCAAAATTAACAACGATCCAACAAAAATCAAATTCAATAATCAAGGAGTGAGAGCGAACAAAACAAGGAAAAGGATTTCAAATTGAAGTTTAAATAAGATTCACAAGGGTCGTCCCAGGAATCTTTCAAGGAATCCTAACTGTGATTGAGTACCCAAAAAAATATATCCTAATCCTACTGCAGGCTGTAGTGATACTCTAGTTCGAATACCACTACATAAACTCGACCTGCATGGGCCACCACTAAAAACGTGTCATGACCCGTACCCTAGAATAAGGCACGTGACGTGGGTACGTCCAGCCTATGCCGCAGTGTCGGCGGTAGAACGCTGTCCTAGGTCATAACATCTAACAGATAAGGGTAATATACAGTTATAATCCCCGAATGGGGTGACATAACAGAATATAACTCAACCACATCTAGGATAGAACAGGAATGAGATAGAAAGATAAAGATAGATAACATCCAGGAATGTAACATCACAGAGATACAAATCCAGAATTCTAAGTGACTAAAATAAATACATATCTCAGAAATATCCCAGAATCTAACTACAGTGATCCAGAAAGTAAAGACAACCCTAATCTAGAGAAGTATCATCCGCTGCTAGCAGGTCCAAGTCACTAGTGATGTCTAATGCTGCACCAAGAGGGATAGACACCAGAGCCTCATCATTCACTGTAAAATTTTCAACAGGTCCAGTCAGGACGGGAACGAGCACATATCTCTCAAACAGTTTATAGCAGGTTAGGAGTATAAATCATGCAATAGAGTAAAATACAGGAAGTG
This sequence comes from Iris pallida, assembly GCA_029216955.1. Taxonomy (NCBI): domain Eukaryota; kingdom Viridiplantae; phylum Streptophyta; class Magnoliopsida; order Asparagales; family Iridaceae; genus Iris; species Iris pallida. Next base: position 1,973,916 of record JANAVB010001796.1, on the reverse strand, counting down.
CTGAAAAGGAAGTACGAGTAAACAGGAGATATTTTGTAACTGAAAGTAAATACATGATAGTAGAGCCTGTAAGTGGCTACGTGATTTAGAGCATAATGGTTATGTAAACGGCTTGGGGGCACATGAATACAAATAAGGAGGCACATTTATACAGCTACTGGGGATAGTGTTCACATAACCAATTCTACTCACCCCGCCCCAACCAGTACACAATGATCCATTCAAGTTACGTTATAAGCACATGCATACTGTCACGCCCCGATTCGTAGAGTCATTTCTTCGCATATTTTATCTCTTGGAATCGACCGTCCTCGCTTGGGCGTGATGCCGTACAAGTCTGGTATTGCACTTGTACTAGGCAAAGATGGTACATAAATCGATTATCTTCAAATAGAAACACATCACAGCGGTAGAAGCAGACAAATTGAAGTTAGTGAGGACAATCTTTCTCATTGAATAGAAGTACATCACTTCTTTATAGCAGCGGAGAAAAAGAGTAACTTGAAGCCACACAGAGATATATAGAACTTTATTCTCTTTATTGATAATTGAAGAAGAGTACAAGACTTGTATTGAAGTACAATGTTTACAGCACATCTCACTTTACATTGAAAGCCAACTGAACAATGCTATACAGCTTACATTTGATATTTAGATACATTTGGATTACAACTCGATATACCGACTTGGCTTACAATCTCACTGGTACAACTGATTTCAATGTTCCATACATTATGCCCTTTATAAACAGAAGACGTCATCTTGTGCAAGGAGAGCTTCTGTATGCCCAACAAATCTTCGATGCCGCAGGGCCAATCAAGCCAATCTTCGTGTGTAGAATATCCCAAGCACGAGCACCTGCCCACAAAACGTGGGTCAGCACATCATCTATGTAATGGTGAGCAGAATCCAACCCACTCTCATAAACCAATATTAAAGTGATCATTTAAGCAAGCATTTATTAGAATAATCTTTCTATTTGGGGCCTAGCATCAGTTTACAGTTCATGGGCAATAATCAGAGTGAAACATGTAAACATATTCTTAGTAGCATTCATGTGGACATATCTTTTTAGCATTCTTGGTGTTATCACGCAAAGGCATCATTGCGGCATACTAAGTATTATCATGAAAAGGCATCATTGAGGCATCGTTAACATTAACATCTTAAACATGTTATAACAGTTCTCACTTCAAGCATCACTTAGCATGTATGTTGTGTTTGAGCAATGATTAGCAAGGCATCTTTCTTAGCATACTGAACTTAACATGATAAGCAGGATCTCATACTGAAAGGCTACATACAACATCATCAAACTTATTTGGAACGTAAGCATGCAAGTTAAACCAACACATATATTGAATTATCACATTTAAGTAATTTCTTACCGATAGCCGACTCCCTCGTACCTGCATAAAATACAGGATAATATGATATTCTTACTCTGTCTGCACAAAACATTCATTAGCATGCATCCTGACTACATGACCACTGGTGGTTGTGCACCATGTCGACGTGCCATATAGGACTTCATAGGGTATGGGATGTGCCCTTCACCAGGTTGCGAGCCCGAATGAGGATCCCAATACCATGCTACCAAAGCACCAATTTCTCCTTGGCCGACTCGATCCCACCGCCGCGGGTACCGTTCGAGGAAATCCTTGTATACAAGTACGTCTATGGTCATGCGAATGCGTGCCCGACCAGATCGTGTTTGAAGTCGCATGATACAATAATAAGATAAGAAAAGGCAACAGTTCATCATCTCATCTTTCTAATATTTCTACCTGTTCACTTGGTGATCTCAATGATCCCAAGTCTCATCATTTCTCATTGTATCAATCATTGCAACATTTCTCATATCATTCCTTTCTAAGAGGAACAAATAACATTTCATTCATATCGATAGGACCTGCATCATTTCGTTTATATTATAGGGACAGTATTCTTTCTTTCATTGCTTATGAGAAAGCAAGCAACAGCAACAGTTATGCAGAAAGTACATGATTGAGGTGTTTCTTTCAATTCTTTGTGTTAATAGTAAAGCCAGTTCATTACTCGTGTATCATCTCATAGCATCTCATTACTCAAGTATTCATTGCTTATACATTATTAACCGAAGGGACGTTATCAATTCATTTCAAGCATCAAGTCGCATTAGCAGTTCGAGTGTGATTCATTCAGCAGCTCAATAATTCTTAACATAAGCATCTCTATTATTCGACAACCAAAACAAGGGACATTTAGGGACAATTCAAAGTATCACATTATTCCATTTATTAAGCATGCAGGAATAAGGAGGAAGGAGGACAGTTCCACTTGCCTGCATAAAAGGGTCTTCCTGCTCCAAATCCCGCTAAGCGTAGCTCCCCCAGCGAGCCACGTTCCAATACCCATTCCGTCTAGCCAGCTAAGAGAGACTGCATCAGTCTCAATTCTCCTGATTTCCAACATAAGTCACGGTCCAACATTCTGATAGCATCCAACAAGCCAACCCAAATGCCTCGTGCGGAGCGGGGCATTACATAATATACCACTCAGAAAAAGTTTCATCCTCGAAACTTAAGGAAACAACTCTTTCTACTAGATTCTCTTAGTCACAATGAGTTACTCATTCAGCTTCAATTCAATATTTATTTTAGTCCACTCGATCATTTTCAAAATAGCTATCAAATTGTATCACTTTCACCCATCAACGATTCAATCCATCTTTCTCTTTTTCAAATACTTGCAACTTTTTATTGATTCACCAACATTTTTCTTACATTCTAACTTGGTCGCAACACATCACTTCGTTTGGATCCATACACATATTTCAGGCGTCCCCAAAATATATGCATTTCAGCCAAAGTCCGTACTAGTGCGATAAATTCTTCCCACAATATTATCTCAGTCGCAACCTATCACTTCGGCTGGATCCATACACATATTTTAGGCGTCCCCAAAACATATGTACTTCAGCCAACTTCCATGATAGCATAATTCGATTAGCCACGATATAACTCTCTTTTCCAAATCAGACTTAGCATCCTTTCAATTGACTTATCACTTTATTCACTTGTCACAATCACTATCTTCCAGGCCACAACACTTAATATCCGGGACAGCTCTCCATCCAATCATACTATTTTTAACATTCAGTCAAGGGTCTAACTTAGAGCCAATCATGTCAAGAGTTTACAACATGTAATCATATTCCTTCCCAAATCCAACAATATTTTTCACCGAGGCAATTCATCTTTTTCTAAAAGATACAATCCAACATCACCAACTATCGATTACCCGAGTAAGGGTATAGTTCTATGCAGCAGTCAAGGTTAACCCAGCTACCCAACTATAGATACCGATCCAACATTCCCGTCATGAGCAATCAATTCCATCTGATAGAATAATCCATTACTCGATACATACAACTCAAGTCTTATCCCACAATTCTAGTTTCCGCTATAGGCCGACATATAATCCAAGGGTCAAACATCTCTAAGGTTCATATTGAAGCATACAAACAACATATCATTCTTAAGTGGTACTCATCACCATCTCTCGTTCAATGCCACAGGGTCATTCTATGGGTCGCCAACAGCCATCTATTATTTGGTCCAGTCTCAATGGTTAGCTATACTGACAGCTATACCTAATCATTCAGGTGACTCCCCTAGAGTGGACGGCTACTAGGGATCATGCTAGTTTCTTATTCTTAGGGTCAATAAGCAGCCGACAGTTCTAAGGAACTCTACCCAAACCTATGGGTATCAACTAAGTCTGAATAACTAATCACCATTATCGGCTATGCCAACAATTGTAAGTCCTCAACTGGTCGCTAGGGTCAAGTCTATCTATCCGGGGACTTCCTCAAGGAAATAATTCCCACAGAGGCTCATTCTAGACTTACCCAATGATCGACTAAGATCGATCTATCAACATTACGGTCAATTCCCAACCCGACATACAATTCTCATCGTTCTAATAATCCATCAAGTAAATCCCCAATGATTAAATTTCTATTTCAAATCCTTTGTACTCATACGAACCCATAAGCCAAGGCTAACTATTCAAGGGTCATCGATTATGATAGTCTTAACATAACTATGGAATTATACTATTTTATCCGTATGATAAAGTCACACCACCAAGTTATAAGCCAACAATCTATATCCCAACCAACAATCACTTATACCGACATTATCCAACACATTTGCAATTTCTCGTTCCCATTCGTTTCTCAATCATCAAACTATCTTATGGGCATTCTTAATTCTTATGCAGCAAGGGTCAAGTAGTTCATTCCTTTTAATCCGACAATTTATGTATCACTTAACCATCCTCTAGGCAACACAAATAGTCAAGGTGGCTACTTGTTACTTTTCTAGTACAATTCAATTCCTTAGCATACATGCACATATGCAACGACTATCCTTTGGTGATCAAGATGGATTAATATCTATTACACCTTAGGGTCAAGGCACAATTTCTAATATTCTTTTGGTTCACCGACAACATTTTCAGAACTTTTCAGCTTAGCAACCAACATTGTATTAGCCACATAATTTGCATCCAACCATTCGAAATCAACATTCAGATATTTTAAGCCACAACATTCTCTAGCCAAATCCATTTATCCATATCATACTAACTGTCTTACTAGTCTGAGTCATCACTGGACTAAACAATTTCTAACTAAGCCACCTGTTACAATTCCGACAATCTTGCTACCCAACATAGAATCACCGTCAGGGGACACTCGAGTCATCTAGTAACAATACATGACTCCCAGCTAAGTCTCGGTACTACCCAGTACCCACAGATAGTCTCATTGCTATTCTATGGAAAGGGTCAACATACATCTCGTTCTGAGGTGGTAGAGGCAATATACCACTCAGAAACGAAGCCATCCTTAAACAATACCAACTCCATATATTCCGGGCATTCATGATCTATAATGATCACAATACTTAACCAACATCTCGAGATCTCAATATCGCAAACCAATATTCTTAGGGTCTCGAAAGCAGTAGCCAGCACACATGAGTCAATTCACCAATTCTGTTGAACTCATCCTTCAATTATTTCATTCCCAAATTCTTTTCCAACATCACATGCAATTCTCAACTTGTTGTAGCATACATAGCCATTTCCTTTATTCCCACATTTCCAAACAGCATTTACAATATAGCATACTATGGCATCGAGTCATTGTTGGGTTATTTGTGTCCAAACCAACAACAATCATTCATTTAGGGGCATCACAATGTATATAGACTTATTGTATGGAACATCCAGTGAGCAGCCAAGAGGGTCAACGAACTTTCAAGCACAGATAACATAAGGATGATTACCGAACAACAATAGCATAATCGCGGAAGCAATCTTTGATTTAATCGCGGAAGCAACGTTGAGTGATCGCGGAAGCAACTTTGGTTAATCGCCGATGCAACTTTGATTTGAAATGAATCAAAGAAGAGACCAAGGACGTAAAGCCGTGCTTTGATACCAATTTGTCACGCCCCGATTCGTAGAGTCATTTCTTCGCATATTTTATCTCTTGGAATCGATCGTCCTCGCTTGGGCGTGATGCCGTACAAGTCTGGTATTGCACTTGTACTAGGCAAAGATGGTACATAATCGATTATCTTCAAATAGAAACACATCGCAGCGGCAGAAGCAGACAAATTGAAGTTAGTGAGGACAATCTTTCTCATTGAATAGAAGTACATCACTTCTTTATAGCAGCGGAGAAAAAGAGTAACTTGAAGCCACACAGAGATATATAGAACTTTATTCTCTTTATTGATAATTGAAGAAGAGTACAAGACTTGTATTGAAGTACAATGTTTACAGCACATCTCACTTTACATTGAAAGCCAACTGAACAATGCTATACAGCTTACATTTGATATTTGGATACATTTGGATTATAACTCGATATACCGACTTGGCTTATAATCTCACTGGTACAACTGATTTCAATGTTCCATACATTATGCCCTTTATAAACAGAAGACGTCATCTTGTGCAAGGAGAGCTTCTGTATGCCCAACAAATCTTCGATGCCGCGGGGCCAATCAAGCCAATCTTCGTGTGTAGAATATCCCAAGCACGAGCACCTGCCCACAAAACGTGGGTCAGCACATCATCTATGTACTGGCGAGCAGAATCCAACCCACTCTCATAAACCAACATTAAAGTGATCATTTAAGCAAGCATTTATTAGAATAATCTTTCTATTTGGGGCCTAGCATCAGTTTACAGTTCATGGGCAATAATCAGAGTGAAGCATGTAAACATATTCTTAGTAGCATTCATGTGGACATATCTTTTTAGCATTCTTGGTGTTATCACGCAAAGGCATCATTGAGGCATACTAAGTATTATCATAAAAAGGTATCATTGAGGCATCGTTAACATTAATATCTTAAACATGTTATAACAGTTCTCACTTCAAGCATCACTTAGCATGTATGTTGTGTTTGAGCAATGATTAGCAAGGCATCTTTCTTAGCATACTGAACTTAACATGATAAGCAGGATCTCATACTGAAAGGCTACATACAATATCATCAAACTTATTTAGAACGTAAGCATGCAAGTTAAACCAATACATATATTGAATTATCACATTTAAGTGATTTCTTACCGATAGCCGACTCCCTCGTACCTGCATAAAATACAGGATAATATGATATTCTTACTCTGTCTGCACAAAACATTCATTAGCATGCATCCTGACTACATGACCACTGGTGGTTGTGCACCATGTCGACGTGCCATATAGGACTTCATAGGGTATGGGATGTGCCCTTCACCAGGTTGCGAGCCCGAATGAGGATCCCAATACCGTGCTACCAAAGCACCAATTCCTCCTAGGCCGACTCGATCCCACCGCCGCGGGTACCGTTCGAGGAAATCCTTGTATACAAGTACGTCTATGGTCATGCGAATGCGTGTCCGACCCGATCGTGTTTGAAGTCGCATGATACAATAATAAGATAAGAAAAGGCAACAGTTCATCATCTCATCTTTCCAATATTTCTACCTGTTCACTTGGTGATCTCAATGATCCCAAGTCTCATCATTTCTCATTGCATCAATCATTGCAACATTTCTCATATCATTCCTTTCTAAGAGGAACAAATAACATTTCATTCATATCGATAGGACCTGCATCATTTCGTTTATATCATAGGAACAGTATTCTTTCTTTCATTGCTTATGAGGAAGCAAGCAACAGCAACAGCAACAGTTATGCAGAAAGTACATGATTGAGGTATTTCTTTCAATTCTTTGTGTTAATAGTAAAGCCAGTTCATTACTCGTGTATCATCTCATAGCATCTCATTACTCAAGTATTCATTGCTTATACATTATTAACCGAAGGGACGTTATCAATTCATTTCAAGCATCAAGTCGCATTAGCAGTTCGAGTGTGATTCATTCAGCAGCTCAATAATTCTTAACATAAGCATCTCTATTATTCGACAACCAAAACAAGGAACATTTAGGGACAATTCATAGTATCACATTATTCTATTTATTAAGCATGCAGGAATAAGGAGGAAGGAGGACAGTTCCACTTGCCTGCATAAAAGGGTCTTCCTGCTCCAAATCCTGCTAAGCGTAGCTCCCCCAGCGAGCCACGTTCCAATACCCATTCCGTCTAGCCAGCTAAGAGAGACTGCATCAGTCTCAATTCTCCTGATTCCCAACATAAGTCACGGTCCAACATTCTGATAGCATCCAACAAGCCAACCTAAATGCCTCGTGCGGAGCGGGGCATTACAAATACAACTAAGATACGTGAACTCATGTAATGAGTAGTACATGAGGCACGTGAAAGCACATGAGAACATGTAAAAATATGAACTAGTACGAGTACAAGGAGTACCTGATGCACATGATAAAGTACATGAACATGAAATACCCGATGCACCCGTAGAGGGATAACATCTCAGGAAGGGATCCATATAGTACTAATCCGTGAAGATACGTGTCAGCATCATGTAGAGTAATCTAGAGCAAGAATATAATCCAGGTAAGTATAAAAAGATCAGAGAATGTACTCGTCTGCTAACTGAAAGTTCGAAATGAAAATACTGTCCGAGGAGTGGTGTCTGGCTCCTATTAGAACAGCACAAGTCACAACGAGTCCAGAATGGTAAATAATATGCACTACAATGCGTTCTACATGAATCTAGGTCAATCTAGGCCAAAGTCAACTCTTGGTCAACTCTGGTCAACCCTAGAAGTCAAACTAGGTCAACCAAGTCAAACTAAGCCAACTAGTCCAATCTAGGTCTAACCAAACTATTCTAGGTTATACCATGACTAACTCGGCAATACCATGCTAAGCTATGCCTATACACATAACCAATATCATAATACATCCTATTATCCAATATATATATATATAGCCTATCTCATACATATATACATTTCACACATTATATATATATAACTAACATATATATAGGAACTAATATATCACAAGCATATATATTATATATATACACAAGAAGGAAGACACAAGTGTACTAGTGTATGTGTGTGTGGAAGGGGGTGTGGTGACTGTCAAGTGAGGGTGACCAATGTGAGTGTGCCATAAAATAGTGACTACACTAAGAACTGGAAAACAGGGTTCAGTTGACAGAAAAAATAGTGTATACACATGTGGAATGGATGTGTGTGTATAAAGGATAGTAAAGGAAGGGAAGAGAATTCAGTTAACAACCAAAACATTTCCCTTCTCACAGTTGCAACCCAATGTTAACAAGGGGAAACAAAATCTGGAAACCCAGTTTACACTCTCAGGTTTTTGTAGGAAACCCCATTGCAATAATGAAAAGAATTCAGTTCACAGTTAATATAAAAGAAGGGAAATCAATTCAAGTGAACCATAACAGTCGTTAAGAAGAATATTGAAATCAAACATAAGTAAACTCATGAACAACAGTTCATTTCAGTTCAATTTGAACCCAGGAAAACAGTGCATCCAATATCAGTCCACATCTCAAAATAATCAAGCATGGACAGTTAGCAGTGAACCAAGGATCCCCTCCCCCTTCCAGTTAAGAAAGAAATCTGGGAACAACTTAGTTCTTAAGAAGAACAACATTGTAATTAACAGGAAGAGGAATTCAGTTCAGAATCAAAACAATACCTTCAACTTATAAAGCCCAAGTTATCAAAACTGGAAACACAACCAATCTCAAGTTAATGTTGAACCTCAACACAAAATCAATGAACAAAAGGAAATTAGTTCAGTCAAAATAGTATAACCCAACATCTAAACTCAGTTTAAAGGAAGGAAACAGTGAACACATTAAATTCTTAGATGTGGAACTTAATCTCAGGTTTGAATTTACAGTCAACAATAGTTCAACAAATTCTAAATTAACCCCCATACTAAACTCCCTTTCCAAACCAAAAGCCTACATGAATTTAACTGTTTCAGCAAACATGTAGGAATAATCAATCAATGAAAATGGTAATTTAAACCAGGATCAATTAGTTGGAAAAGGAAACTGGAATGTAAATCAGTTAACAGTTCACTAAACAGGGAACAAATTCAGTTCACATAACACAGGAAAAATCAACTCAACATGAATACCAAAATCCTATTTTACACATTCCAAAACCAAACTCGAATGCCCTACACTTAGTTAACATGATATTTAACACGTAAGGATCAAAATCAATTGAAAACATAACACAATAAGGAATTAAAATGGTTAGGAAGACTGGAATTGACAGTATCAGCACAGTGTATCAGGAATGACAAAGAGCCCATGTTCAATTTCATATTCCTCATCCAAAAACCCTAGTTAATCATGTAGCTATTATAACAAAGGTTAAAACATGATATTTAGGATCTATTTAATCATTAAAACATAATTTAAAATATTTAAAAATGATTAAAACACAAGAATACAAACACAGCACACACACGCACCAGTGGTTTCCCCGTGCACACGGAATAGCGTGTCCGACACGGCACGAGGACTCGTGAAACTTTACGAGCCTCATGTCAGACAGTGCCCCAACCATTGTGTCAAAAATTAGGTGTTGAAGAGGCGTGTGCACTGCACAGCAAGCCCCGAGTAGCAGGGCACGCACAGTGCCGCGCGCGCGCACACGCACCCGCATGTTCCCGTATCCCCCGTGGCCCGACACAACACGAAAACCACACTCAGACACTAGAAACTCATAAGCAAGACCAAAACCCTAATTTCTATTCAAACACATTTCTAAAACTCAACCGAAATGTCCTTTGGGGCATTTTGTCGAACACATGTACCATATCACTGATACGTGTCCAAATAGGACACGAATTGGACACAAAACTTAGGGTTAGCTATTCCTACAGCTAGGTTAGGGCTAGGGCATTCCTAAAATGATTTTTAACAGAATTTAGGAGCAATGGAAGGAACTATACCTATAGGTGAACAATGGGTCAAAATCTCCAAATGGAAAGAGCTCCACAAACCACCAAACTTCCTCAAATTGTGTTCTTCCTATAAATACTCATTAATAATAGCAAGAAAACTATCATTAGGTCCTAATGCAATTTGTTTGAAGGAATTTGGAGAAGAAATGGATTTTCTAAGGATTTACAAAAATGGGGACTCACCTCTTCCAAATGGCAATATTTCCTAAAGAGGCAACCCTAATTTTAGGAGCATATAAATAGGGGGGGCTGACCATAGTGGGCTGGTCAGATTTCCTAGGGTTAGGGCTTGGTTCAATGGGTGTGGGCTATGGGCCATTAAGCCTATTAGTCATAAAATGACTTGTGACTTCACAAGCCATTACTTAATCAAACTAGCTCCTATTTTCACCAAACTAATCCCAATGAGTTTATCCTCATGAACTTAAGTCAACCTAGGTTTTCAAATCCTAATCACAAAGTCAAGACCTAGGTTTTCCACTAGGTTAGTCTACAAGGTCAACTTAAGTCAAAGTCTCTAAAACACCAAAAATAATTATTCTAAAAATCACTCAAAAATCACATTAATTATAAATAATAATAATAATACAAATTAAATTCTAAAATTTTAAAAATGACCAAAATACTCTCATTTGGGAAACTGGGTGTTACACTTACACACTAGCATGACGGAGATTCTGAGTATCATAACTCTGGACAGACGCATATGATTGTCGAACTGCATGATTTTTTTCTGTGTTTACTTTGTATTAATTTTTGAGGATGAATTTTTTTTAAGGTGGATAGACTTGTAGCACCTAGTTTCTAATTGAGAGTAATTTTAAATTTTATAGCTTTAGTCATTTAATTATTGTCATTTAATTCATGCTTGATTTTGGAGATTTTAATCATTTTTAAAATTTTAAGCCATGACTTGAGATTTTTTGATGTTTTGCTAGTGAAACCTTAGAGACTGTTTGACCTAGAGCCTAACCATGTGATTAGGAATCATTTCACGTCCAAGGGTATTTTGGTCATTGGACCTTGTTGATTTATTTTTGATATTATTGCATTGGTGATTGTTGATTTGGCTTTTGATAGGTGAGATTTTGTGTTGGTTTCGTGTCCGTGTCGGACACGTAACAGTTGTGCCTTAAGAGATTTTTATTTTGCTGAATTTTTTTTTTTGAGTATTTGAGAGGGATTGTTTTTTGCATGTGTTTTCTTGGGGTTATTTGAGTCGGGTTCGAATTTCAGCTCAATCCGACTTGTAACGGGGACCCAGGTAGTTTTGACTCTAGTGGGACCTACTCATTAGTTAGGCATGGCCCACATGACATTATTTTAGTTAGCGAGTTAGAGTAATTATTCATGGGTAGGTTAAGTTTAATTAGAGCCTTTAAACTAGACTAAATTAGCCTCAACCTTAAGCCCATTCCTAATTTAAATCAAATAGGACAAATGGGGGTATTTTAGACTTTCCTATAGGGGACACCTAGCCCACACATGGCAGCCATAGGAGGAGGGGTGGAGTCATCCTCTCATTTGTTATTATCCATCCATTTTCTCTCTATTGTTCTTCCCCAAATTTTAGTGAAGGTTCCAATTGATTTCATCTCCAAATCAATCATTTCTTCCACCAAATCTTCTTCATTTCTCCTCTACTCCATGGATAGAGGGTGCTAGCCAAGTTTGGGAGGATTTGGCTTTGATTCGTATCCATTTGGAGGCCACTTCGTATCGGTGTCGTGTCAGAAGGGTTTCTCTTGGAATCTCTCTCCCGGAAGGTATAATCTCTCATCTAATCCACCCCTACATGCATATAGGAATATTTTGAACCCATAAGAATGACCCCCATGGTTGTATCTCTATTTGTGTCCATTTTGTGTCCATTTGGATGTCATAGGAGTGTCCTTTGTGTTGTGCTTTGTGTCCATGTGGAAAACCCCCAATATTGGACACTTCTTGTGGTTGTGATTTGGTTTAATGAATATTTTCTATTTTAATTTCAGATTTTAGATTCCTAGAATATTGATCTAAATGTTTCATATATATATATATATATATATTTTCATGGTTATATATTTATATGTATATGTGTCTCTCTATACACTCATATATATGTATATATATATATTGGTGTTGGTGTATGTACATTAATATGTGTGTATGCATATGTATATATATATATATATATATATATATATATATATATATATATATATATATATATATATATATATATATATATATATATATATATATATATATATATATATGTGTGTGGGGGGGGGATTAGAGAGTTTGATATTAAGAGTGGTGGTAGAGTTGGTTGAGTGTTAGAATGGTGTGTGTGTGTGTTTGCTTTTATGAGTGTTTGAATGTGGGAGATGGTGGAGTGAATAGGCGAATAGGAAGGAGGTGGAGTAGGCTGCTGCCAATGGCAGCAGCATGGACCAGCAGTAGTAGCAGCTGCTGTTGCAGCAGTAAGGGGGAGATGGGCAGCCTCAAACCAGTCCTTAACCCCCAATGTTCAGCCCCATATATCAGCCAACCAGTCCCCACATTGACAGCACATATAAGCACCCCATTGACAGCCATATCACCCTATATTTCAGTCCCAAACCATTCCTTAGATAGCCCTACGTAACAGCCCCAAATCAGCCTCAAATCCACCCGCTTAGCAACCCCAAACCTGTCCCATGACTGTCCCATATTCCAGTCCCTTAAATCAACCTAAAACCAGTCCCTAAGCAGTCCATAACCAGCCCTACTTTCAGCCTACACATGACAGCAGTAGCAGTCCAAAACTGTCCCCATTTCAGCCCCTATAGCTGTCCCTTAAATCACCCCCAATCCAGTCCCAAATAGCCCCCTAAACCAGCACTGTAGCAGCCTTACACCTGTCCCAAACCCAGCCTTAAATCAGCCATTGAGCAGTCCCATTTTCAGTCCAAATGGACATCCTTAGCAAGCCCCAATCTAGTCCACATTTCAGTCCCTAAATCAGTCCATATCAGGGCCATATTAGCCACCATAGGACAGCCCTATATGTATATGTGTGTGTGAGCTATTGTGTGTGTGAGTGAGTTTAAATATGAGTATGGTATGTGTCCTATATGTGTCCTATAGGTGTGAACCTATGTGTCTATAGGTGTGAGCCTATAGGAGAGCCTATGTGTGAACCATATGTGAGTGAGTGAGTGTTGGTGTGTGGGTGTTAGTTAGATGTTAGAACAAAATAGGATAAGTTAATGTTGGATAATCAACATGTGTCCTAAGATGGACTAGATATCTAGGAAACCTAGATTTTTTGGTAGGTAAACCCTAGATAGGATAGTATCTAGCTACCCTAAGAAGCCTAGGCTAGTATCCTGAGATCTAGAGGGGTTTCCTTTGTAATGGGCAAGGTATCGGGAATACCTTGTAAGGGTAAATATAGGGGGTATAGGGTAATGTAAGGTATTGGGTTTCTGATTGCTATATGGGGTTAGAAATAGGTTGTCTTGGTAGGTAATGATTAGATGAGGGTAGCTTAGGCTAGTCTTGACCTCCGTTGACCGAGAGTTGACTTTTTGACCGAAAGTTAACTTCAAGTCAACACTTGACTTAGAATTGACCGAAACCAAACCAGAGTTTGTTTCACTTAACAAAATGCCTAAAAATTGGCTTTTGAAATAAAACGAGAAAAAGTACAAGTAATCTGGGAAGTATTGCTATGGAAGTCTGATCTGAAGGCGATCACTTTGTTCCTTGGACCATACGATGATGATAAAGAGTACTGCTGGAAGATGAACAGCCGGAAGAACTAAGTCACCAGAAAGGTATCGACGCACTTGGGAACTGATGGCAAGGTCGAATGCTTTCCTGCTTTGCTTCACTCTGTTCTGGAAGAAAAGTTAAAGAAGAATGCACTGGAAAATCAAAGTCTCTGGGCTCTGATCACTCTGTATTCTCCTCTCCTGTCTCTCTGTTGATCTCTTGATGCTGTCTATGTAAAAAAATAAGTCTATTTATAGACTTTACCCTTTGTTCGTAAAAAGTAACAAAATTGGGTTTTTATGCTAGCAACTGTCACCCACGATGCAACTCATCCTCTACGCACGTTGACACGTGTCCCACGTAGAGTTTGATCTCTACGCATGGTGACACATGTTCCACTACTTCAACAAACCGGGGGGAGCACGTACACACGTTCCTCGACAAGTGTGGCATGAAAGCCACGTGGGCAAACCACGTTCTTAAGTGGTCAGGAAAGATTGGGCGTAAAAAATAACCCAAAACACACTTCTAGCGTAAAGTAGTAGACTAGGCGTAAAATAGCCTAAAAATAGACTTCTCGCGTAAAGTGGCTGCTAAAATAGCCTTGAGCGTAAAAAGTATCTCAAATAAACTTTACGCATATGTCAACTTTGAGCGTAAAAAGCTCATATAGTATTCATGCGTAAAAGAAGCCATCTTTTGAGCGTAAAGTAACCCAATCCATACACTAAACGACACTCTTCGAATTCTGTGTAAATCAAATCTCTTCGAATTCTGTGTTATACGCTGTCAGTAAATCATTATGTCAGAATCATCATCACTTGCATTAAATGCATGATCTGACAGCCTATCCCCAGCGTAGAATAGCTCGCGTAGAATAGCCTGCGTAGAGGTAGCCTGCGTATAGTAGCCTGCGTAGAGTAGTTTGTTGACTCTTTTTGACTTGCGTAAATCTCTATTCTTTTGACTTGGTCTATGAAGCACTTTTTACGCTCCTACAAGACCCCCTTCAAAGTTTTCAAATACTTTCAAAATTTGAAATACTTTGAACAGAAGCGTAAAATTCGGGATTTCACCAGTCAGCGTAGAGTTCGGGATATCCAACGGTCATCCGCGTAATAGTTGGGATATCCAATAGTCAGCGTAAAATCAGAAAATTTGAACCGATTCGAAATTCTCTATAAATAGGGCTTTTTGAAGAGAGATAAACTTTACTTTGTCTTTCGAAATCTCGATCTCTCCTCACTCTTCCTCCTTCCTTCTACTCTTGCTTTGATCCGATGGCCCCCAAGAAGTCGTCAGTCGCCGGCAGCAAAGGCAAGAAGCCTGCCGTAGTTTCATCTTCGACCGGCCGCGCAAAAACCCCCATCCAATCGTCCACGACACATCAATCGAGCAACCCCGCCGTTGCTCCAGCAATGAAGGGTAAAACCCTATATTATCTCGGCTTTGAGTTCGCCGAAGAAAAAGAAGAAAACCCAAACCTTTAGATTTTACGCCCACGTCATACGTGTCAGCGTAGAAACTGAAGTAACAAAATACGCCCACGTTATACGTGTCAGCGTAAAATTTAAAATTACGCTCACATCATCATGTGATAGCGTAAAATTAAAATACGCACACGTCAACACGTGTCAGCGTAAAATTTAAAATTACGCTCACATCATCATGTGATAGCGTAAAATTAAAATACGCTCACGTCAATACGTGTCAGCGTAAAAAGTTAAAAATACGCTCATGTCAAACACATGCCAGCGTAAATTCTATAATACGCTGACATCTATATGTGCTAGCGTAAAATTTTATAAATGAAAGACTTTGTGTAAATCAAAGACCTTTTTACACTTTAAATCTTTTTATCGACTTCAATAAGCGTAAAGTTTACATAATCAAAGTCTTTAACCTTTATGTGTAAAAACTTTAGACTAATTTGTCTGCATAAAAATTTAAATTAGATTTTCACTAACTTGCTTTTTTTTTCTTTTGGCAGTGGACTTGCAAGCTCACCCACTCGCAGAAGTTTCTGGCTCATCAGTGGATATGGTGGGCTCGAATTATTTGGAGAACCTGTCTCATATAGAGTTTCTCCAAGCGAATTCGGAGTACCCCGTAGAGAGAGCTCAGTTAATAGCTGTCCAAGGGGATAGAATGCTGCTATCTATGATTAATGGAGAACTGTTGACTTCACTGGATGGCCAGCAATTTGCAAAACTAGCTTTTTTGTTTGGGGATGCAATATACTGCAAGTCGCAAACACACCCCAAGAAGGAGTCTTGGGTGTTTAAGTCTGGAGATAGAGCGATGTATCTTCCTGATATGGATAGAGATTATCCCTTGTCCGCATTCATCCATACAACCCATCCTCGACAGATGCTGTGGAATTTGACTCCTAATAGTTATGGAAGGCCGGGTAGAATTATATTCAAGAGGGAAAATGCCAATGACATGGGGTATTATGTCAGTGTTCCCAATGGCGACGTCGTTCCATTCTCTGGTCTCTTACCAGGCTTTACTCCGAGTGAAGATTCGGCCTTAATCCAACCAGTGCAAACCCAGATGTTCGTCAATAAGTTTATGAGGGCTACTGTATTGTATCCTCAAACAAACCCTAGGCTACCTGGATGGTTGACTCCATTTAACCAGAATTGGATCCAGATTAGCGTTTGGATGATGAAGAACTTCCAGACGAAGTTGAAAGAAATCGACCTGTATGAAGCAGTGGCTTCCAATAGTCAGGGTATACCATCAAACGGTAACTTGTTCATGGACCTGATGGAGATATACATAAGTTCAACTGGAACTTTTGCGACCCCAAAAGGTGAAATGGGTCTCGCACTCCATGAGATGCAATTCATCTCGAAGCTGCCAATGGGAGAAGCCCCATATGAAGAATATGTTCCCTCTAACCGGGAACTTGCTGAAATCATGGAGAAGAACCCTCAGTTGGTTGAGGTATATGAAGAATTGATGTGCCACTACATGATCTGCACTACTATGCATGAGAGTGGATCTCATCTAGCATAAGTGGACAACATATCTCTTCTTTCATAAGGATAAAATATCCAAGGATGATAAAGAAAGATTCCAGGAAAACAAAGCTCCAGCTATCAACATTGGTTCAACAATTTCTGCTGATAAAATTTGGGATATGATGACTGTCTACAAATTCCTGAACAAATATTTGTCCACCAAAACTGGGGAGTTCCCTGCTGGAACCGAAGCCTTGAGCTTCCTCAGATATGGTAGCCAGAAGATTTCCAGGAGAGCCTTGCTGGCAGGCTTCCTTTTTTGTGGTTGAGAAGATGGGTTGTACCAGGGACTGGTACAGTTGATAGAATCCACCGGAACGTGCTTTGGCCAGCGGTACGTTTGGTGTTTAGAACCAAAATCAACCTGCTCTCGGCAATGGTGTGCCGAATAAATGCAGGTCTGAGGACTTTTGGTGAGGAGCTAATTAATAACGCTCATCATCGGAATGTATTTCCCAGGGTAGAAATGCCCTATACTTACTTGATGGGCTGGTTGTTGCATCACAACTGCAATCTATTGCCACCAGGCCCGGGAGATGATGCGAAGGTCTTCCTCCAAAAATTCAGTAAAGCTACTTGGACTGCCACGACAGTGGCAGATACCCGAACAGTCCTGAATTATTCTTATGGTTAGAATTTCTTCTGTACCCGACCACAAGTTCCAGCCGACTGCTTCGGTGTTCAATTCGAAGATGAAGTTGACAGGGAAACTTTATTGTCAGTATCCCTCTCACCTGATGTACAGAAATGAAGATAATTGTGCGTTTAAACCATATCTACCCAGTAGGTTTGCTCGCCAATTTGGGTATGACCAACTTCATGTTGGTAATCCCTCTACCAATTTCCGTCACTATGGAAAACTGCTTGATGGTGCAAGAGGATGGAGGTATTTTAGTACTGCTCGTACTGGTGCAAAATTCAAAGTATCAACCGCTACTAGCACCACCGAACTACGTATACTCCATTCGTATACTCATTTTTATGCTTCCATCCGTTCCTTCGCCCATGGCTACAACATGAGAGGTAGTCTGAGATGGCATAAGGAAGGGAACGTTGAGGAGCCAATCAGGGTACCATCAGATATCCCTGATGATGATGCCATTCCAGATCCATATCTGGAAGTTATCGCTACAGGAGTTGGGAAAAAGGCCCAGAACCTATTATTATTGTCAAGTCCCGTAAAAGGAAGCAAAGTGCAGCCGTCACTCTTCCAGAAAAAACCCCAGAAAAGAAGAAGAAGAAGGCTACTACTAAAAGACCTTCCAGATCAAGAGCCACCACCCCTGAGAGTGACACTCAGGTGGATGAGCCACAGCATGTTGCATCTTCTTCAGTTCACCCTGGAGAAGGATCTTCAGCAGCAGCACTTGCAGTAGTCTTATCCCCAGGACGTCTCAGTTCATCGCTTCATTTAACTTTGCCACAAAAGGCACAAGTTGTTGAAGACGTCACCCCAGTACAAACTGTTGATTCGGTGCTTATCCCATTCGATGAACCGGCTATCACTTTTGATGATGAGGATTGGACGGGAGATTATGATGAGTACTTGACACGTCCTACACATACTCCAGGTAAATATAATTTATACAAAATCCATATAAAACTATGACTTTTGTATATTAACTTATTTTGTTCAATTTTTGTAGGTGTTAACATTACTCCAAAGCTTGTGGCTCCTCCTCCTCAAGAAGATATTTATGAAAAAAATGAGGAATCTGAGGAAGAGGTTTCTTCTTCAGAAGAAGAAGATTATGAAGAAGAAGTGCTACGAGAACCCGAAGAGGAGACTCAAGAAGAATGTCCTCCTTCTATGGAGGTACAACAAGAGCCAGAAGTACTTCCTCCTGTTGAGGGCAAAGATAAAGAAGAAAATACAGTAGAAATTACTGTAGATGATGAAACGGCTGCTGAAGAAGAGCTAAATTTTAATGAAGATTCAGTTGTATAAGAATTCACTACAATTGAGAAACTCGAAGAACCTGTAGAGCCAATAGCTGAGGAAGGTGATGAAGGCATACTCAAGTCACCAACTGAAGCTGGGGAAGGTATAATAGCATCCTCTGCTATTACTACTGATCCAGTACAAATTTCTGAAGAGATAATTCCAGAACCTGAGTCAGCTACCACAAATATCATTCCACCCACAACTATCACCGTCACCGAAACTCCCGTAGTTTCAGTTCCAGATATGGCTGGAACAACAAATGTTGAGGATTTCTGAGACTCCTGAGAGTCAGTTAGCTTTGGTAGCAGTAACAACAACGACTACACCTCAGCCTACTACCAAGGCATCAGCATCTGCTCCTAGTCTTCAAAGAAGAGACTTGGTAGATATCGCTGCAACGCCAAGTTCAAGTATAGAAATGAATCTCTTAGTTGAGATTCATACTGACACTTTTTATAACTGGCAGCTTTAATCAAGATGGTCCTGAATAGGGGCCTCAATTATGAGAGTTTGAAGGCGGCGATGGCTCTTACCATCAGAAATGTTGCTATGTTCAATGATGCGGCGAGAGCAGCAGCATTGGAGAAAATCGTGGAGGGACTTGAACAGCCCATCAGAGAGTATCTTAAGCTGTCAAGTGAAACTGTTGAAAGTCTCATCCAAGAAGAGTATGACGCTTTAACTGCTAATTACCTCGCTCGGAAGACGAGATATAATGAAGCCCTCCATGAATATAGCATAAAGGTTGCCAAAGAAAAAACCTTCTTGGCTGGAATAAAACTCGAGCTGGATAGCCATAGAGCAGCTTATGACACCTCGAATATGAGAATTCATCAACAAAATGATAAAATTTAAGAAGTTGAGGCTGAGCTGGCTCGCTTGAAGGCAGAGAGGGAACATATGATCATGGCCCGGGATCAGCACCTAACTCAGAGCTCAATTTTGGAAGAACAGGTCTACGAAGCTGAATCTACTATCAGAACCTTGATGAAGCCAAGGATAAGTTGATAGTCAGCTTTGCTGGACTTTCTCATATTTGCACTCCCGAAGCTCGACGTGCTGCAGCCACCAAGACTGTTTTGAGCTCTCGTGACAAACGCCTGGCAGAACTACAGAAATTACTTCAAGATATCTCTGCCCCACCGTAGGCAAAATAAAAAGCCTTTTTGTAATCTTCCTTTTTGTTCATCAATAAAGAATTCTTTATTCTTCTGTTTATTTCATTCTGTAATATTTTGATGATATGAATGAAATGTTTTGTTTTGTGACCCTATCATTTATTAAACAATAGGTATGAGATAGAAAACACTTATCAGTGGTAATATGGACATGATAAGCTTTCTAAGCGCGATAAATTGTATCTATCCAGAGGTAATATGGACATGATAAATAATGAAATCTCGTTTTCTATTTAGAGTATACGATACTATCAGAGGTAATATGAACGTGACAGATCATATAAACTCAAAGAAAAATAGATTAATATCTATTCAGAGGTCAAATAGACATGATAGATAGGAAAAGAAGTAGACTTAATATTTATTCAGAGGTCGTGAGAATATGATAAATAATAAAATCCCTCTTTTTTAATTAATTGGTAAGACAGAAGATCAAAATTCTCTTCATGGAGACAAATAATCAGCTTTACCAAACATTGGTAGCTAGGGAATAAAGAAGAAATTTAAACATAATATTTCTTCAAGAATTTGCCATTGATCGGCATCATGAGCAAATCTCCATTAGGTTTGGACAACCTATAGGCACCGTTAGAGAAGACTGTTTCAACGACATAAGGGCCTTCCTATTTTGCTTGGAATTTTCTTTTGCTCTTATGAGTCATCACCATCGGTCTTCGAACATCTAGAACTAGTTCACCGACTTTGAATACCCTCTCTTTAACTTTATGATTGAAAGTTCGAGATATGCGGGCTTGATATAGCTCAATGTGCTATTGCGCTTGAAGACGCTTCTCGTCCAATCCTTCAAGTTTTTGAAGTCGTAAGCGATCATTATTCTCTGTAGTTAGCTCATTAGCAATGGCTATTCGAAGAGACGGAATCTGGATTTCCAGTGGAAGAACCGCCTCACATCCGTAAACCAGTAAAAATGGTGTAAAACCAGTAGGAGTTCGGACTGTCGTTCGGTAAGCCCATAAACATTCTCCAAGTTTCTCATTCCAATCACATTTATTAGAAGAGACGAACTTTTTAAGAAGTTTGATGATCGTCTTGTTGAAGGCTTCAGCCAAACCATTAACAGCTGGATTATAAGCTGTAGAAGCCAGATTTTGGATCCGATTCTTATCACAGAACCGATAAAATGCCTGAGTGGCAAATTGTGGTCCATTGTCATGAATTATCCGTCGGGGAATCCCGAAGCGATAAATGACATGGTGTTTGATGAAGCTAACCACATTGGACGTCTTTACTTCAACAAAGGAAACTGCTTCCGCCCATTTAGAAAAGTAATCGGTTATAGCTAGGATAAACCGATGTCCTTTGACAGAAGGAGGGTTAATCGGACCAATAATATCCATGTCCCAAGCTTCGAAGGGCCAAAAAGCTGCTGTAGGATGTAGGAATTCAGACGGTTGGTGAATAAAATCAGCATAAATCTGACATGCTTTACATCGTCTGGCATAATCCACAGCATCTGCTATCATGGATGGCCAATAATACCCTATTCTTCGAATGCGGTCCTGTAATTTCGGACCAGTTTGATGAGCACCACAAACACCATCATATGCTTCACGGAGTATTTGCTTAGCTTCATTATCTGAAAGGCAGCGTAGCAACAGTCCATCATATGAACGACGATATAACATATGTAAGGAAGAATCATAGTAGAATCGAAATGATCGTCTTTTAATTGATGCAGCTTCTTTTGGATCTTCAGGTAAAATTTCATGAATCGCATAAACAATGAATGGACTTCTCCAATCCCTCTGTTGGGAACTTGATTCTGTAATATAACTCTGTTCAATATGCAGATTATTCTTAACATAGAATAAGTCTCGATCCAACAAAGTAATGGTGTTTTGTCTTCGAATTGGAATATCTAAATCTGTCTCTAAACTAGCAAGAGCATTAGCTTCCAAATTATAAGAACGTGGTACAAATTTAATGAAGAATCTTTTGAATAAAAGGACTAATTCGATTACCACTTGATGATAAGGGATGCGGTCAGGATTTCTGACTTCATACGTCTCTCTAACCTGATTAATAATCAGTTGAGAATCTCCATAAGCTTCCAAGAACTCGATGTCCAATTATTTTGCTACTTGGAGACCAATCAGCAGAGCATTATATTCTGCAACATTGTTGGAGCATGGCTCATTGAGAGAATAAGCGCGGTAAATGACTATTTTGTCAGGAGAAACCAAGACGATTCCTACTCCGGAGACGATAATGCCTTTAGGTCCAACCCGTGATGCTCCATCAAAGTATAATTGCCAAATGTCATCCTTTAAAGTCATGTTGCAATCCACAACTTCATCTGGAATGTCCTCATATAACTTCGATATTCCAGGTATAGGGTGAGCTGCTAAGAAATCAGCTAATGCTTGACCTTCACTGATTTTTGAGGTACATAGACCATATCATAGGGAGTGAGCAACATCACCCAGGTGGCTAACCTGGAGTTAAGAATGCTTGGTTTTCTCATCAATACCCGAATAGAATTTATTCTGGAGATGACATGGATAGTCTGTCCTGACACATAATATCTTGTCTTTTGAACAGCAAAAACCAGGGCCAGACATTCCTTTTCTACAGGAGTATACCCGTGTTCAGCTCCGACCATCATTCGGCTAAGATAATAAATTGTCTGTTCATGACCCATATCACTTTTCTGTACAAGAAGAGCACCAAGTGAATGAACCAAAGCTCGAACATATAGCAAAAATGGTCTCCCTACCACTGGGGGTACCAAAACAGGTGGATTTGTAAGGTATTGCTTGATATCATTGAAAGCTTTCTGACATGCTTCATCCCAAACAAATGATACACCTTTCTTTAATAGATGGGAGAAAGGTTGACATCTTCCAGAAAGATTGGATATAAATCTTTTGATATAAGCAATACGACCTTGGAAGCCGCGTAGTTCTTTTAAATTGCGTGGAGGACGCATTTCAAGAATCGCTTTGATTTTGTCAGGATCAACATGGATACCCTGAGAAGTAATAACAAATCCCAAAATTTTTCCACTGGATACCCCTAAGAAAGACTTATTGGGGTTCATCTTCAGTTGATGTTGACGCATTAATTCAAATACTGTCTTCAAGTCTTGAATGTGATCATCTTTTGATCGACTTTTGACAGCAATGTCATCTACGTAACATTCAACTGTCCTCCGTAGATGTTCTTGGAAGATATTGCTCATAGTCCGTTGATATGTGGCACCGGTATTTTTTAGACCAAACGGCATAACCGTATAGCAATAAACCCCAAGGGGTGTATGGAAAGCAGTATGTTTCTCATCTCCCGGATGCATCTTAATTTGATTGTATCCTGAGAATCCGTCCACGTAGAATAATAGACAAAAGCGAACCAAAGTGCACTTAGTTGATCAGACCATTATGCACCGGTTCTGAATAGATAATAGGCTAGTGAGCGCTCAATAGCATATGTCATGAACAAACTCGATAAAAAATAAGCTTGTAAAAACTAGGCTACATTAGCATCATTAGTCAAAATGGTAAAAACATAGGCACGAGAGATTAAGATTTAAAGAAGGTAGAATGATTCTACGTCATACTGTCGTCCAATAGTCTTCTTGTCCAAGTCCTTGGTTGGCTAGACGGGTTAGGTCCTCTTGATTCTAGGATCTAAATAAGCTTGCTAATATAGGTCACTAGGTCAAAGGGGTTGCTAGTGCATAAGGCGTTCTACCCAACTTAAAAGAATTAACCTAATGGTGTTTTGGGATAACTAACTAGTAGGGTCAATCTCTAGCAAGCACGAAGGGAAGATAAGAATATGGAGGAAAGAAAGCAAGCAAGATGCAATAGATGAGTCAAACGGTAGATAACATCAAGGAAAGAGGTCAAGTATGTGGATGAGATCCTAGACTTCTAATCCTATACGCAGGCTTGCTTGGTACGGTAAAGTAACCAAACAATTTATCTTGACCTGCATGGGCCACCACAAAAATATGTAACGCCCCATTCCTAAAATACGTAGGACTAGGAACGTAGACATGCCAGCTGTATTCATACGAAGTATACTCCAATATATGGAAGCCTCGTATAAATACATAAGCTGTAAAATGCAGTAGAACCATACTAATCTCATCCACGCAAAAATAAATGAATAAAAGACATCATATAAAGATAATGAATTGTCTTGATACAATATGTTGGGCGGAGACAAATCCACTACCAACAAAATAAGGAAAAGTACATAGAAAATGAAATGAGTGGCAAGCGAAGCGAAGACGATCCAAATGCAATCATCCTCGAAGAAATAGCGAAGATCACAGCTAGAGCTAGAACACCTGCGAAAGACAATAGCACACACCTGGCAAGACAACCAGGTCCTCAGAGGGACATAACAAGACACATAATAGCATGCCATATAAACTGAATAAATATTGCTCAAATAAATAAGTTAATCGAATTTATAACATAGTCCAATACGCACCTACTGAACGAGCGTACCATCCCCTCCACCAAATAAGGACAGGAGATGGTAAACTAATTCACGGCGCCGTATCTTTCCATGCTATGAATCCAACATGGTATCCGAACCCCAACAAGGTTCAATACCTTCTCATCGAAGTAGTAAGTCACACCTACAACCAAACAAGGACAAGATGTGACGAACTAATCCGCGACAACTTATTGTTCTAAGCCACGGTCAGATACAAGTACCCAAACCAAAAGTACTCGTACCTAACGGATAAAGGTACCTAACCATTCTAAGTGATATGTAGTTAAGAACAATCCTTCCTACGCATGGGCCCTGGCTAAATAGGATCGGCGTAGTCCCCCTTAGGCACCAGAGGCCCCATCAGTAAGAGTATGACGTTCCGCAGAATCGTCAGTGGCCGTCAGTAATCATGGGTCATCAACCCCGTATCTCCAGCGGAGAGTCCGGGTCACAAGGGAAGTGCATTGAAGCCCATACGCTAAGGAATTGTCCTCCCCGCCCAATGTCTACTGTGTTGTATCCACAACACAAACCACTATAACCGCTAATTCAAACTAGCATGCTATCTCTATTAGCGGTTATTCCTATCGCATGGCTTGTACGTACTGGTGGCCAGACAATCACGCACTTCCGTGTTCTACATGCGACACACAACCTCGTGTTACAACGTGTCAAGGCCAATAAATGCAACACACAAGGTGGTCCCTTAAATCTAGGTTTAATTTGTAAGAAAATAATACACAGCAGGAAATATAAATGAACAGTAAATTCTAACAGGTTATGCCATGTATCACAGTTTTTGCATAAGGAAAATAAATAATGCATGAAATATGAGCTAAAAATAAGTAAACAGCGAATGCCAAGGTGTCTTGCCTGATAGTACGCCTGGTGGTGCTGCAATGATCAATGTGGCACGAACTGCGACTTCGGTACAACAACTATACAAGGTGACTTCTGATGGTGGCATAGACAGTTCCATTGGATCCAGAACGGTCAAATTGACTAGGGTTGACATATGGTAGTATAGAATTGGTAAGGGAATAGGAAGATAGGCTGCATCATGGACAAGAGGATATTTGAAGGAAATTAGATAAATAATATATATACGATTTTAGAAAGCAATTTATAATAATTTGGAAAAATATTTTAGATAAAAATACGTACTTATAAATTAGAAATCGTTTTCCGTCTAAAAACTCTAAGTAGTAAAAATATGATTTAGAAAGAAACTATATTTTATTAGTAAAAATACTTGTAGGTAATACTAGAAATCAAAATAAACTTTTAGGCAAAAACTCGAATCTTATCAAAATAGGATATCTATGTTAGAAACTAAATTTTTCATTAGTCCAAAAATATTCTAAATAAATATAAAAATCTTGGAAAATATTTTAGGGCATAATTTAAAAAAAAATGTTAACTATCTATTTATCTAAATAATATTAATACTAATTATAATTATAATATTTCTTATAATAAAATACATACTGATAATATAAATAACTTATACTAAATATTATACTATAAAAATAATAATAATAATAATAATAATAATAATAATAATAATAATAATAAAATAATATAACTACATAATAATATATAATAACAATAATAATAATAATAATAATAATAATGATAGTAATAATAATAATAAAATTATTAATAATAATAATAATAAAAACTAATATAAACTTACTCTTCTCCTGACACAGATGACTGTGAGAGAGAGATGATTATAAAAAAATAACAAAACCGAGTGAGAGGAAAGAAGAGGGAGGAAAGGATAGGGTTTACCGGAGTTCGGCGCGCGGGGGTTGAGCGCCAGCGATGGCGGGGCGGCGAGGCTCGACGGGACAGTGGTGAGGGCGAAGGTTGATGGGGCGACGCCAGATCTGGGCGCAGCGCTGCTCCAGGCGGCGAGCGCGGAAGAGGGGGGCGGTCGTGCACGGTGGCCGACGGCGGAAGAGACGAGGGTTCGTCGGGGCTTCGGCGGAAGAGAGTGGAGGTGCTCGGCCCTGGCGACGGAGCGGATGGTGGCCGTGGGGTTTCGAGCGCTGGAGCGGCGCTGGGTTCGACTCGACGGCTCGGCGAAGAATTAGGGGCGGCGGTTGGTGGATGGCCACTCGCGGCGGGGCGGAGCAGCGCTGGACATGCTGGAGGCCGACGACGGTGAGTTCGTCGCGGCGGCGGTCGCCGGAGGCGGCTGTGCGAGGTGAGGCTTTTTTTTTTCTCTTCGGTTGTGTGGATGACGATGGTGGTGGACGCCGTAGGGGTTTCCAGCGAATTTTTGGCCGATGGAGGCAACAGAGTGTTTCAGTGGTTTGTAGTTATGTCGTGGTGGTGATACACAGGTGGTGGAGGTTACGTCGGGATGGTGCGGTTCGCCGGGGACGGCCAGGATGGTGGTTTGGTGCTTGGGTTCGCAGAGGCGAGGTGACGGTGGCAGTGATGCTGCGGGTTGAAGGCGACAGGGTGTTGAACTGGTGGTGGTATCGGTGACGGGTGGACGGAGATGGTGGTCGACTGGAGGTGACAAGAAACTAGGTTTAGGTTTAGGGTTAGGTGATTGATGGTGTCGGGGGTGTGTCCGACACGAAAAAGAATTGTATATGTATCTAATGGAAGGGAAAAGGATGGACACGGACACGATGCACACACGTTTTATGGATGGAGTTTTGTGGATGGAATAATGAATTGGAGGAGTACCTGCCTATTTATAGGATGTGGAAATTCCCAATTAGATAGGAATTAGGAGTAGTTTAAACCCAATTAGAATATTCAATCCAATAATTTAAATCAATTTAAGAAATTCAAACCCAAATCAAATCCAATTCCAAATACAATTCAAATTTAAATCGAATTAAATTCTTGGTTTTAAAAATAAAATCAATTTCAACTATAGATATTAATTTACTCTATAAAAATAAATCCAAAAATTTAATCAATATTTAAATGGCCACAATAACTTCCAAATATATTTTTCAAAATACCAATAATAATAATTTCGGAAATAATAAATATTTTTAAATGTCTTTTTGAATAATAAAATATTAATATTAATAAATCTCGAAAATTACATTTTTATTAAAAATAGACTAATAAATAAATTCAAAATATATGTATGCACGAATTTAAATTCTTTTTGGCTTAAAAAGAGAAAATTCAAATTCTAAATATCTAATCTATTTAAATAATTCCAAAAATTGAATCAAGATTTAAATTGCCAAAATATTTTCAAAATATATTTTCCAAAAATGCTATTATAATAACTTCGAAAATACATTATTATTTAAAAATAACTAATAAAATATTATGAATTATATATAGGCAAGCACGAGTAATATTTATGCTTTTCTACTATACAATAGGAATATCATTCACTATTAATAACTGCATAAATGAAGGCTTCTAGTAACTAAAATAACAACTTGGAAATGATAGCAAAATAATTTATATATATATTATTTTGAAACTATAAAATAATAAATAAAATATTTTTCTAAAAAAATATGTATGCTCGCACATATTCGCACTCGTCGAGCAAATTCGAAAAACGAACTTTCGCGTACGACGTACAATACGACTATGTGACGTATAATACAAAATTTTAAACCAGTACCAAATTTAATAAAATAAAAATAGTAGAAATTTAGGGGTTTTACATCTATCATGACATCGGTGATCGAAAGTGGAAGTTCGTCCTTTGGACAAGCTGCATTAAGATCCCGAAAATCTATGCAAACTCGGATTTTTCCATTCTTCTTCATAACAGGAACAATATTAGCAACCCAGTCTGGGTGTTGTTCTTCACGAACAAAACCATATGTTATCAACTTTTTGACTTCTGCTACGATTGCATCCATCATGTCTGGTCGAAAACGCCGCTGCTGTTATTTTACAGACTTGGCATTAGGAAGAATATTGAGTTTATGAGTAGCAACTTTAGGATCTAAACCCGACTTATCCTCATAACTCCATGCAAAGATATCAATATATTCTTTAATTAGTTTTATCAGCTCTTTCTTTTCATCTTCGGAGAGGTTTTTA
Source organism: Iris pallida (assembly GCA_029216955.1). NCBI lineage: Eukaryota > Viridiplantae > Streptophyta > Magnoliopsida > Asparagales > Iridaceae > Iris > Iris pallida. Next base: position 1,945,065 of record JANAVB010001796.1, on the reverse strand, counting down.
CTGATGAATATTGGCTTGGATGTAGTTCCATCACCAACATCAATCTGAACAATCTCATCCTCTGTAGGTGGCTGTCTTTGTTCAAAACGAAGCTCCCACTGAGTGTCCATCTGTTGGGCCCAAGGATCATTTTAAATGGCTCGGATTCACCATCAGTTTGAACCATGTTAACTGAGAATACACACTCAGATTCATCATAATAGTCTCCTCCAGCATATGAGAAATAGGATGCATCAGATTCGATGAATTGGATTACTTCCGAATCTGAGGATTGTGAAGAACTAGAAGAGAATTCTTCTTGTATATCATCATTAAACATATGGGATGGATCATATCCCAACCCATGATGAGTTTTCTGGTAAAACGGATCACCACATAATGGTAATCGTCTACCCTTACCTTGATTAAGACCTTGCATAGTCTTCAAGTCATATCCCATATTTTGGATAATCTTGAGAGATTGTTGACTATATTTGTCAATTCAGATTCTTTCTTTATCTTTATCTCTAAGATCATCTGTCTGAGCAACATAGATATTTCTAGCCAGACCAAACATAATTTGGTGCTTGTTTTTCTTATTAGACGAAACCACAAAACAGGATTCTTCGTGACGTCTATAAGTTACACAAGCTTGTGATGAAGCAGCTACAGAAAGAAGATAGGGAAAAGATGTTAGAAATTTTTGAGCATAAGGTCCTACATCGACATGAAGAGAAAAAGAATTTTCCTTATGGTCAATGTATAAAGTTTCCTCTGTATCTATGTCATCTTTATATTGATGACTTTGATCATTAGAAGATAAAGTCATTCTTTCAATAAATTTGACAACCATATACTCAAAAAAGAAATCTTCATTGATATTAGAAAGTACAGAATGATCAATATTTACATCATTTATAATTTGACTGCTACGTTTCGAATTGATCATTAACGGACCGTCATCCATCTTCTGCGTAGACTTGCCAAGGTTGATGATCAGTGGTTGTTCTGGATCCTTCGTATGAGAAGTACGTCCCTTAACTCTGATCATGAGAGGTTAAACTTGGCTCTTGGCAGGAATACTCACTGATTCCTCAGATGAAGCTCGAGTTCTTCATTTGACCTTGATCACCAGAGGTTGATCATTGACAGGTTGGGGTTGGATTCGACCTTTGACTTTGATCTTCAAAGGTTGCTCTTCCGGAGGATCTTTATTGACAGATTGATCTTCAGCAGGTGATCGATCTTCAGCTATATCTGATATCTCCTTCACATGCTCTTATTTGTAGAGGATTGAATCTGAAAAATAAGCTTCAACACCTTTAAAAGGGTTGATATCTGCGAATTTCGTCTTCATAATCCCTTGGGAATCCACGTAATTGAAGCATTGGTGGAGAGTTGAAGGCACAATATTATGCTCATGTATCTACGGTCTTCCAAGAAGGATGTTGTAGGATACATCTGAGTTGATAACATAGAAGGTCGCCATAGTTCGAAGATCACCAATCTGAATCTTCAGACGAATCTTCCCCAGTGGATTACTCTTGCCAGAGTTGAAACCAACTATTGTGGTACTAGTGTAAGTCAAATCACTAGTAGGAATCCTCAAAGGTCTTAGCATACTCTGAAGAATAATGCTAATAGAAGACCCAGGATCAATATAAATGCTGTCAATTTCCGTAGATTCGATATACCCAGTGTAGCACAAAGGCCTGTCGTGCTTATTATGCTTCAACAGCATATCTTCTTGCGTGAATGTGATATTGGGAATTGCTTCCATCACACTATGACATTGTGGGCAAGACACTGGTATATTGTCAGGACTCTTGAGTTGAGCTAAGCATGAGTCTGCTTGTAACAAAGCTTCACTCAGAGTCTCCCTGCTTTCTTTAGAAAGACGAAGTAGCTCGAATATAGAGAGTCTAACCGGAGTATTGGGGCTAGAATATCAAATTTGTAGGGCTTCATTACCATTCCTTGATTTGAAGCAGATTTCAAAGGAACGTCAAAGCGTACTGCTTTCTGTTTTCCCTTTTCAACCACAGGTGGTTTAGCAGGAACAGGAGATGGTTGAACTGGTAATGTTTCCATAATATCCTCTGCTTCTTTGGAGGATTCCTCATAATCTTTGTGGTACTCTTTTCCAGATCTCGTACCAGCAAAGGTTTCTTCTTCAGACTCAGGAGAAGGAAGTACCATATTGCAGGATTTAGTTTTCTTTCCCTTTGCCTTCTTCTTGCGAGGATTTTTATGAAGAAGCTCAGAACCCAATCCAAAAGTGGATTTTTGACTTTGAATTTATAAAGGAAGTCACATTCCTTTATCATAGTTCAAACCTTCTGCTTTTTGAAAGTCATAGCCCATCTTTTTCATGAGATGGACTGATTGTTGACTGTACAAGTGAATGGGCAGCAGACTTTTGATAGATGGTTTGACAGAGGAAGAAGAAGCAGAAACCTCTATAACTACAGGAGAAATAGAAACCTCTGTAGCCACATGAGGAGTATCAGGGACAAGAGGAAAAATCCTTGTAGGAGCTTTCTCATAAGCAGCAAAAATTTGTTGTGCCCTATATAAGGGGATAATATTCATAGCTAACCACTGCTGATGAGTAAGTTTGAGCTTGTTAGGAGGAGCTAAACTTGGAGGGCATATATTCAAACCTCTCAATCTATCCTCTAAAGGAATGCCACCCCATAAATGATCTAAATCATCATGGTCTGGGGTTAAAACATGAGAAATCATGTTGCAGGTTTTGATTTTTTTTACCCTTCTTGGATTTTGAAGTTTTACCTTCATTCTCCATTTCAGGTACTAAATCAGGATGTACCCACATGATTTCACCAGATTTCAATGTAAGAGGCAAAAGTCCTTCATTTTGCTCTCTGGCAGGCGGGATATTCACAATCTTCATTGTCGCCTTTGAAATTGGGACAATTCCATCTGGGACTTGTTGTGGAGGAAAACCTCCAAATTGAAGAGAAACCATATTGGTTGTGACTGTATGCTCATCGTTAGTTAAAGCGATGGCATTGGCATTTATCAGCTCTTGGATTTTCTTCTTCAGGACATAACAAGCCTTAGTAGGATAATTTATGTATCTGTGATAGATACAATATTTAGGATTGTCGGTCAGATTTACCTCATTAGGCCTCTTCGGCTCTGGAATTTGGAGTTTACCACTCTTTACCAGACATTGGAATATCCCTGGGATATCACTGTCATCAAAAGAGTATTCTTCTTTTGGCTTGGAAGACTCCTGGTTATTCGGCGTCGTTGTGGGTTTTGAAAGATTAACCACAAGGGTTTCCTTCCCTTTCACATTACGATTGCCGGAATTATTACCAGAAGAGCCTTTCTTTCCTTTGTCCTCTGAGGCAAAGATCATCCCGTGCTCACGAGCCAACCTACCATTGGTCTCGGCAGAAACTGCTGCTATAATAAACGAAGCCCAATCTGTGAATTGGAAACCCGTAAAGACAACAATGGATGGTCGCAGATTCATCTTGCATGTATCAATCAATGCTGAATCTGGCATACCAGGAGGCATCTTCAGAGTTGCCTGTCGGAAACGTTCAATGAACGTCCGAGTATCTTCTTTCTTCTTTTGTTTGATTTCTATTAAAGAGGACATGTTCATGTCCATGCCTCCTTCATAGAAGCGGGAAAGAAACATTGCTTTGAATTCGTCAAAAGACGAAATGCAATTGTCGGGTAGACTGCGATACCAATCGTAGGCTGAACCCGTTAGACACCCGATGAAAACTCGAATGAGAAGAGCATCATTCTTCTATAGATGTACAGTCATAATATCAAAGTAATTGATATACTGACTAGGAGAAGCCTTTCCATCAAATAATACCATCGATTGTGGCTTGAATTTCGGAGGAAAGGGTACATCATTCCAATGAGGAGGATAAGGTTGCTTAATCCCTAACCTCTGAAGCTGATCCTTGTGCTTCAAAACTTCAAACTGTTCTTTGAGCTCACACACTGCTTGAATAGCTTCACTAGTTTGAGGAAGCACATTCGATTGAATAGTCGTTGGATGTACCATAACCCCCACCGGAGGTGGTACATCTTCTGGAATGATAGGATCTGGCGATGCAGAATTTTGATTGACAGCAGGCTTTTGATTATTCAAAGGTATATCAACCCCTTGACTATCTTGAGTTTGTGCTGCCACCTGTACCGGTGTTACTACTGCCGGTTGAGCAGTTTGCTGAGTCATGGTTATTTGGTGCATGCTTTGTATCATGGTAAGCATGTCCTTTAGTGATTGCTCAATGGCAGAGAGACGTTGTTCTGTATTAGCAGATGATGTCTCCGGTTCATCTCCAATAGCATAGGATTCAACCTCTTTCGGAGATACAGAGGGATTGGTATAGAGGTATGAATCGACACTATCAGTTTCAGATTCAAAAGACTGAGTACCCCCAGCTTCTGAATCAGAATTCTGCAACTGTCTTTGTCTTCTTGATCGAGTATTCTGATATACTCCTTAAAAGGAATCAAGAAGTCTGTTGAACTGTTGTTGACCAGGAGTCTGGGTCAAGTTGCGTCTTAGACGTCGTCCTCTGTTGGTATGAGATGCCATGTTGACTGACGCATATGACAACTCATGTTCTTGGTCATCAACTTGCTGTTGAGGCGCATTGAAGCTTAACCGATCAAAAATTGACCGTTTTGAAGCCGAACAACAACATTTGATTACAATCTGGTGACACTCACAATGATTATTCTCTTGGGAGAGTGTCACAGAAGATTGTCTATTTTTACGCTTTTGTACTAGCAACTCGCGTAAATCAGAAGGAGTAGAGGGAGTAGATGGAGTAGTCTTCCTTATTACATTTGGGGTAGAGAAACGTTTAGTCCCTTGTGTATAAAAAAGATTACTGGCTGCATTAGCAGAACCAAACTGTACATTTTTACGCGCTTGGAGTTGCGTACGTAAATCTTGAGATTTTTGAGCACAAAGAACTCCATCAGTATTATGCGTAATTTGTAAGTTTGGTACCTTGCGTAAAGCAGTGTAAGAAGGCTGTTGGTGAAGAACTGAAGTTTTACCAACAATGTTTTTACGCTGCATGCGTGCAAGTAAATTCACTTTAGATGTAAAGACATCATTGTGAATTTTATCTACATTGTTACAGACAGGAGATTTACCTTTACGCGTAGAGCACAAAATATGAGTATATGCCACGTCACAGACGGAAAATTTTTCTTTATGCGTGGAGCGTAAATTTTGTGTGTCTACCACGTCACAGACGGGAGACATATTTTTACGCACAGGGCATAAAGTTTTGGAGTCTACCACGTCACAGATGGGAGATATATTTTTACGCACGAGACGTAAAACTTGATTTTTACGCTCATAATATACAACCTGATTTTTACGCTTAGAGCGTAAAACTTGATTTTTACGCTCAGAGCGTAAAACTGGAGAGTCTGCCACGTTACAAATGGGAGACTGATTTTTACGCCCATGGCGTATGACCGAAGTAGAGACTGCCTCGTCACAGACGGGAGCCTCTACAACAGGAGTAGGAAGGATTCCTTTACCTTCAGAGACAGTAGGAAGATCCGAGAATGCTTTGGATTTGGGAATCCAAACTTTTTGCGCCTTCCGCGATTTCTGAACATTGGAGCAGTGAGTACTACCCCCAGTTCGGAGCATTTCTTCGTAGGCAGTCTGGTCGAAGTGTACAACCAGAGTCTTCTTTGTCGATCCGATCGACACATCATCATATTGAGCAATTGCCTTCTCGTCGGAGGAGAAGGTCGTTTCCAGCAGAGTCGCCATTTTGTTTCACTTAACAAAATGCCTAAAAATTGGCTTTTGAAATAAAACGACAAAAAGTTCAAAAGTACAAGTAATCTGGAAAGTATTGCTATGGAAGTCTAATCTGAAGGCGATCACTTTGTTCCTTGGACCATACGATGATGAAGAGTACTACTGGAAGATGAACAGCCAGAAGAACTAAGTCACCAGAAAGGTATCGACGCACTTGGGCACTGATGGCGAGGTCGAATGCTTTCCTGCTTTGCTTCACTCTGTTCTGGAAGAAAAGTTAAAGAAGAATGCTCTAGAAAATCAAAGTCTCTAGGCTTAGATCTCTCTGTATTCTCCTCTCCTGTCTCTCTGTTGATCTCTTGATGCTGTCTACGTAAAAAAATAAGTCTATTTATAGACTTTACCCTTTGTGCGTAAAAAACAACAAAATTGGGTTTTTACGCTAGCAATTGTCACCCACGATGCAACTCATCCTCTACGCACGTTGACACGTGTCCCACGTAGAGTTTGATCTCTACGCATGGTGACACATGTCCCACTACTTCAACAAATCGGGGAGAGCACATACACACGTTCCTCGAGAAGTGTGGCATAAAAGCCACGTGGGCAAACCACGTTCTTAAGTGGTCAGAAAAGATTGGGCGTAAAAATAACCCAAAACACACTTCTAGCGTAAAGTAGTAGACTAGGCATAAAATAGCCTAAAAATAGACTTCTCGCGTAAAGTGGCTGCTAAAATAGCCTTGAGCGTAAAAAGTAGCTCAAATAAACTTTATGCACATGTCAACTTTGAGCGTAAAAAGCTCATATAGTATTCATGCGTAAAAGAAGCCATCTTTTGAGCGTAAAGTAACCCAATCCACACACTAAACGACACTCTTCGAATTCTGTGTAAATCAAATCTCTTCGAATTCTGTGTTATACGCTGTCAGCAAATCATTATGTCAGAATCATCATCACTTGCATTAAATACATGATCTGACAGCCTATCTCCAGCGTAGAATAGCTCGCGTAGAGTAGCCTGCGTAGAGTAGCCTGTGTAGAGTAGCATGCGTAGAGTAGTTTGTTGACTCTTTTTGACTTGGTCTATGAAGCACTTTTTACGCTCCTACAGAGTTGACCAGTTGACTGAAAATCAACTGTTAGTCAATATTTGACTAGTTTGACCTAGAGTTGACTCAGTGTTGACCAGAGTTGACTTTTTAACCAAAAGTTAACTGTAAGTCAACCCTTGACCCGGATTGACCTAGTTTGACTTGGATTGACTTCCTGTGACCTTGTTTGACCTTGGTTGTCCTAGTGTGACCTAGTTTGGCTCAGTATGACCTAGTTTAGCTTGGTGTAACTTAGTTTGACCTAGTTTTGACTTAGACTTGCATATCATGACTAGATTAGCTTTTCTTTCATTATTAAACCATGTTTTGACTTGTAGTATCTCATCTTTAGGTCTGTGATTAATCTGAGCGTCTGTTCACCTTATCAGCTCAGGACCACAGGCGAGTACATTCGCTGATAGTTTTCATTGTCTTGATATTTACTATATTCGATTCAGTTGTAGTGTCTTACTCGATTCCCAGTCACGATAGTTCACGGACTAGTATATGTTGGATCATGACATGGGATGTTGTTCCTAGATTTTTTGTGGTATATTGGTACATTTTCATTTTATTCCGTGTATTAATATAGACATTAATTCCTAAGGGAATTTGCTACCCTCTTATGGAATTCCGTGTCATGACGTGTCATGTCCAGATCTATTATACTATTCGGGGATGGGAGAATTATTAGGGGTTATGTGATCAAAGCCTCTTGTCACTATTTTGCTAGCGCCACCCTCACCTCACGTAGGGTGTAGCAGATACCTCCGTGCGCCTGTTATCCAGGTTGGCCGACATGACTTTTCGTGAGATCACCGTGGATTGTCGGGCCAAGTGGATAACTTGTCTTGTCACTTACCTAAAAGCCGATCACATATCGCTCTAATAATTCAAATCACATTTTACATTTATTTATCGTATCTTATATCCTGCTCAGTTCTACTTTCTGTACTTTCTCACCATGCTCTGATATTCATTTACTCACATATGTTGTACCTTGATTTGAGACTAAGTTCTGTTCGGGAGAAGGGTTACAACCCCGGTCCTTATTTGGTTTAAGGGTTGTAACTCGGCTTTTGAATGGTTCCCAAGTCATCCTATATCTTTGTCTTGTATTTCATTATACTGTCTCTTATAGAATTTGTCAATTCATATAGAACTGCTGTTGGTGTTTGTACTTGCTCATTTTCCTGACAGGATATCGTTGACAATTTTACAGATGTTTCTGAGGCAGACTGCTCGACCTATTATGGGGTCGAGACAGATGGAGACTCAGGCCAGGGCTGTGGCCTGATAGTTTGGCCACTAGATTTTATACTCCCAGAGTAGTTAGCTTAGTTAGGCTTGCCTGGACTGCGATCCAGCCTTTGTTTTAGACTGTAGTAGCTTTTATATATATTCTGTGATTCTGTGGTATTGTGTATAGCTTTGGGCTTGTATGGATCTTGAACTTATTTCTTGCTTTCATCTACCCTATTTCCATTTCGTGCTATCTACCTTTGTTTGTTTTTGTGATTGAGACTGTATTGCTATGTCACCTCCATTTGGAGTGTATATACTGTACAGGTACCTTTTAGTGTTTAGATGTAGTATTTGTAGACGACCTATACAGCGTTCTACCGTCGATTCTACGGCGTAGGCTGGACGTAACCACTTCTCGTGCCCCTAATCAGGGTGCGGGTCGTGACAACAACCAAGCGACGGATTATCCGTCGCTAACTGGAGAATTTCAATTTAGCGACGGACGGCGACAACCAAGTGACGGATAATCCGTCGATTAGGTTCTGAAAATATGAAAGATTTCCAGAGCCTTAGTGACAGATAAGTCGTCGCCAATCCGTCGATGGTTTGCGACTATGTGCGATGGAATAGCGACGGAGGTTGCGTATCAGAAACTCTCTGATATGCGTTCACAGACAAGTTGTCGACGGAATACCGACGGATTGACCCCGTCGGTAAGACGATGTATTACTAACTTTCTGATACTTGATTTGAAGGAAACCCGTCGGCCAGTCGTCGCTAATTGTACGAATATGGCTGCAGGAAATTCGTCGCTCAGTCATCGCTAGGCGACAACTTGGCGACGGATTATTTTTAGCGACGAGTCATATCCCGACGGATGTATTTGACCCAAATCCGTCGATAAACCGTCGATAATCTGATTTACCGACGGGTTGGCGACGGATATGGTCATCGCTAAAATGTTGAATTTTGGTAGTGTAATGGCATTGGTTCTTGAGGTTGTTGAGTTTGTTCCTCATAAAAATTACCTCATCTTAAATAGGGTGCTGCTATATTGTCTTGTTGAGTTAGCTCAACATCGACTTGTAGAGGTAATTTGACATTGTCTTGTTGAGGTTCCGGATTCACTTCTTGATCAATGACATGTATAGAAACTTGCACATTGTCAAAAGTGATACTAGTAATCGAAATCGATTCTTCCTCAAAGGCAATGTTTCTGACTTTATTTCTCCCAAAAAACTCAACATCCTTAAATATAACAGTTCTCGTCAAATAATTTCTTATTTTTGTGTTTAGTACCAAGTGGTTCCATATGCAAGGTTTCTTTATAGGACGCAATTGTTTAAAGCGCATATAGGTTATCATGAACATTTTAAAAATACTTACCAACAATATTTTGAATTTAAAGATAGATCAAACTTATTATTTCCAAATGAACAATGATAAGTAGATTTGTCAAATAAAAAAATAATTGAAACTAAATTTCGTCTAAAAGACGATATAATAAAAGCTTTTTTTTCTTCTAAAAATGTCTATCAAATCCAATAATCTATATCTATACTATTATATAATCCAAATACCAGGGGTATTTGGATTATATAGTTTACCTAAATTATTATATATGATCTAAGGATAAAAATGTCATTTAAAACCACTTATTTTAAATTTTAAATTACCGTAACTACTCCCTATCTTTTAGGATACACAATCTTATTTTCTCTCTACTTCTCTTTATATTTTACGTAACAGAACAAAATTTGTTTATACCATCGGCCTTCCTAACGACTTAGAAAAAATTTAGATTGCTAGCATCTTCTTTAGGAATGGCATCCATTTTTCGAATTTACTTCCAACTCATACTTATTTTTTGGATTAAGAGTTAGTGTTTTCAATTGCACTCTTCCTTTATGTTTAGGATACTCTTTCCGGGAGTTTCTCTTCTGGTTGTGGTTTCGGTAAGATTTATTGTGCTAAAGCATTTATTCACTTGGTATCGTTCAATTTTATTGAAATTCCTATTCTTCAATGATTTGCATTCAGCTAGAATTATGACTTCCTTTCATCTTTTAGAGATTCACTCTTTTTTTATTTGTCTTCTTTTTGTTGCGATTTTTCTAAATTTTGGTGTGTCAAATTCAAAGGTTCGAGTATAGGAAGAGGAGGAGATGAACTATACAGAATTTTTTTGGGATGGGACAGTGACAAGAATCAAAGACCTCGAAAAGATATTAAAAATGTCTCTTTAATATACTAAGTTCATTTTTATACCAAAATTTGCCACTTTTTTGTTTTGACTATAATGCCAATATGTCAAATACTTTGCCATTTTTGTTTTTGGGTATATTGGCCAAGAATATGACTCCTTTTTTTTCTTTTTCTTTTTCTTAAGTCCTTGAATGTCAAACAAAGTTGACTGTGTATAGTGATAACTATATAGCTAGGAAATATGAATACTCGGCGAACCGATCCCAGTGTCCCAAACAATAAGAAGTTTTATCACTCTATAGAAGCCAAATAAAATGCAACGTTCAACCAAACAAAAATATAAAAAAAATAAAATTGAAAAATATTAGAGATAAGCTTCTTCTTCTTCTTTTCCTTCCATCCATTGGTATCTAATTTTTTTTTTTTCTAAAATGAAGATATAAAGATAATTTTAGATTACATCAGTTTAAATTAGAATAGATTATAAATTTTCTTCTCTTTTAAAATGTAGCATTGATGAAGATAGAACGATAATTCTACGATGAAGATAATTTTAGATTACATCAATTTAAATTATAATAGATTCTAAACTTTATTCTCTTTTAAATTGTAGATTTATAAATGATGGAAGTTGTAGTGGCACTGGGCAGCGTGCACAAAGTCCCGAATGTTACGTCGGACATTTAAAGAAAATTGTAGATGAGACTGGATTCAAGTATCCTCTTGAAAATCGAAAAAATGCAACGTTCAACCAAAATATAAAACTAATATGATTGAAAATATTATAAATATTTTTTTCTCCCTTTCATCCATTCTTACCTAATATTTTATTTTCTATTTTTAATTCTAAGATGAAGATATAAAAATAATTTTAGATTACATCAATTTTTATTTATAAGAGATCATATTTTCTATTCTCTTTTGAATTGTTGATAAGATTGAATCCAACTTATATATTTACTTTATAGGTAAGCAAGAGTTACCAGTCAAGTCATGCTGATGAAGATGCTCGAAGATGAAGATGGCAACAAATAATATTTCTTTTTCTTTTTTTTGAGGAAAAGGAACCTTTATAATAAATCAAATAGAAGTGTTCACAATCGGGGAACAGTCCTCTAGTAGGGCATGGTCAATACAAGGAGGGGGAGAGAGGAGCCTAGCAGTAGATTTATTCAACCTGGCTTGCCCAGCTAAAATATGGGCAACATTATTACCAGATCTTCTAACAAATAATAAATTGATAATTTGACTAGCAGATAACTCTTTCTTGATAGACTTGATCAAGCCTGTAAGTCGACGAGAGTCCCCTTTAAAGATCCTGAAAGCAATCAATGAATCTCTTTCAATGCTGATGTTACAGTTATTCAAACTTCGAGCTAGTTCAATCCCAACTCTGATGGCTTCCAGCTCCACTTGGAGGCTTTGATCATGACAGCTCAGGCCTTCAAAATATTTTGTTTCAGCCGCAAGAAAGGTGTCCGAAGCATCCCTAGCAACTGCTGCAACTGCATAGGCTGAGGAAGAGGTTGCCCCATCGACATTAATCTTAATATACCTAATGGGTGGTGGCTGCCAAGTAGCGGCATCAGTGGCCAATCGCCTCAGCTCGCATAACTCACTTGTGCTATTATTGTGCTCTCCTTCATGTGTAACAATGAAGCTTAGAGCATGAGTAACAATACGCTGTGGGCAGGGTGCTTTATTACAAAAGACACAATCCCCCCTTGATTTCCAAATGGCCCATAAGATTGAAGCACCCATGCGGAGGACTTCACTGGCAAAATTATCATTAATCCAGGAATGTAAAGGAAGTGAATATTACCGCAGTCATCAGTGCGCAGCCCCAGGGGACTAGAGAACCATACCTCCCTAGCAACACGATATTGAAGGAATAGGTGGTCCACAGTTTCCTCGTGAAGGAGGCAAAATGGACACATTGGGCTGAACTGCTCATTCCGTTTGTTGATAAGTGATAACAGGGGAAGCCCATTATGCCATAATCTCCAGATGAACATCAGGATACGGGGGGAATGTTTGGCACCTTCCAAAGACGATCCCATTTGAGATTTGAATCAGAGGCTATCGAGCTTGAAGGACTGCTACGCCGTATAGATTCATATAACGATTTGGACGAGAACTCCCCCGACTTGGAGTACGTCCAGATGAGATTGTCGATGCCATCTCCCTTCTGGAGATTAATAGCAGTGATTGCCCTTGCTTCCAGGGGGAAAGAGTGAGTTGATAAGGGAAACATCCCAGTTATTGTCGGAGGGATCCATCAGCTCTCTGACAAGTCTAGGTATGGATGAATTATTATTAGGGGCGCTGACCCTGAACCCAGGTAAACCACGCACCCATGGATCGTTGAATATGTTAATCCATCCGCCACCCACCTTCCAACATATCTTCTCCTCCAGGTGCCGTCGGGCATCTAGAATGCTTACCCAGGTAGGAGATGCACTCCTACATTTAGAAATATGCCATATAGATCTATTTTGAAGATATGTGCCCATTAATACCTGTGCCCAAAGTTGATGTGGTCTAGTGATGAGTCTCCACAGAAGCTTGTCAATAAGAGCCTCATTGACCCAGCGGGGATTTCGAAATCCCAATCCTCCCCCTTTTCTGGGCAGCAAGAATTTCCTCCAAGCTATATGATGCAGCAACCTTCTTGAATTATCATGTCCCCACCAAAAGTCCCTACAGAGGCGATCAGTAGAGTTGCAAATGGCTTGAGGAATTTTATAAGTTGACATAGAGTAGATTGGAATGGATCCCATAGTAGATTTAATCAAGACAGAGCGGCCCGCATGAGATAGCATATTTGCTTTCCAGCCCTTTAGTCGAGACGAGATTTTCTCAAGTAAATTGCTATATGTGCTGATCCTTGCTTTTGAGAGGAGAAGAGGATGTCCCAGATACTTGTCGGTGCTGCACATAGGGGATAGCTGGAGAATGTTAGAAAGCGCAGTCCTTTCTTGAGGGGAGACACAATGGCTAAAATGAATGCTCGATTTCCTAAAGTTGATCATTTGCCCGGACCATGAGGAGAATCTATCAAAAATTCTTTGCACAATTGAGATGGAGTTTGGGGAAGCATGGCCAAATACTAGGATATCATCTGCAAAAAGAAGATGAGAAATAGATGGAGTATATCGGTTGATACGGATACCTCTATAAAGATCTTCCTGTTCGAAGCGGTAGAATAATTGAGAGAGCACCTCTGAACATAGTATGAATATATATGGAGAGAGGGGCAGCCTTGTCTAATCTCTTGTTTAGATTAAAAATAACCCTCCAGCGAGCCATTAATAAGAACAGAGAAACTCAGTGTAGCAATGCACTTCATGATTAGATTGTTTGTATGATCACGAATCCCCAATCCGTTCAAGACAGATATGATAAACGGCCAAGCAAGGCCATCATACGCCTTAGCCATATCAATCTTCATTGCAAAAGTGTTGCTCTTCTTAGAGCGATTATTCATGGAGTGAAAGATCTCGTGTGCAATAATACAGTTATCCGATATCTATCTGCGAGGCACAAACGCATTTTGGAAAGGGGAGATTAGCTTGTCCATTAAAGGACGAAGTCTAGTAGCAAATATTTTTGTGATGATTTTATAGGAGACATTTCACAGGGCAATAGGGCGGAAATCCGCAGCAGTTTTCGGGGCAGCACATTTAGGGATAAGGGCTAAATAAGTATGATTCATATTCTTGTGAAGCTCACCGTTGGCAAAAAAATGTTGAATAGTATTTGTGCGATCGTCCCCAACCACTTGCCATCCTTTCTGATAAAAAAGTACGGGGAACCCATCGGGGCCAGGTGCCTTAAGAGCTCCCATACTACGAACAACTTGTTCAATCTCGGTGGAATCAGAAATCGAGCCCAAAGACTTGGATTCATCCCCTGTTAAAAGACTTGTAGAGAAAACAAAATTCGGGTCCATAGGAAGAGAGTCATCCATGCCAAGAAGAGTGGAGAAGTGATTAATGATAGACGAAGAAATTACCTCAGGATCCGAGGTCCATGATCCGTTAGGGAGCTGGATCGAGCGAATATTATTCCTTCTTCTCCTGATGGAGGCCTTGATATGGAAGTATTTAGTGCATCTATCGCCTTCATTAATCCATTTACATCTGGCCCGTTGGCTCCAGTAGGCTTCTTCGAGCATGAGGAGGCCATTAAGATCCTTAACAATATCTCTCTCAGCATGCATAAAGGATGAAGATGGTATTCTCTTCTGAATGACCAGCAGCTGATCTTGAAGGGATTGGATACGAGATTTGATGGCATTGAAGGACGACCGACCCCATCTATGGAGTTTCCTCATGGTATAATGTAATTTGTCCATGAAGTTAGCATTAGGGATAGATTTAGCCGCCAACCAATAGGAAGACAGAGTATCTGTATAATCCTCATTTTTGATCCAGTAGCTTTCAAAACTGTTTGTCATTGATTATAAAAGAACAAAACAATTATATCGGAGGACTGGACTTTTACTTCACAATACAAACTCGCTCGTACAAAGAAAGCCTAGGGACGAAAACCTAGGTACAACAATCTAAGTACAATTGTTTAGTTTTTTCTGGGAGGTGACGGTAGAGGCTCGGGAAAGCGACGACAGCTCTACCTTACTCCTTGGACGATCGGATGTAGCCTTGGCTCTGGTGAAGAAATGCTCTCGGACGTGTGGGGAGACTCCTTTGCGCCTTCGGTTGCTAGATCTCTGGATGTCGCTGTAGTGCTCTCTCTCTTTTCTCTGCTGCTCCTTGCTCTTCTCTCCTCTCTGTTTTTTTTTAATAAGAGAATGTCCTCTTTCGCAAGGGAATGACACCTTGCTATTTATAGGAGGGGGTCAATATCATTAGGGTTTGCAAATGATTGCCTCCTTCAGAAGTCGGCGGTTAAGGATCACTTAATCTGGGCCGTTCATCTTGAATATAATAAATTTAAGTAATTAATGTGATTGCATCAAATCTCTATGGGCAATAAATATTGATTGCCATGAATATTCGTGATTTGTGATAGCCTGCCACGTGTCCAATTTGCTTGATTTGATTTGATCATGACAATTATGAAGATCGCAATAAATCTAATTTTGTTAGGATTTGTTAGCACCCATAATTCCAGGGAAGATAAGACTGCCACGTGTCTCAATTGTAGCGAAGAGCACCACGTGTCTCAACTGGACTATCCTGGCCGAGCCGCATATGAGAGACCCTCTCAGCCGTATGAAACATACAGCCACATGAGGATGGGCAACCGCATACGGATGGACAGCAACACGTGGATGGGCCGCATGGGGATGGCTAGCCGCGTGGGGATAGGCAGCCGCATGCAGATGGGCAGCCGCAAGGAGATAGGCAGCCGCATTGGGATGGGCAGACGCATGGAGATGGGCAGCGGCATGGGGATGGGCAGCCGCATGCTGATAGGTAGCCGCATGCAGATAGGCAGCCGCATGCAGATAGGCAGCCGCATGGAGTGGCCTCGGGACTTTGTGGATTTTGCCAGCCGTAAGGAGATTTTCTCCTCTTTTCTAGGATCATGCCACCATGTCAGAGTCATTATTACGTCCTTATGTCAGAGCTGTCATAGCTGTTATTTGTCAGAGCGGCCGTCAGGGCATTAAATGTAGCTGAATGTAGAGAAGAACTGCTGAAGGCCACTGAGCCGCATGGATCCTTGAGCCGCATAGACTCCTGAGCCGCATGAACTTCTGAGCCGCATGGGAATCCTGAGCCGCATGGGGATCCTTCTGTCGGAGCCGCATAGGCCTTTTTTTATTCTTTTCTATGCTTCTACAAGACCCCCTTCAAAGTTTTTAATTTGCAAAATTAAAATACTTTGAATAAGAAGCATGGCCATGTAAAAACTCTTCGGACCGCATAGGATGTTCTGGCCGTATGGATGTCTCAGCCGCATGGCCTCCTCAGCTGCATGGCCATCTGAGCCGCATGGGCTTTCCAGCCGCATGGGCTGCTTGGCCGCATAGGCTCCTTGCCACGTCTTCATGCCACGTGTGCAAATCTTTGTATTTATTGCCTTTGATTTGAGCCGTCTTTTGGGGGGGAGTCCCAAGAGTCGGCCTTGAATAGTCGGATCGTCTTGATAACCGAAGAGTCGGTTACACTGCACATGGATCGATGCGTCAGTCTATGGACTCCGCCTATAAATAGAAGCGTGTTTGGGACGAAGAGACTTCTTTATTCTTTCTCTGTCTTTGATTCTTCTTGCCCTAGCTTTTTTGTCTTCGTCTTCTTTCTCTGATCATTAGCAATGGCTCCCAAGTCCTCCAAGGTTGCGGCGAAGGGTAAGGGCGTGGCCTCGACGTCGGCTGCGGCACCCAAAGCTCATTCCGACATTCATCATGCCGTTAAGGGTAAGGATTTGGGAAAGGCATATGCTTTGAAACCCAAACAAAGTCGGCTCTGTTGCATGCTTTATGCACAAGCATTTAATGCGAACTGTCCAATTTGTATGGGCCGCATACATGTCCCATAACTGAGCCGCATGGGGTATACCCCATGTCCGAGCCGCATGGGTGTTGTCTAGTGGCCGCCCAGATGCTTCACAAACTGGACCGCATGATGACTCTTCGAACAGAGCCGCATGAGTTCCTCTCAATCAGGACCGCATAAGTTCGTATAAATTGGGTCGCATGAGGTTCTGACCATCTCCTAACTTTGTTTCTTCTTTTTTTATCTTTGATTCTTACAGCAACCCTGTCGAAGGCTGAGATCATTGTGAAGGAAGAGCCGCTGCTCCTTTTCAAGCAAGAGTCATCGCTTGTTAAGGAGGAGGTAATGCCAAAAATAGAGGAACAGAAAGGAGAGCTGGCGCCCCATGCTGTAAAGGAGGAGCCCCAGTCTGACGGCGGTAGTACTGGGAGTCCTGACTTTCCTACTTCGGACGAGGATTTTTTTCAAGTACATCCTTCATATGCGAAATGCTTGAGGGATTGGTATATGCGCCCCCACAACTAAGATTCGTGGGCTTTCACAAATGTCCGTCTTTTGTCTTGATATTCCTGTCTGTCTTTAGCTGTAGTTTGTGTTTTGCTCCTTTTGGACATCAATGTAATCTTTTTCCTTCTTGTCTGATTGAAATAATACAGCACTTTTCTGGCTTGCTCATGAGATGTAGTCATGTGAATGTAACTAATTTTGAACAGAATATATTCGCTCTGTTCTTTGCTTGTAGTAGTTGTCCCAATGGGAGACTTTTTGTGGACCTATTATCCTTGGCGTACCCTGGTTCTGGGTATGGATAATAAGTCGAAAGGGAACCAGCATACTTACTCAGAGGTAATGAGGACATGGCAAGCATGAAGGTTTCTTCGATGGAGCCTTCCTACTCAGAGGTAGTGAGGACGTGGTAGTAGTGGGCTCCATGAAGGGGGTACATAGAACAATTCAGAGGTAATGAGGACATGAAAGTTCTATGTAGAGGGATGATTTATTTTTGGCGGAAGTGAGACGACTCAGAGGTAACATCGACGTGATCGTTTTAGAAATTTTTTGGATCTGTTACCCTTTTTGTGCACTGAGAGTGCGGGTAATGGATCATGAGGGAGGAGCTCTTTCAGAGGAATAAGTTCAGAGGTATGGTCATACATGACTTACTACCTAAAAGAGTGATCGGAATGTAAGTTCAGAGGTACCTGTGGGTACATAACTCAGCAATTTGGGATATTTGGAGAAAGAATGTGAGTTCAGCGGTACTGGAGGGTACATAACTCAATAATCTGGAATTTGTAGAATGTGAGTTCAGCGGTACCAGCGGGTACATAACTCAATAATCTAGAATTTAGAGAATGTGAGTTCAGCGGTACCGGCGGGTACATAACTCAATAATCTGGAATTTGGAGAATGTGAGTTCAGCTGTATCGACGGGTACATAACTCGATAATTTGGAATTTAGAGAATGTGAGTTCAGCGGTACCGGAGGGCACATAACTCAATACTCCGAAATTTGGAGAATGTGAGTTCAGCGGTACCGGAGGGTACATAACTCAATACTCCGGGATTAGGAGAATGTCATTTAGACATAATATTTCTTCAAGAACTTGCCGTTGACGGGCAACATGAGCAAGTCTCCATTTTGTTTTGCGAGGCGGTAAGCACCGTTGGAGAATACAGCCTCAATGATAAATTGTCCTTCCCACTTTGGCTGGAATTTGCCGGCGGTTTTGTGAGTCATAACCATTGGCCTCCGAACAGCCAGAACGAGATCGCCCACTTGGAATATTCTGATTTTAACCTTCTTGTTGAAGGCTCCGGAAATGCGTGCTTGGTATAGCTCGATTCGTTGCTGAGCCAAGAGGCACTTTTCATCTAAGGCCTCCAACTCTTGTAGCCGGCGACGATAGTTATCGTCCTTCGTCAATTGGTAAGTGAGAGCGACACGGAGCGAGGGTATTTGAGTCTCCAATGGGAGAACTTCCTCACTCCCGTACACCAGGGAGAATGGTGTGTTTCCAGTGGCCGTTCGAACTGTAGTACGGTACGCCTATAAGCATTCACCAAGCTTCTCGTTCCAGTCACGTTTGTTGGATGATACAAACTTCTTGAGAAGTTTGATAATTGTTTTGTTGAATGCTTCTGCCAACCCATTTGCTGTCGGATTGTATGGCGTCGAAGCAATATTCTGAATTCGATGCTTGTCGCAGAATCGATAGAAGGCGTAGCTTGCGAATTACGGACCATTATCGTGGATGATCCTTCGGGGCAGTCCAAAGCGATAGATGACGTGATGCTTGAGGAAGCTGATCACGTTTGAAGTCTTCACTTCTGCAAGCGGAACAGCTTTCGCCTATTTGGAGAAGTAATCTGTAATGGCGAGTATGAAGCGATGTCCTCGGGAAGAAGGTGGAGTGATCGGACCGATGATATCCATTCTCCATGCTTCGAATGGCCAAGATGCCACTGTCGGATGTAGAAATTCGGAGGGCTGGTGGATGAAGTCCGCGTGAACTTGGCCGGCTTTGTACTTTCTTGTATAGTCTATCGCATCTGCTACCATCGTGGGCCAGTAATAGCCCATTCGGCGAAGACGATCTTGCAATTTTGGGCCAGGCTGATGGGCCCACGACTCTAATTCGAGGAGTTCAGGAAGGTCTTCATCTTCTTCGTAAGCATCGGCGAATGCCATATTGACAGACAGGACTTGCCTGAATATGTCTCCGATGCTGATATCCGAATCGGAAGTGGGTGCTCCGGTTGAGTGTTAGTGCCAGTCGCATTCTTCGTTTAAGCTTTCGGGTGTTGTCATAGGTGTGACATAACCTAGCCCACGTCTGGTCTTGTTATAGTAATCTCATGGTTTTCCAGCCGGGATCGGCGATTGTAAGGGTAACCGTCGTCCAGTTTCGTAGTTCAAGCCTGGTGTAGTTCTCAGATCATATTCTTGTTTTTGCATAAGGTACTTGGATTGGGAACTATACAGATAAAGGGGCAATCTCCCGGTGTCGGGTTCGAGCTCAACTTCTTCCATCTTGAAGGATTGTGGATTATTCTTCTGACCGAAGATGATTGGATGGTCCCCTCCTTCGATTATACGGTAAGCGTCTTCTACGGAAGTAAGTTGATTTGCGGTGTAAACATTTGTCACCTGTGTGTGTAGGTGAGTGCCTATACCGTGCTCCATATCATACATTGTACAAAGCTTATTAAGCTCGATGTAGTTCAAAGATAGCCCTTTATTGATGAAGTAAGGTATCTTTTCTAAAGGGATTACATCATCTGCGGATGGAACATCAGTGTGGGCAGCCACATATTTGGCCAGTTCTGGTTCTTCTTCGGCCACTCCCTGTATAAATGAGGACTGAGAGGATGACTTAGGCAACTTGATCATCAGGGGTTCTGCTGGTGGAGCAGAACGTGGAGTCGTTGGCAAACTAGTGACCCCCAGTTTGGTACTCGATGCTGGGCGGGAAGTTGTTGGCTCGCTAGAAGCCCCCGACTTTGCATCAGGGTGACAATTCTTCTTGGGAAGACGTATCGTCATTGGCTTGTCGGAGGGATTGAGCTTCTCCGTCTGTGGCCGGTCGACTCTAGGCAGTCTGATTGCCAGTGGCTCCGTTGTGGATCTTGGCGCTTGGCCGGACCTTGGCAGCCGGATTATCATTTGCCCCTCTTGTGCCAAGAGGCTGATTGCATCCTTACGCAGAGCGGCCGTAAGGGGTACAGTCTTGCCAGGTTTGCGAGCTTGGAGGTGGATCGTCAGAGGTTCTTCTGATCCTGTGGCTGTCTCAGCTCGAGCTTGCACATCTCCTTCGCCAAGGTGCCTCTTTGACTTTTCGTATAAGCAGGAATCTGAGTAGTAGGATTCGACCCCTTTGAAGGGATCGATGTCGACAAATTCTATCCTCACGAAGCCGTATTTGTCGACATACTTGAAGCACTGGTGCAGCGTGGAAGGCACGATCATGTAATCATGAATCCAAGGACGCCCTAGGAGGATATTGTAGGAAGTATCCGCATCTATGACGTAACAGGTCACCTCTGACTGAAGATTGCCAATTTGGCTCTTCAAGCGAATCTTCCCAATCGGGTAGCTCCTGCCCGAATTGAAACCATTGATGGCGGTACTTGTTGGCGTTAGGCGATGCATAGGAATGCGAAGATGATGTAACAGACCCTTCGGGATGATGCTTTTGGAAGAACCAGGATCAATGTGCATCCGATCTACCTTTATGTCACCGATATATCCAGTGTAATATAACGGACGATCGTGCAGGTTGGTTTTGATGAGCATATCCTGTGGAGTAAAGACAATATTGGACATCGCTCTTGTGCAAGCGCTATCTTGGAGATTTGCAGGCGGGCTCTCTCCCGTGAGGTTGACCTGAGCCAGATATGCGTCGGCATTCTGGAGTGCATCACTCAAAGCTGCGCGAACATCCTTGCAGAGTCTCAGGAGCTCATATAATGACAATTTGGTCGATGTGTTGGCCAATTGTGCTAGGATGTCAAAGTTGTAGGGCCTTTCCAGCCCATGAGATGCCTCTTTTCGGAGGGATTTGTCAAAGCGGGTCTACTTCGGCCTAGGCTTGTCGGTCGTCGGAGGCTGAGAAGGTCCCAGAGCGTCAGCAATAGCCGGCTGATGTTCTTCAGTTGCGTTATCTGGTGAAGGTTGGGATTGAGCACCTGACCGAGTGACGACAGCTGTGGCTTCTTCGACATCTGCCGAAATTGTGTGGCAGGATCTGACTTTTCTATTCTTTTTCTTGCCAATGGAGGGTGGTGTGGACTGAGTCACTTCAGATACCAAGTCTGGATGGACCCACATGACCTCCCCTCATGATATGGTGAGGGGTACTAGGCCCACGGTCTGATCTCGAGGAGGTGGAAGATTAGCAATCTCCATTGTCGCCCGAGGGATGGGTATCATGCCGTCTTGAGCCTCCGTTGGAAGGAAGCTGCCGAATTGCACTGACACCATATTGGCTGCCACAGTTACCTCTTCGAAATCAATGGCCAGAACGTTTGAATCGATGAGATGTTGGATGTATCGCTTTAGTTGGTAGCAGTCATGTGTAGCATGGTGGACATAGCGATGGTAATGGCAGTACTTTGGGCTCTCCATTTCTGCCGGCCGAGGTTCCCGTCTTGGTAGAGGGAGCTGAATTCTATCTCCTTGTATGAGCATGTCCAAGATGGGCTTGACATGACCGTCTTCGAAGGAGTAGGTCATTTGCGGCCATTGCTTGTCTGCCGATTTTGACTCAGGTTTTTGGACTGCATCGGCCACCATAGCCTGCTTGCCCTTGTTGTCCCGATTGTTGGAGGCGTTACCACCATTGTTATTGTTGGTATTAGGGTGCTTGCCCTTGTCCTCTCCCTCCGAGATGTGCAATCCCAATTGGCGAGCCTTGTTCAACCTATCTTCGGCGCTAGTGGCACTGATGATAAACGTCTTCCAGTCCTTAAATTGACTTTTGCTCATCCAGAGGCTGATTTTTGGGAGCAGTCTCTTTTGGCAAATTTCAATTAAGGAGGAATCCGGATTACCAGACGGCAACTTCATTGCGGTTTGGCGAAACCGCTCAATATAGTTCCTTGTCAGCTCCTTCTCCCCTTGAACGACGTCCATGAGGGTGGACATTGTGACGTCCTGTCCTACTTCATAGAATCTCTCCAAGAACATGCGCTTGAAGCTGGCAAAGGAGTGGATGCAGTTGTCTGGCAGGTTATGGTACCAGTCGAAGGCGACTCCTTCCAATACCCCGATGAATAATCGTGTAAGGATGGCATCGTCATAGGACAGATGGTCGGTGGTGACCTCGAAGTAAGTGATGTACCGACTTGCGAAGGTCTTCCCATCATATGGATTGATGTGGAATGATTTATACTTTGGTGGGAAGGGAATATCTCTCCATGCAGCGGGATACAGTTGCCGTATCCTGAGGTCTTGGCAGTTTTTCCGGGCATGGAACATGGCCCGGAGCTCCTGGACCTCTCTTCTTGCCTTCCGACCTCGTCTGCAGTGGTAGGAGCCGATATTTCAGGAGGATTATTTCTCGGGTTCGGTGCCGCTGAGTTCGAGTCCTCATTGACCGCGGGACCCAAGTTTGTTTGGCTAGGCGTCCCTTCTTGCAGAGTAGGGAGGGCTGCTTTGATCTCATCCACCGATTTGACCAAAGTGCGTAGTATGGCCTCCAGAGTGTCGATGCGTTGGCAATCATTGGGACCATCTTATTCATCGTTTGTCATGAATACCGTCCTCACATGAGTAGAAGTGGAAGGGACGGTGGATTACGTGCCCTCCGAATCATACCCCCGTACCGAGATGTCATCGGGGTATGTGGGGATGTTCTCCTCTGTTTCGGACTCAGATGGAATAATACCCCCAGCTTCAGAGCTTGCTTCATCTTGAGAGTCGTGGACGTCCTCGGGGACATCGGTACTCGCTGCATCTGATGGGAGAGTTGTTTCCCCGGGTTCGTCTCCTTGGAACATCGGATTGTCGTGGATGTTCGGAGAAGTGCTACCCCCAGTTCCAGCGACCCCCAGTAATACGGATGATGAATCTCCCACTGTAGTAGATTGTCTTTGAACGGGTTCCTTGAAAAACTCCGGTGATGGACGACCGCTTAGACGATAGTTTCTTAGTCACAGTGGTTGAAATCTTCGGGCTGGAAACGTTGATCTTCTTCCCTCTCCCATCGGCGGGGATTTTCTGAGTAGAGTTGCAAGAGACGACGGGATGCGCCTCATCCCCTGAGCTCGGCTGTTGTAATCTTTGGAAGATGGACTGCCGGTCTTCTTGTACCGTCGCGTTGTTGCAACAGCAGTTGACAATGACTTGGGTGCAGTAATGTCCGTGGGAGGTCTCTTTGCACACCGAGGCCTCTTCTCTCTCCTTGCGCTTGTGGAGGATAACCTCATGCAAGTCAGATGGGTCTGAAATGACCATGTTTGCTCCCTTGATTTTGGAAGACTTTTGGGAACCAGTCTGTCTGTTTGCCGCCGGGGGCTGGACTCGAGTGGTTCTATACAACTTCTCGTCGGAGGCCCGCATAACAGTATGTGGAGCGCTCGGATGGTCAGAGGTCGGGACAGCGGACTGAGCTCGCCAAGCTCGCGCTGCCCTAGACTTTTTCACTCTAGTGCACGAGGGCACGTAGTAGGATGAGTCTAAGTGGTATTACAGAGAGTCAAACATATTTTCTCGAGAGCATGAGAGATCAGGACAATAGGAGAGGCGGTCGAAGACTGAGCCTGAGCCGCGTGGAGCAGACAGCATGCGGCTGGAATCAACAGTCTTCATGCGGCTGGCAATCGTAGCCGTATGGGCTTTCTTCATGCGACTGGAAGTCTCGGCCGTATAAGTATTCTTCATGCGGCTGGAAATCTTGGCCGCATGGGTATTCTGCATCTGGCTGGCAGTTTCGGCCGCATGAATATCGTGCATGCGGCTGGCAAGCTTGGCCGCATGAATATTCGACTTCTTCCTGGAGCACATAGAATCACTCTTTGCCCCTGCAAGTCCAGCATCGTAGTACTTTCCTCTGCCGGACTTGGGGACAACAGAGTCCTCTATGGCTGGAAGTGGGGCCGCATGAGAGTAGCCTTCGCCATCTTGGGCAGCAGAGAGTACTCCGTCCAGAGCTTGGAGAGGAGCAAATGATTTTGGCCTCCACTCCCTGCAAGCCTTCTTTGTGCGGGTTCGCTTCTGGACCGGGCCAGCGCTCCCGTCGGAGAACATTTCTTCAAACGCCTGTTGGTCGAAGCGGACGACCATCTTCTGTTGTGTGGAGCCAAGTTTGGCTGTATCCGACTGCGTCACCAACTTCTCAGCCGTGGAGAAGTTTGTCTCCAGCAGAGTCGCCATCGTGTTTGCCATTGATTATAAAAGAACAGAACAATTATATCGGAGGACTGAACTTTTACTTCACAATACAAACTCGCTCGTACAAAGAAAGTCTAGGAACGAAAACCTAGGTACAGCAATCTAAGTACAATTGTTTAGTTTTTTCTGGGGGGTGACGGTAGAGGCTCGGGAAAGCGACGGCAGCTCTGCCTTACTCCTTGGACGATCGAATGTAGCCTTGGCTCTGGTGAAGAAATGCTCTCGGACGTGTGGGAAGACTCCTCTGCGCCTTCGGTTGCTAGATCTCTGGATGTCTCTGTAGTGCTCTCTCTCTTTTCTCTGCTGCTCCTTGCTCTTCTCTCCTCTCTGTTTTTTTTAATAAGAGAATGTCCTCTTTCGCAAGGGAATGGCACATTGCTATTTATAGGAGGGAGGTCATCATTAGGGTTTGCAAATGATTGCCTCCTTCAGAAGTCGGCGGTTAAGGATCACTTAATCTGGGCCGTTCATCTTGAATATAATAAATTTGAGCAATTAATATGACTGCATCAAATCTCTATGGGCAATAAAAGTTGATTGCCATGAATATTCGTGATTTGTGATAGCCTGCCACGTGTCCAATTTGCTTGATTTGATTTGATCATGGCAATTATGAAGGTCGCAACAAATCTGATTTTGTTAGGATTTGTTAGCACCCATAATTCCAGGGAAGATAAGACTGCCACGTGTTTCAATTGTAGCGAAGAGCACCACGTGTCTCAACTGGACTGTCCTGGCCGAGCCGCATATGGGGGGATCCTCTCAGCCGCATGAGGATGGGCAGCCGCATGAGGATGGGCAGCCGTACGTGGATGGGCAGCCGCATGGGGATGGGCAGCCACATGGGGATAGGCAGCCGTATGCAGATAGGCAGCCGCCTGGAGATAGGCAGTCGTGTGGGGATGGGCAGACGCATGGAGATGGGCAGCCGCATGCAGATGGGCAGTCGCATGCAGATAGGCAGCCGCATGCAGATAGGCAGCCGCATGGAGTGGCCTCGGGACTTGGTAGATTTTGCCAGCCGTAAGAAGATTTTCTCCTCTTTCTTAGGATCACGCCACCATGTCAGAGTCATTATTACGTCCTTATGTCAGAGCTGTCATAGCTGTTATTTGTCAGAGCGGCCGTCAGGGCATTAAATACAGCTGAATGTAGAGAAGAACTGCTGAAGGCCACTGAGCCGCATGGATCCTTGAGCCGCATGGACTCCTGAGCCGCATAGGAATCCTGAGCCGCATGGTGATCCTTCTGTCGGAGCCGCACAGGCCTTTCTTTATTCTTTTCCATGCTTCTACAGAAACGAAGGGGCCGCTTTCTCTTCAGAGTACGGTTATTAGTGTTGAGCAGGATAGGAGCATGGTCACTGTTATATCTGGAGAGAGTGTGGACAGTAGAGTTAGGGAACTTACTGCACCATTCGCCAGTCGCAAGAGCTCGATCTAATCTTTCTTTAATAAGATGAGACAAGTTCCGACCATTAGACCAAGTGAAAGCCGGACCTACCCATCCAAGATCAATGAGCCCGCAATAATCAATCATCTGCAGGAAAGAGGAGTTCGATTGCCTGTCGAAACCGCGACCTCCAAATTTGTCCTCAGCAATTGTGATGGCGTTAAAGTCACCAATGCAACACCAAGGGACTGTAAATGAATCAGAGTGAGTCTTAATAGACTCCCAGAGCAGAGGCCGATCTTTTTTCTATGGGCATCCATAAGCACAGAGGAGATTCCAGATTGGAGTGTCATCATCACTTCTAATGGAGAGAATGATTAGATTGGGAGAAGAAAAGGAGACTGAGGCATTGATACCATCAGTCCAGCCTAGCCAGAGAACTCCCGATCGGCCAGTCGGGGGGACGGAGTGAGTATTTGGGAGTCCTAAAGAAGGTAGAATTTGGGAGGAGTATTATGGTGGGGAGAGAGTTTCAGAAAGAAAAAAGACAGAGGGGTGGGTTGCGGAGAGGAATGAGCGGA
Organism: Iris pallida; assembly: GCA_029216955.1. Lineage (NCBI taxonomy): Eukaryota > Viridiplantae > Streptophyta > Magnoliopsida > Asparagales > Iridaceae > Iris > Iris pallida. The sequence continues at coordinate 1,918,414 of JANAVB010001796.1, read as the reverse complement.
GCGTTTGAACTGTCGTTGCATTCCTCAGCCCACGACAGTTCCAGGAAAATACTAACATTTATTAAGCGGCTGATGATCGACAGCCGCCGTACTTGTAGTGTCTTGGGGAAGAATGAGTAGAGGATCAGCCAATCGCTTTGCAGCTCTGGGATTATTGATAGCAGGGAGGAGACGCTTTCTCGACATCATAGTGGGTGCTGAGGGGGGAGTAGATATGGCTTGATTCATACGAGCCCTTCGCTTCCAAGTCAGTTTGCGAGTAGGAATAGCCTTCGTCGGGGAGGGAGTAGGTGAGGGGGGAGTTCGATGATTGGATTGTTGTTACTGGAGGTCGGAAAGCGTGATATAGGATCAATGCATGGTGATGACAGGATGGGCAGAGCAGTAGCAGAGTGTGGAATGAGGTTGTAAGAGTGGGACCCACAAGACGATTCCACACAGGAGTCAAGGGGAATCTCGTTGGAAGAGGGGGACCTGCACCACAAATCGGTCTCCGAGTTGTCATTCTCTACATGGTCACTGTCCATAAGATCCGGAGCAATGTCAACTACAGTATTCCATTGGGGTATGTTTGTAGAGCCAGATATAGAGGGAAAACTGATAAGTGGTGGGATAGAGAAATTCACATGGGGAGTCAATCCCGCAGATACATCAGGAGAAGGAACTCCCCTATTTATCACAGCAAGAGGAAGATCAGCTTGGGGGTCGGAACCTCTCAGATGGGGGGGGGATGTACTTAACAGCCTGACGAGTAAGGATTAGGTGGTGGCCAGAATCATGAACCACTTGGCTGATTCCCGATTGGATTTGAAAGAGAGGCCTCTGCTCTGGATCCTCTTGAGGTGTCTTCTCGGGGAGTGGGTGCAGTAGCAACTCCGCGATCCTCCATAAATCGACGATCCAGTGGTCGATGTTGGATAGCCCTGTAGTCTTCTTCTTTGATCCTAGGTTGCAGCAAGACCGCAATCATATCCTTCTCTGCTGCTGACCAGTCCTCCCCAATAAGAGATTGGAAAGACTCTCTTTCTCTGTGCAGGCATTAATGGAATGACCAACCTTAGCGCAGAAGACGCACAACCTAGGCAGACGTTCATATTTGATTATGACCGATCCCATCGATTGCCCATCAATCAAAGTAGAAATAGCTTTCTTTAGGGGCTTAGTAATATCAATAAGGATTTTAATCCTAGCAAAAGTTTTCCACTTAGCTTCATCTGCCATGGAGCATTTCCTGGGGGAGCCAATGCCTTCTGCAATTCTAGAGACAGCCTTACGATTCAATAATTTCGGGGGCAGTCGGTGGAGTTGAATCCAGAAGTCGGCAAACTGGAATCGATACTCTTCCGGGAGTTTCCCTGGATCGCATCGTTCAATAGCTAAGAGATCATCATTAATACTCCATGGCGCATCCAGGAATATCCGATCCACCACCGTCGGAGATTCCAGACGCACCAGAAAGGTTCCAGCGTCGAGATCCAGATCCGAGACCTGGACTTGCTCAGATGTTTTCCATAACTTTGGTAGGATAGAACCCAAAGAGAGACTCGTGAATCGATGAGGAGAGAAAGGTTTGATGGCAATGGTGGAAGCCCAATGATCGGCCACCAGACTCTCTCTTGCTGAGAGAGAGATGGCAGTCGCTGGACCTTGAAGGCTGAAGAGGGCCGCCATTTGTTCAACAACATCTCTGTATGAGGCCATGGGAGAGGGGGGAAGAGGTGGTAGATCAGCGTGGCGGTGGATAAGGGAGGGAGGGAGCGGCGGAGCACGGAGGATCTGCTAGAAAGGGGCGGCGCAAACCCTAGGGGTTGGAGAAATCGCCAGGAAGAACAACCCTAGGGGTTGGAGACGATTTTTGGAAAATTTATTACCCTACAAATAATATTTTAAAATAATATTTCACTACAATAATTTTGTCAAGTGAGTTATTTCCTATAGTGGAAGTGGATATTTATGTTCATTAAGTTTGGTTGGATTTTTTCTTTGTTAAATAAAATAGAATCAACATTTCTAACATAACAAATATCTTACCATAACAAATACTAATTTTTAAAAAATAGTTTGGTCTATGTTATGTTTGCTACATAAGATAGTGTGAACAATTGTAACGCGTTGCTACATCTACAATGCCTATGACCATAACCCTAGAATGATCATAACCCATGAATGGTAAGAGCATCTCCAACCCTATTGTGAGTTTAGAAAAAATGGTTGTCACATAGGAATGACAAACTTTCATTCCAAAAATTCTTCTCCAATACAAATGTAGAATAAAATATGAAGTTGACATGGCAATGACATGGCAAGGAGAATGTGAAATTGGTTGTCTAAATCTAGATAATGCACTTCACAATTACTTTGTCTCCACATCATCAATTATGAATAGAAATATTTATAAAAAAGTTGAAGAAGTGGAGGAGTTGACTTGAAAGTTGAAAAAATACTTTTTATTGTCTCCTCAATACTTTTGCATTGGAGAGAGTTTTTCTATCTCATTGTCTTTTGAGATATAATTTTGCCACATAAATAAGACATTGTCTTGTGGCTCATGCCACATAGGAGCCACATAAGACTCACAACACTTAACAAGACAATAGGGTTGGAGATGCTCTAAAGCAAGAGAAGGGAGACCTTTCAAAGTATTAATGCATCTCTTGAAGTCTTAAATTCCAAGCTGTAACAACATAAATGCATAAGCAACAATATCGGCCTAAGCAATAACTTCAAAGTCCCAGACCACCACCGAAAGAAAAAGAAAAAAAAAAAAAAGTTGTGCCCTCCCTTCGCCATTACTTCACAGCAATTGTTTGTTCCTTGGGCACATCCACCGGAAACTCATCAATGACATCCGCCCATGGGTACCTCTCCCTCTTCTTGACATCCCTGAGCGCCCTCCACACTATGCTGTTGCACTTGAACCCCGACCCGAACGCGATTTGCCACACCCTGTCCCCCCTCCCGATCCTCCCCTTCGCCTCCGCGTACGCCAGCTCGTACCACAGCGAGCTGCTCGACGTGTTCCCGAAGCGGTACAGCGTCATCCTCGACGGCTCCATGTGCCAGTCGCTCAGCGCCAGGCTCCGCTCCAGCTCGTCCAGTATCGCCCTCCCTCCCGCGTGGATGCAGAAGTGCTCGAACGCCTTCTTGAAGTCGGGCACGTAGGGCTTCTTCCGCGCCGACGACTTCAGCACCTTCCTCCCGACGGCCGCGAAGAGGTACCGCAGCTGCTCGGAGACGGGGAGGACCCTGGGCCCCAGCGTGGTTATGTTCGCCTTGAGCGCCTCTCCGGCGACGGTCATGAGGTCCTTCGAGAGGGACACGCCGACCTTCCCCTTGTCGTCCTCCTCCTGCCTCACGCAGTTGTGGGAGGCGTCGCTGGCGCCCTTGTGGGTGCGGATGAGGTCCGAGAGCACGTACTTGGAGTGGCCGCGGTCGGAGCGGCGGTTGGAGAGGAGGACCGCCGCGCCGCCCATGCGGAAGAGGCAGTTGGTGACGAGCATCGAGCGCTTGTTGCCGTAGTAGCCGTTGAGGGTGATGTTCTCAGTGCTCACTATCAGGGCATAGGAGTTCGAGTGCACCTAAAAAAACATATTGTACAAGAATTTATGTATGTATGATGTTATATATATACTTTTGTAGGGCTAATGAAATAATAAATTGATATATAATTTAACATCATTAAATGCAGACATTCAGTAGGCCTCATTGATTGCTATAATAAATAAGGTTGGATCAACAAACATTAAAAAAATATATGTTAGTCCTAGAGGGCTGGGTGGTAGTGCGGGGGCCGTCCAAGCATAAGTTTTGGGTTCGAATTTTTTTCTCGGATGACTGGGTGGCTTATATAGCCACGGTCCGACTTGAAAAAAAGGGCACCTAAAAAAAGTAGAGGACTGGGGTGGGTCCCAGCCCACCCAATTTTATTTTTTCCCACCTAATTTTATTTTTTTCATGTATAATTTTTTTTTGTAATTTTATGTGAGTATGTCTATATCTAGTCCACCCTAATCCACTCTAGCTCGAATTTCTGGTTCCGTTCTTGGATTAGTCCACTGGAAAATATTCACTCAAATCATTAATTCAAGTTTGAGAGCAAAGCAATGGAGGAGAAAGTAGAACCTTGAGGAGCTGCCTAGCAAGCTCAATGGATATGATTCCCGCACTGCAGCCCATGCCGCTGAGGTTGTACACAACGACGTCTTCTCTGAGCTTGTATCGGTTCACGATCATCTCGGAGAGCGACGGCGTGGGGCTAAAGAGGCTGCAGTTCACGACCAAGATGCCGATGTCCCTGGTCTTGATCGGAGCGTTCACCAGCAGCTCGTCGACCGCGCCGAACATCACCATCTCCCCTTCCTTCCTCGCCTCGAGGACGCTGAGGACCGGAGGGGTCCTCCCCACGCCCTCCGGGAAGTAGGTCGACTTGCCCACCCCGGACCTCTCGAGTATCTTCCTCTGGAACTCCACATTCTCCTTGGTGAACATCCCCAGCGACATGGTCCGCTCGATGAAGGCCTCGTGGGAGTACTTGCACGACTCCTCCGGCTTGTAGCACGAGAAGTTGACCAGGTAGACGGGGCGAGGCCGGTTCATGAGGTACACGGAGGTGACGGAGACCGCGAGCGAGCAGTAGAGCACCAGATGGCTCCACGGGTTGCGGAAGCCGTCGGCGGAGGTGGCCGGCAAGTGGTGGGAGATGAAGAAAACAACTACGGGAAGGACTAGCGACAGGATGTGGGAGACCAAGTGAATGTAGCAGTTGCCATGCTTTGTGTACTTAGACATTGGAAGCGAACAAGGGGTTTGAGCACAGTGAAGGAAGAAAAAAGAAGTGCTATGAAGAATGGAGGGAGGGAGGGTGTAAATAGAGGAGGGGAGTGAGAGAGGAATGCTTCAATGCAGTCTTTATCATGGCATGTACTAGTGATAGTGAAGGAGATAGGGTCCATAAATATGGTGTTAAATGCTTGCATGTGGATGATAGGTCCGAAGATTTTCAGGAGGGCTTCTGTAGGAATTCATCTAAATACGTTTAGCATCCATTGTTGTAAGCGTGCTACAACAAAACAGGGTATATCATTGGCACGCTCATCCGATAATCTGAGGCCGTGTTTGGTTAACAGATTGAAGAAATTAAAAAAAAAAGTTGTTCCTTTTCTTTGTTTGGTAGTCAAAAACTTAAAACTATTTTTCTGTCAGAAAAAAATATTGGGAATGATATTGTTATTTAAAACATAGGGTAGAACCTTTTATTTAAGTTCATGATACCTAGGTTAAATCTATTCTAAATTATCACCAAAACCAACAATTTAAGCATATAAATCATAATTGTACTGATCTTAGTCTCTTAGATGCATGGAATTAATTACAACATTTTAAATAGAATTTAGTGTAATCATTTTCTTTCAACACCCCAAACATGTTATACTTGCCTTACTTTCAAACCACAAACCCTAGCTCCCACGAGGGTTAGGCATGAAATGAAGAAGAGGAAATGAGAGTGGAGAGAGAGAGAGAGAGAGAGAGAGAGAGAGGGGAGGGGGGGGGGGGGGGGGGGGGAGGGGGGAAGAGGGAGTTTATAAAGAGAATAAAGTTTAATCCTAGCCACTCTCCAGTTGACATGTCAGCAATCCATGGCACCCACCAAAGCTGGCCACCCAACACAAAATTAAAATACCCAAAATTTAGCCAAATCAGCAAGCCAGCCGGGCTCGCTGCTGTCACGACCCGATCCCATATGACCATGAAATTGCCACTCGGCGTGATGCCGTACAAGTCAGGGTGTTAATCGGGCTAAACCCGACCGGCCCGAGCCCTAGAAAAGACGGTCCGACCGGACTGGTCCGGGCCCAGCCCGGACCGGTTCAAGTTCAGGGGACCCAGCCGGCCCAGTGACCGGTCTGGGTAGGGGGGCCGGTCCGGTCCGGGTCGTGGGCGGGCTTGGGCGGGCCGGGTCGGCCGTCCAGCGGGCCGGCCGTCCAGCGGGCCGGCCGTGGTTTAGTTGGTTTTTTTAATTTTCTTTAACTTTATATTTTTTAACATTTATATTCTTTTAACTTTTAATTTTTTAATTTTAAACTTTTTAATATTTTGTGTTTTTGGTTTTTTTGTTATTTTTTTAAAGTCTAAGTTTTTTTTTAATATTTAATCTCAAGTCTAAGTTTTTGTGTTTTTTTAATATTTTTTTAAGTTTGTGTGTTTTTAATTAAATTAATTTTAATTTTTCCCTCCTCTTTTATCCGGGCTTGGGACCGGCAAGACAAGCTTTGTTTGTCATAGGCAGAGTTAAAAAAATTTTTTTAAGTTTTAGTGTTTTTTTTTTAAAGTTTTAAAGTTTTTTTTAAAGTTTTAAAGTTTTTCTAAAGTTTAAAGTTTTTTGAAAGTTTTTTAAGTTTAAAGTGTTGAAGTATTTAATAAAGTTTTAATAATATTTTAAAAGTTTTAAAGTTTAAAAGTTTTTAAAGTTTAAAAGTTTTTAAAATTTTTAAATTTTTTAAATTTTTGAATATTTGAAAGTTTGAAAATTTGAAGTTTGAAAGTTTGAATATTTTTTGGAGCTTGAAAGTTTGAAGTTTGAAAGTTTGAATTTTTTTTTGGAGTTTGAAAGTTTGAAGTTTAAAAGTTTGAATATTTTTTTTGGAGGGTCATACCTTATACTTGAGTCATTCGTTCTTCCTGTCCTCCTCCTCGGTTGTAGAAGCTTCACCCAATCCAAGTGATCGAGGTCCAGCTCATGATGTCATAAGCTTCATCCATCTTGTTTGGGTTCTTTTTTCTGCTAAAATTCAATTGAACGCAAATACAAGCTTCAAGATATCGGATTCAACCGGCTCCTCTTTAGGCTCAACATCCTTGATCCTGCACTAAAACAAGACTCCGATGCTACCGGGACACCGGCACCATTAGTAGATCGCCGAAATTGCTGATCGGAAAGTCGTAGATCGCCG